>CM042041.1:6610000-7022500 GCA_023525975.1 Smallanthus sonchifolius
CCACCGGTGATCTATCCAACAACTATTTAGATCATTATTACTCAAGTTTATCTTGTCCTCAAGAAAATCTCAATTTCACACTTCCAAACCAAACCTTGGGCTTAACTCTCAATTTTCAAGATTTTAAAAACTTGGATACAAGTTTTTGTCACAAATCATTATCAAGTTGTAATTCCATGTCATCATCAGCATCTTTATCTTTATCTTCATCTTCATCTTCATCCTCATCTTCGGCGGTCAGCATGGTAGAGGAGGCTATGGTCAACTCCTCCGGTGGAAATGGAGGTCAAGAAGTAGTTGGAAGCAATCTACATCATGCCATGGATGATGATGAGATGGAGAAGATTAGATTGTTGAGTGAGCAGCACCAAGTAGAGTGGAATGATGCTGTGAATTTGATGATGTCAGCTAGGTGGTTCAATTTCTTGAACCCCTTTGAAATTGAAGCACAAGATGAGAAATTTGATTTTGAGTTTAATCTTTTTGATCATGTTATGGAATTTCTACCTTGGTATGATTCTGTTCTTTGATTAATTTACATGTTTAGAAAATGATTATCTCAAAATTGAATATTTAAATGTTTTCTCTATCTTCCTAGTAATTGTATTCTTCATGTAACATTTCTTGTTCTAAACCCTAAACTATAAACGAGCAACATCACTGTTCGTGAACTATTCATCATGATGTTAATTTATTTAACTAATGATTGAACAAAAATGAACAGAACTCCTTGTTCATTTATGTTCGTTGAACATTTGTTCATGATCATTTGTTTATGTTCATCTACGTCCGTTATGTTCGTTTGTTTACCTATTCATTAAAACTATTTATCTTTACTTGTTAGTAATATAATTGGTATGTCCTTTACATATTCGCTCGTTTATGATCGTTCTTGAAGCTTGTATTGTAGGAATCATGGGTTCGTGTAGTTGTGATTGTCGGGATTCTCTGATAATCGTGGAAATGTTCGCTTTAGATTGAATTATTTTCGTGGTATACGCATAATTCAATCAGATAAAAATCAGAGATTCAAGAAACGAATTTGAGAAAGTCAGTTAGGAATTTTACCAATCAAAGATTCAAGAATCGGAGATTCAATAACCAAATTCGCATGTATTTAAGGGGTAAACATATGCACTAGAACGTTATTACGGTTATTGGCTGAAAACCGTCAACCGTGAATCCATAACTGCTAAGTCGTTTTACTCCGAAGAGGCATTCGTTTAAATGTTTTTTCAAGCAATTAAGGACCTTTATAATAGCTTCCCGTTTGATTCATTTACATGTCTATTTATTTAAGAGAGTTATTGTAAACGTTATTTAGCATTGTTGTTATTTTCCAATCTGTTGGGTTAGTAATTAAGAAGGGGTTAGAGTGGGTTGCTTCTGAACATTTGCAGTGTGAGACTTTAAAACAATGGCAGTGATGATGCCACACAGGTGGGCCACACCACCATGTCTGCATGCCCCTTCTGAACCCTTTCTAGAAATTTCACTTTCGAATTCTGTCATCACCTCACTTAATTTGCACTTGGACTGTACTTCATTTGTCTGTCAATCTTCTTGTTGCTTATGCCAAATGCTAAAACTTTAAATGTTCCTATACTATAATATGTAACTTTATTAAACTATTACTAATTATAATGTTGGAGTTATATATATATATATATATATATATATATAAGGTGTAGTTTAAATGATAATCAATATTTATGTGATAATCATTATAACTACTGTTAATCGGATAGTTAACGACTTTCTTTGTTCTACCTCATCCTCTTGCATTTCTTTTTCTACTTCAATTTTGCCTTCAAGGCTTGAAACATGTTTTATCTGTCCCGTTGTGTCTAAGTGATCTTTTAAAAAATGCACATTTCCTTCGTTACCGGAGTGAACTACTTATAGATAAAACTCTGTCACTAACGAAAAAATAAATTTTGAAACTATTGTAGAAACTTGGTCAGGTAATAGATCACAAGTCATAGTGGCTAGAATCAAAAATTGATCTTCATTTCTATTCCACCAAGTAAAAAGTATCAAAATTTTCAAATTCTTGTGGAGTCATAATGGATAAAAAAATCCGTACTACTATATCTTCCGAACTAACTATTTATTGTGTTATCTCGAGCCTGATTATTATTTACATTTCTTAAAGTATTATATAAATTAAGTATCGATTTCCTACTTCTGCTCCTACTTGATTCTATGCCCATTGAATCATGTATATTTGTTGTTGAACCATATTTTGATAGATAAAAGTCAAACATATTTTTAAAACATTCGTTAATATTATTTTTTTGCAAAATTGGAAGAGTTCATCTTGTAAGATATCAATTAAAGTTTCAGCCACAGTAAATATTTAGGCATGAGTTAAATGTGATAACACACGTAATAATGGAGACATGCCTCAAATATATTTTACAAATTTCACTTTCATCAATATTATCGTTTGCTTAAATATTTCGTTTTTATTTTCATTCTTGGATAATTTTGTACACATTAAGAATACGTAGAATAAACTTTCGATAAAAAGTAGTTACGATTTTCATAACTACGAACATATCGGCTAGTTCTTCGATAATTTTCTAATTCTCATTCGAAAAAGAAACAACTCGATTAAGCGTGTCAAGGTTATCATAGAACATTTGTAAAGTTGTTATTTTTGTCGTCTAGCGCTTTCAAACATTTTACAAGTCGAATTTCGTATGGTATGTACGTCCCAAATCAGAACTAAGAAAATGGAATCCGTCTCACGAGTCGTGACATAATTTTATATAATTGTTATATCTTTTTTTAGAAGTACTAAAAATGTTACATATCGTTTGCTTAAAATATTTTTTTTATATCTTCAGTTAGTTTTGCAACAAAGTTTGTATTATTTGAGACAATCAAACGACATAAAAAAAACTTTCTTTTCTAATTTAAAAGTTTTTGTTACATAATCTAAAGGTTGAAATAAGTTAGCTCTGTTATGCAGATACCCAAATAATTCAAAAGCAATCGTGCACTTCATCATTGGCCACTTATCGGGTTTACCCAATGAACGGTAACGCAAAAGTACGAATCCGATGAACCATGTGCATTCACGTCTAAGGGTAACACTACTTACTTGATTACAACACGGTTGAAGAGTGTGTTGAATAAGTGTCATAAAATGTGGGTTGTCGAACCGCAAACCCTCTTGAATCACGAACTTTGCCATCATATCTCGAACCGCATTTACGTCAAAACTCCAAATATTTCCATCATTTGACATTGTTGCTTGACCTCGAGCCGACGCGCTTTTCACTGCCTTATATCACTGTTCCATTTTTTTTCAAACTCGAGTCCTATTCGTGTTTTTCACCGCCTTACACCCACAGATAAGTGTCCACTTTCGGAAACCATTTGAGAGCGCTTTTTTGAGAGTAGAGAGAATATAGAGCGTTTTTTAGTGTTGTGATTAAACAAACACACCTCATATCTATTTATACTAACATGTCGTGTAAAATTGTAAAAAGTAACGGTCAAATGACTGTTACCAAACGACTAGATAACAACTAGTTTTTCGGTAAAAATCGGTTTCACAAAGGTTTAAACCGGTTCCACCACATAAAACCCCAAACCTATTACAAACCGTCGATTTTAATCATATCCAAACTGGTTTTGGGTTATGAAGTAGGTTCGGTTTACGAACCGTTTTTTCCCATGTCTACAAGCCGGTGCCTACCCCGGTAGCCCCCGTTGCACCCATTGATGGCCCAAGTTTATCGGCCACTGCTTTTTTCTGCGTCTATTCAAGCCCATGAGCCCATCGGCTAAAATAACAATTATTTTGTCCAAATTTGTTAGCCCATCCGCCAAGATGCAATCCATTGTAATTTGGATATGGGCTATTTCTTCCTTACCTATTGAAAATCAAACTTCGAATACTTCCAATTAATACACATGTAATTAGAGGTGTACAAATCGGTTTTTCTTAATAACCGGTTCCGGTTCTCGTTCTTTCTGGTTCCGGTTCTTACCGGTTCCAGTTCTTACCAGTTCTGGTTCCAGATCCGGTTCTTTGTTGAAAAACATTAACCTATGTACCTGTTCCGGTTTTTCAAGAATCGGTTCTGGTTCTTACCGGTTCTGGTAATTCAAGACGGGTATTTCAAGAACGTATTTCCGGGTATTCGAAAAACTTAGTTAAACGTATAAATATTTTAATTAAACATATAAATAACTAAATTAAAAAGTCCAATAACATTAAAAACTAAAAATGTTACAAAATAGATAAATGTTTAAAACATAAACTCATAAAACATAGATAAATTATATAAAAAACTAGATTGTCTGACCCGTTTGACTCATAAAACCTTTTTTTCACTTTTAGTTTTAACCAATTTAAGTTTTACCATTATTAAAAGTTTAAGCATATACGCGTCACGAATCTGTAAAATATAGATGGATTAGTGTCACAAGACACAAGGGTAGAGGTGCACAAATCGGGTATTCTCAAGAACCGGTTCCGGTTCTTCCCGGTTCCGGTTCCATGTACGGTTCTTGGTTGAAAAATCAGAACCTATGTACCCGGTTTTTCAAGAACCGGTTTTCGGGAAGAACCGGTTTCGGTTCCTTGGGCGGTTCCGGTTCCGGTTCCAGTTTTTTTGTTCACCTCTACATGTAATGTGACTAATTTTAATAGCGAGAAAAAAAAATTAGTACGCGGTTAAAAGATTGAAAATCATTTCGATGTATGTTTTAATACAGAAATATATTTTTTACATCAGCCACCCACCATTACTGTCACCTCCCTCGTCCCACTGTCACCACAACTATCGCTGCCATCGTTTTCGATGTCGCCCTGCCACCGGGGACAAACGGTAGGCGGCAGCGGCGTGTAACCTGGTAGATGGGGGTAGCGGTGACACCTGATAGGCTGGGGTTGGTGATGGCAAAGGTGTCAGGGGACAAGAACATGATCGTGGTGTTAAATTCAAATTCCTTTATTATTGTTTTGTGACTCAAATGCATTAAGAAAATCAAATTTATTTTATATACTCCAATCCCTTTACTTTCTAGATTCTTTTTGGAAAACTTCAATTCAAAATCCATTTCATTCAAATTCTTTTATTTTATTTTTTTGACAAATTTTAATTCTTTCAGAAATAAATTCCACGAATTAAAAGAACCCTATATGTTAAACTAAGGATTAGAATCATTTAAAAGGGGATGATGAAATCACTTACTTAACATTGAAATTGTGCTAGAAATTAGAACAAATTTTACTTTAAACAATCCGGAATATAATATTACAACAAAATTTAGAATGTTACAGTTTCTCAAAATAAAAATTTTGACTAATTAAGAACTAAAATAAGCATATTAAAAATCGTCTTAAATATTTCCTCATTGACGTAAAGATCATGCAAGTCTAATATCTAGGGTTTCTAAGTCAGTCAACACGTTATATATGTGCTTCATAAACTATCTAGGATTTCTAAGTCAGTCAACACGTTTCAACATCAGTTTCATTCCAAACTAATGTCAAAGTGCACCCACATTTTGACAACATAATTAAAAATAGAATTGTTGAAAGAAAAGAATGTGTAACCATAATGAAAAATATGAAACGTAATTAATGCAAGAGAGAAAACACAGCCAACATAAATGGAAATTAGGTTGGATAGATAATACAATAATTTGTTACAACTTGTCAAAAACAAATCACGACAACCAAAAGTACCAAAGTTGAAAATCAAACTTAATATTTTATTGTAGTTGAACTATAAATTTTTCAAGCTAAGTTAATTAACAACAATTAAGCTATGCTTACAACTATATTATTCCTATGATAATTTCATAATTATCATATAACAAGGTTCGAATTACCAAGAAACAAAAGGTTAACCTTAGTCAACAGAAATTTAACACCATTACGTCTATACTATTAAAAAAATCAATATTGGTTAAAAATAACAATATAACTAAATCTATAAAATATGGGGAGCATCCCCTAAAAAGGGATTTTGTCTAAGTAGTCTAAGAAGGATTTTTTAAACTCAATATCTGGATCAAACGAACTCCGATTGAACTCATCCAACAACGTTGGTACTGACTTGTCAAACCCTAAACCCTAAAGATAAAAACAAAAAAACTAAACCCTAAAAGCTAAAACCATACTTTTCTATATATTTTATGATGAGAAGGTTCTCGTGGAGTGAAGCGTAAATAAAAGTGGTAAAAAGTAGAGACAATTTCATATATATTTTTCTAAAGTTGCAAAGTACCATATTTTCTTAAACCATACTTTAAGAGCATTATACGTTATGCACTAGGAACTTACATTTTAGGAAAATATGATATTTTACATATTAAAAGAGTGATATATGATGCCCCTAAAAGTAACTAGAGTTCTTTTTTGGGTGGCAAAAAATGAGTGTGTATAGGAACACTACGAAGAAAGTAGTGACCTTGTAGACATTCTGAAAAGAATTTGCATATCATGTCAAAGATTATAGATGGATTGAAGATGAGTTCATTCGAGTAATTTTATCAATTGTTTTAACTTGTTTTAACCCAAATACATTTAAATTGATTATATAATCTTTTTTACAACAATAACCTATTTTAAGGTCTTTTTCTAATAATTTACACTAATCTGTCAGAATTAGATCTTAAATCATTGATCTTAAGAGAAACTTTATCATTTAACTCCAGTGAGTTGTATGAATCATTTAAATTTGTTATATGATCCATACATTTTACGGGACATGATGAGTTGGATTTAATAAATTTAATAATATTTATAAGTCTAAAGTGTAGAAATGTTGGTTTTGGTTGGCATTTAATTAGTGAAAGCGGCCTCTCATATAGTAAGAGTGAGGACTTTAATGAGCTTTGATTCTATCACTTCATCTATCATTGACTTCGATATATCTTATCCGGTCAAACTTAACTAATATCATTTTTTAACGGCGTGGGCTCGACTGACACGTCTCACTACGGGAGGCTCGTACATCAGTCTACCCGAACATCCTCCAAAGAATTCAAAATCTGCAAAGGGTGTTCTTAGTTTTTATGAAGTGCATTTTACAAGATTTGAACTCATGACCCTCACAGAGGGGAAACCCTTTGAGAAAACCCCATAACCATCAAGACAGAACCTTGATGGCTAACTAATATCATTTGATCTAAAAAAATAAGATTTATTAATTATTAGAAGTAGTTTATTATTTTAGGATTATTGGATTTTAATAATCCCACATTTAACCATTTTACCAATAATAATCTTAACTGAGAATATTCTTACAACTGGTCCATACTTTCAAACTATTTTTTATATTGGACCCCCATTAAAAAAACTTATCGTCGTTAGAGTTTATATGACGTGGACATCTGCAAACCGCCGGAAAGTCGAGCCAAGCTAGCAATGGTCTCGTGGTGACTTTTGAAATTGGCTATGGTGGTGTTTAACTGGTCTCGAGGGTCTGGAAAGTACAAACAGAGACAACGGTGGTGTTTAACGAGACAGTTGCACGGGTTGAATAAAATATAATGTAATTTGTTTTACTAACGGGGGGTAAAACACGTACACTCGTCAAAATATATTTTTAAACACGTACATTGGTCTCGTGGGTCAGGATTATTTTACAAGTTTATAATCTCATATATTACACGGGTTGAATAAAATATAATGTAATTTGTTAACACGTACACTCGTCAAAATATGTTTTTAAATAAATGTACTTTGACGTGACATTTATAAATTATTAAAGTTAATTTTTAAAATATTTTTTTAACTAGACATTAATATTTTTATGTAACTAATAAATGTAATTCAGATTAAATTAATTTGGTTAATAATATAATAATTATCTATAATTAAATAATGAGTATTCATAATTAGATTTATATTAAGTATTTAAAAATATATTATTTTAATATCATTATTTAATATGGTACGCGTGCTATTTAATCCGGGTAAATGGTTTGGACGGAAAAAAGAAAGTAAGATTGAATGATAGAGCGACATGTGACAAAAAATATAATCATTTATTAGGTTAAGGATTGGCCGAGGGGGTAAAAAGATTCTAGATTCTAGATAACATTGGTTAGCGTAAGAAATGTTTTGATTAGATGGGTTGGAGTCGTTTGGATTAAATTGTGGGTTTTAGTTGAATGGACTGTTTTAAAATAATGGGTTGTTTGGGTTGAAAGGGTAAATTGAATTCGTATTTGAAGAAGAAGATGTTGAAATTAAATAAAATTTTGTGTAGAGATTGGTCTAAAATATGTTGAAATTATATAAAGTTATAGTGGTATTTATAGTATTTTAATATAATTTTTTTTAAAATTAAGGAGCACAGTGGCTCTTCTTTTCTCATGGTCAACGAGCCCAATAACTCCTTTAGGTTTCCTACACCAGTTGTCGTGTTCACGGTGCCCTCCACCACGCGGACATGCCCCATTCACGCTCAAACGACATAGTGTTTGTGGGCGTGAGCGCTGATGTGGCGCGCCCCTCCATGTTCACGAACGCGTTAGACATTGTCTAACTTGGTCTTTGATTTGGTGTATACATGATATTTTTATAAACCTTAAAGTGAGCTTGTTTTTTAATAGAACATACATTTAAAAAAAAATATTTATAAATTAGTCAAGTATATAAGAGATAATATTTTGGAACGTGTTATTTGAACGTCTTAGTGTGTCTGATGTGTCCATCAACCAAGGAACACCTTGGTATTTATAGGGGAAACAAAGTCAAAACAATTCAAAAGAACTAAAACGAAAATAATTTGCATTTAATATCTTCAATAAATTTTATTTTATTAATTCTCCAACTCGTAACTAACTTCTATTTCAAAATTCGGTGTAACAGAAGTTGTGGACTTGAACTTGTTACTCATGAGTAACTCGTCATGCTGACCAAATTTCTTCCTCCTAGGTAGAATGGCATTCCTAAGTGAGTTGGTCATGCTAACGACTCCTAGGTGAACTGGCCTTCTTGTTTCTTTCGGATTAGACTTGACACTCCTGAGTAAACTGCTGACCAGGTTAACTAGGAGTAAACTGCTGACCATGTTTACTAGGAGTAAACTTGGCTCTCTTGAGTAAACTGGTCAAGTGCGCCATCAAAACGTCACATTACGCACAACGCCACGCGCGTGCGTGTGCGAGTCAAGGTGTTTTGCGGAAACAAATTCCTTAGCAGTCTCCCACTAATATAGCACTCAAAGATTGGTCCCCCTACCTTTGTTGGACAAGTTTCCACACTTTTTCCGTCTAATTTTCACAGTTTTACACAACCTTTAACACCCAACTTTAAGCATCGATATCTCATTCATCTTAGCTACGTTTTAACCGAGGTTTTGTTCGTTGTGAAGCTCTCACAACATGGAACACAAACCCAGAAAGAACTATGCTAAAATACATCGTTGCATATATTTATTTCTGTCTAAAATTGACAAAAAATCATTTTTATAACTTAACAGTATTTGTATGGATTCGTTTATTATTTGAAATTATGAGAACTTTAGTGATATATTTCCTAATTAATTTTATAAAAAAGTTCGAATATATTTATTTTATCTGAAAAACCTTCTTCGAAATCAAAACATATTGTAACAAGAAAACCTTTAGTGAGAATGAGCACATAAACCTAAAAACCAAATTTGGAGAAAGTGAAAGGACTTAACATTACTCTTAAATACTGATGTGTCATGATATAAGTATATATAAATATATTTTTAAGATGATTTATTTTACAAGATCAGGTTTTAAATTTATAAATTAAAATGATAATTACGTTAACTTAAAACACGCACAATAGGCAAGTGTACGTACCGCAGCGTAATATAGTTAGGTAAGAACCAAGTATCGAACCAATGGACACGGTCGAGTTCCAATACTCAACTTTTGTTATCGTTTAGCCGGATTAATTAGTAGGTGGGTTTTGTGTGCTTGTGAAGCAGAAAAGTAAATGACGGTAAAGTAAATAGCATAAAAGTAAAAATGTGCGTGAAGTGTGTAACAGAAATGTAACTAGCAGAATAGTAAATAGCAGAAAAGTAAATAAAGCGAAAATGATCAGATTATGAAATGTATTGCTTCGGGATTCGAATCAGCTTGGTACGTGATAATGTATAGTTAACTAATTCAGTGGTATGACTACTACAAACTTGTGACCCGGGTCACCACTAGAGCCTCGTCCTCGTGACATTTGATTTGCAAATTATATTCTTTAAAAAGTGGTAGTGCCTACCGTTAGGGACAATATTTACCCTCAACTCATCGAATGGTCATCTCCGGGTTGGATAAAGACATCGGACTCAAAACGCTTTATATTAAGTTAAATATGTGATTATATTTTGCTCACATTGAGACAGTGTAACAATGGGACCAAGTATAAAGACGTATCGTTCCCAAAATGAGTTCACAAATTCTTGGTCGCATAATAATCTCGTATAAAGACGTACGATCTTAGAAGTATAGACCAAGCCTTGGCTTATCAATCTCTGCTCGTATAAATGCGTACGAGTTTCAAAGGAAGTTTGATTAAAAAGGGTTTTACGATCTTACTCTTTAAAATCAAGACACTCACAAATATAAAGACGGATTTAGACAATAATAAAAGCCCATCAAAAGATGGTTTTTGAGGACGAATTAGTTAAAGACATAAACATATCACTTCATTAATAGGTTAAACATTAACATGCACCAAACATCATCTTCACCCTAGCAATACAAAGAAGTTTTAGCCACGAATGGCCATAACAACTAGCGTAATGATGAGTTTCGTAGGCTCCTTTATTGTGAAACAAGAAGGAAGAGCCCCTCTACTCTCTACTCTAACTACGAGAATTCTCTCTTCTTGAGTGTAATTTTGCTCTGGATTGTTGTGTGGAATGAAGAACCCAAACCTCATATTTATAGGTCTCAAAATGTGCAATGCACGACCGTGCATTGGGTTGCACGGTCGTGCAAAGGCCCAGGGAATCAAACAGGGTACAGAGGACACGGTACCGGGCCGTGGGGAGCAGAGAAGGGCAATGCACGGCCGTGCAACCCCCTTCTTTCTCCCAGCTTTGTCTTGTAGCTTCTTGTTAACTATTGTTGACCAATTTTGACTTCTGGGTGTCAATGCTCCGGGAATAAACCTTCTTGAAGCTTGAATACTTGGTTTTCTTGATTGGATTTAGCTTGATTTGTATTTTTAACACCGAATAACCTGTAATTATAAAATATTTGTGTTTTAAGCAAAAATTGCAAGGTTATTATTCAATTTAGTACCATAATGCGGGATTATTATGTATGTAAAATATGTATAAATGATGACATATCATAACACCCCACACTTAAACTTTGCTTGTCCTTAAGCAAACTCATGCATGATCACACCCATTACTAAGAACTTTACAAAGGTAATGGAATTTCAACTAGTGTTGAGACCCCGTGATAACTCTTGAGCTGCTTATTCTATTTTTGTGCTTTTATTGCTTTAAGATAATGGAATCCATGACAAGACTACTAGAACGTTGATTATGTAAAAACTCCTCACTACTCACAATGTTCACTCAACTCTAGGGTTATATATATGGATAATGTAAGCTAAGTGGAACACTCGAGTTCGAATTGAATTATGCAATGGTTATAAGCTTGTATGCAAATCAAGTCTCCACCAACTAACTAAGTAGTATACATGAATCAAGAGGACTTTAAAGAGTTGTAATGTGGCTAAAGTAAAACTAAAGATGAAAATGAAAATCTTTTTTTTTTAGGGGTTTTAAAGGGGTTTGAAGGGCTGCAGTTATCGCGAAACACTCTGTTACGGCCTCATGGCTTAAAATGGAAAGTACTAAAATGTCCCTCTACAGTACTCAGATTTTGAGGGTATAACTAATCTGAGGGCTCGTTTATGGTCAGATTGCCAAGACCAAAATCTCTCATCAGTGCAAACTCGTTCCTTATTGCGTAATGCAAATTGCTATCTTTCCGTACGGGTCCTGTGGCTAATCGCCTAACAACACCTACTTCCATCAGGTATGTGTATTCACTTTGGGCTCGAGTTTGATTTTTGCTACACTTTCCATCGTGGCTCCAGTTGCTACATTTTCTAGATCTACCGTATCTTTTGGCGGTTCTTTTGGCGGCACTTTTTGACAAGCCGCAGAATGGAGGCAATTGTTTTTGCTTGCGCCACCGTTTTCTTACACCACTATTCGGACCGACGACGGCTGGTGATGGCCGCGGCTGCATGGCAGAAGCGTGCGAGTCAGCGAAGATCAGACGTGTGACGTGATGGGTGGTGACGTGCATGGTGTGGTATGGCGGCGATGGGTGGCGGCGGCGTACGGCGGTGGCAGACGTCAGGAATGGGCATGGTGGCGCCTGGTTCGCTGGTGATCAGCTACTGAATGGAGGAGAGAGAGAGAAAGAAAGAAGGTGGCGCGCAACGGCGTGGTTGTGATGCTCAGCAGCTATTGCGGAGACTGTGGTGGTGTCCCATGATGACGATTGTCGGGGATGTTGATGGTGTTGTTTCCATCGTATAAGAAGGTTCGGGTATAAACCTCTGATGATGGTGCCTATGGTGATAATCGAGAAGGGTTCGGCTAGGGTTTTTAGTAACGAAGAAGACGATGGTGACGGGGGAGGTAGTGTACGGTGGGGAATCGGAGGACGGCATGAAGGCCACGGTGGTGGTGCACGGTGATGGTGAGATTACCCGGGGAGGTACACGGACGAGCTTGGGTAAGGGTTTATGCCGATTAGGGTTTTGCATGTCAAGACCACGTGCATGCACGCATGTTTAGGAACCGGATCGGGTACTCAGTTTCCAAGCAGGTCAAGGACAATCCAACGTGCGAGCTGAGGAGCTAAAGGCTCGGTAAACCGGGAGGGTGAGTAGCTAAGACCAAGCTTTAGTGTCTATTATTGATATTTATGCAACCTATGTTTAGAACGTGTCCTGATCATGTGATCACGCGTTTTTCAGGTTTGGATCGAGCCTGGACGGTCAAGCTGCTTAGCAAGGACTGTGACTCCGTATATGTGACATCCAGAAAATTCAGGTTAACTCCGTTAACATAAACATCGTTATCTCAAGCATCGTTCATACAAACTCAGTCATCTCAGTTAGTTACACATGCATTGCATTTAATTAGGTTAATTAAATGTGTCAATTAATACACACACAGCGGTAACTCGTAGAATTACCGGATCGCATTTGAGTCTAACCCGGAACATTGGTGATTAATCAAGATTAATATTTAGAACAATTAATAATTTATAATTAATATAAATTATGTGATTTTGTGTGCTATATGATTTATGTGAATTATGTGAATTCTCTTGATATCGCGCATGTTTATTGAACGTTAATTGTGTTAGTTAATTTTTATAAAAGATGGAGTTTTTATAAAAATAATAATGAAGGGATGTAATTATTATTAGTGTAATTAATTTTAAATTAGCTTATGGACCTTTAGAAAGCCTATAATCCAATTTAAAAACCCATGCATGCAAATGTGTATAAAAGGAAATTTATAAAATTAAAAAAAAAACCTAAACCCTTTGTTCCCTTTGAAGCCGTCGCAATCAACCCCCCCCCCCCGGAGCCGAGACCAAAAAGCAACCCAAACACACCTCTTTTGATCTTCAATCTTGCAATCGGAAGTGTATTCGAGCTAGTCTAGGCGTTTCTAACACTCCTACGTAAGTTATTTCATCCGATTCCGTTACTTTTTTATTATAAAAGTTATGATTGAAACCCTAGTTCATTCAAACATGAGTTTTTGAAATAATGTTGATGAATTGGTTATTTGATTAATGTTATTGCATCTATTTGATGAGTATGTTGTTATTTAGAAAACCCTAGTTTCATATGATTCATAATTTGTCTAAAGTAGAGACTTTTTGATTATGTGATGTTGTAGGATTGCATGCTAGATGTGAATGATGATTGTTATGATTGTATTTATGCTAGTTAAGTAGTTTACAATTGAATGGATGCGTTGAATCTTGTTATCAAAGCTAGAAATCGTAGACTTTCCTAAAGAGGAAACTTTATTGAAGATGTTTTTTGAATGTGAATTACTTTTACGTGCATGATGTTATTGTATGATGCTAGAATGTTATTATGAACATATTAAAGCTTGTTAAAGTGTTGTTTGGTACAAATCATATGCATTGATCATAAGTTACTAAAAGTAGAAACTTTTGGAATTTGAAACTTGATGTCTAGACCTAAGGTGTATGTTGTGATGAGCTTTCATGCATTAGTATGTGTTTATGAACATGTCATGATCTTGCAAACGTGTTATAGATGATGTAATCTATTGAAACCAAACTTGTGTTCATACATTGTTAAAAGTAGGAACTTTGTTGAACGTGCATTGTGTAGACATAACTTGCCATGCTAAGTTAGTTGTGACATGAGTAGCATAAACTTGAATTACTTGTATAGTATGTGTGTTAGTATTCAAACCAAACATTAAATCACTAAACGGGTCACCAACAGGTCGTCGGGTCAAACTTGGTCAAACTATTAATTTTTTTCTAAACACTTAAAACAATTGGATTGTTTGGATAGTTAGGGTTCATGTTAACTTACACAAACACACACTTATAAACCAATGTTTATAGGTGGTGGTTAGTAGTCAAGCAATTTTTAATTAGCTTTCATCTGCACGCATTCTAAGGTGAGTTTCACGGCCCCTTTTTCTATGTTTTAAACTTGGGGGAGAAAACATGAACACAAACAGTTAGATCTTACATTTCTTTTATATCACTTGTTGTACTAAGCGCAAACATATCATACAAGTCCTTACATATCGAACCGTTTAATATATGGAATAGCGAGGTAATCTTGAGTAGTACTACCGGGCATGACAAGCCCCACCCGCGTTAGTCACGCTAACACGACGGGAAGTTGAACGGGTGTAGTATTGACCTAACATTTTACCATTGTTTCATGATAGACATGGTGGAAGGCAAATCAAACACAAACAGTCGGCTTCGGTGTCGAAACGCTTTAGTAACATGTTATTAGGCTAGCTACCTATTGATATAATTGTAATTGTTTATCTAGTATCTTTACTTACAATTGAAACCTGTTAACTCACCAACCTAGTGTTGACACATTTTAGCATGTTTTTCTCAGGTCGTTAAGGTACGAGCACGAGATAGGGCATGCATGCATTGGAGTTTCATTTATTTATCAAACATCGGATTTACTTATTTATTTATTTTGATTTGTATGTTTTGGGCGCATTTGTTTTAGCGCATGCATTTCGTTAAACCTTTTCGCTTCCGCATTCCGCATTTACTCAGTATTTTAATTTAATAGTGTTGCATCGTGACTATGAGCAATACTAGTGTTTTTCTTAAACTCATATAGAGTTGTTCAACGTAAATAATGACCGAGATCCTGGTATGTCACGCTCCTAACGGTAAAACTCCGTTAGTGGATTTTGGGGGTGTGACAGTATAATCAGTGAGTTTCTAATCCCCCTCTTTTAAACGTTTTACTGTTTTGGGGCTAACGTACGTACATTCACGTGATGTTAATATAATAAATCATGTTAAGGGTTTTGGGTGACGGGTGGTCCGTAGGAAGACCCTTAAGAGCTATAAATGCTATTTTAATCCTACATTTAATCGAGTAATTGTCTAGAATTAGATGACTACGTTTGTTTGTGTTTCAGGTACATTCGGAGCTTAAAAGTGTGGAAATGAAGGTTCGAATAAACGCGGATGGATTGGAGAGTGAAAGACGGAGCATAGGTGAAAAAAATAATTTCTTTGAATTGAATAATTAAGAAGATAACATGATAGAGGATGAAATTACGAGAACGTGGGCGCAAACGGCGAAGAAAACGGAGTTGAAACGAAAAAGTTATGAAGAAAACAAAATTGCATGCTGAAGCCTACCGTAGCTTACGGTAGCTACCGTAAGTTACGGTAGCCCCCAGCACTTTTCTTCCACCGTAAGGCAGTAGAGACCCACCGTAGCACTTTAAAAGCTACCGTAAGCTACGGTAGATACCGTAGCTTACGGTAGACATTGACGCAGAAAGTGTAACTGCCCTATTAAAACAGTTCTTCAAGGGGCTTTTCATATCTAATCATTGGGAGACGTTTTGCAGCAGTTTCAGGGGCGATTTTGGGTGATTTTCCTGGTTAGAAACAATTTGGAACAATTGGGTTGGTGTTTTTTATTCACATGAACATTGATAGTTGCTTGATGATGATCAACCGAACGATGTGTGGCTAAGTTTTCATATGTTTTCCTCCAGATTGTAAGGTTTATCTTTTGAATGTTTGTTGATGTTTATGTTATTTGTAGGACAATAATCTAATCATTTTGGTTGTGTTATTGTGGTGTTTATGTGTTTGATTGTAATCGTTGATATTGTTTAACATCGTTTTCTAAACCATCAGTTCTTGGTGCCGCTGGCAATCGAGATTTATTGGGAGGAATTCGGGGTTGGATATATTTAATTGATCATCGGGTGACAATCTTGCGTTCTTGTAATCCAAGCACTTGGTCCCCTTTTATCACAATCAAACATATTTTCATGAACTATGTCTATGTAGTTCTTCCTAATTAAACATCAGTATTATCATTCATGGAAACCTGAAACCGGGGGAAGACATACTCTCTCATTTCTGAATTACAATCTTTTGAATTGCGATTAATTTAGATAATTCTAGTTTTCAAAACCAACAATCAAAATTCTGGAAATTACATTTCTGCAATCTAGTTTAATTTTAGTTTACTATAAAAGCTACTTAGATAACACATTTTCCACAAACTCCTCGTGTTCGATACCCACTTACCACTAGCTATTTAGTGTAATTGGTTTATTTTTGAGTGAGCCTACGACCTCACGTCAAATTGGCGCCGTTGCCGGGGAGTAGTGCGCAACGTGTGTTAACTTTCGTAGTTTTTTGTTTGTTATTTTCGGGTTTACGCTGGTTGTGTTAGTGTGCAGGTACTTACAGGTGTATGCATACTAGAGGCTCCAAAAAGTCATCACCATTAGCATTTGATCCGGAAATTGAACGGACACTTTCACGGAACCGAGTTTTACTTAGGGAGAACAAAGTCATTGGGTCTCCTACTACACCGAAAAACATCATGGATCCACCAATTCTCACGACGGGTCAAACACTACCAACCACCACACCTCCTATTCCACTAAGTCCTATAACAAGTGAGAGCAAACCCACAAATACCACTGTTCCTACAAGCACACTTCCACCAAATCCATTGAGCTACCAAACGGCATCAACCTTTCCACCATTTAGCCATTTCTTCCCGACTCAAGGTTAATCGTCCTCCCAACAGAGTCAACCATTCCCATTTCAACAAGACCCACCTATAACCTTTACCACCCCGGTTCAACAACAACAACAACCACCATCGAGGTTCCAATATCAACAATCTCCCGCGATGCCGTTTATGAGAGTGCAAGATGATGGGTTTGATGACGGTTATGAAGATGATTATGAGGGGTATGATGAAGGTGAATATACCCTTGGGGGTAATGGAAATCAAACGGGATTTCAAGGAGGGGGTGGATTTGTGCGAAGACCGCAAGATATACCGCAAGCTCCACAAGGTCAACCTCGACAAGTTCAACAATATGAGCAACAAGTGCCTCAACAACAATTTCAACCTCAACCACAATTTCAACAACAAATTCCTAGACAAGTTCAACCTCAAAGACAAATTCCTAGGCAAGCCGGTTTACCACCACAAGTACCGTTGGGCGTGCCAAGAAGATATAATCGGGAGGCCGTGAGGGGTATTGAAGCACATTTTAGGCCGGTTATTACTAACAATCCTTCACCGGTAGTTATTCCTCAAAACAATCAAGGGAGGACGTTCGAAGTTAGAACTAATTCCCTCCAAAGTTTACCGAAGCATAAGGGATTAGCCACGGAGGAACCTTATTTTCATTTGGAGGCATACGATTCGATATGCAATACTATCGGTGGGCAAGGATTTTCATCGGATGAAGTAAAGTTGGTATTGTTTCAATTCTCGTTGGAAGATAAAGCAAAGAGATGGTTTTACACTTTACCATCGGCTTCGATTTATACATGGGCGGAGATGCAACAAAGATTTTTAGAAGAATTTTTCACGGCCCAAAAGACCAACGATTCAAGAAGAAGCTTGAGAAGCTTTCAACAACAATAAGGTGAAATGTTTCACGAAGCTTTCGAACGGTTTAATTTGATGATAAAAAATTGCCCTCATCATGGGATCGAATTGTGGGAATTGTTGAACGCGTTTCATGAAGGGTTGAATTCCGAAGATGCTCGTGACTTAATGTCTATCACGAATGGTACATTCGGTACTAATTACGAGCAAGACGATTGGGCGTTTTTGGAACAAATGGCGGTCACATCAAAGAGGAAGGCTCAATCATCTAGGAGAGAGAGACCGGCCATTACTAGAACCCAATTGCATGCGGTGGAGGATGGTAATGTGCAAACTACTAATCAAGTTTATGATGTTTGCACTAACTGTAATGAATTGGGCCATTCAGCGGATAATTGTTTGGGAGTTCAAGAAAATTTTGAAAAAGTCAATGCAATTCAAGGTCAAGTCCAAGGTGGGGGTGGTAGAAATTATAACATGAATTCAAATACGTATCATCCGGGGTTGCGAAATCACCCGAATTTCCGTTATGGCAATCCCGCAAATCAATCCAACCCAAATTTCCAAGGAACACCTCAAGCAAACTTTGTTCCGCGTCAACCATATGCAAATCAAGGCAATCAAGGTTATCAAAGACAATACCAACAACAAACTGGAGGACCGGGACCATCCAATTCAAGTGGGAATGAAGTGATGGATATGCTCCGGATGATGCAACAAGATATGCAAAGGAGGAATCAAATGGATGAGGCTCGGTTGCAAAAAGATGAAATTCGCGACAAAGCCATCCAATCTTTGACTACCCAAATGAGTCAACTTGCAAGTGAGGTGGCCCTTTTAAAAAAGAACAAAGGTCAACTACCAAGTGACACAGTGACAAATCCCAAGAACATCAAAAGCGTGAACATTAATGTGGTAAGTACCGTTCCCAATAGTGAATTTAATGAAACATTTCTAACCTCTTCGTGTCAAGTGAATGCAGGTATAGGAAAGGAGGCCGAGGCGGAAAATGACAAAGAGCATGGGGCACCAATCGTGCAAATTCGAGTAGAAAAATTAAAAATTCCTCATGCATTGTTGGACTATGGGGCGGGCATGAGCGTGCTACTAGGCGAGTTATATGACATGTATGACTTTGGCCCGCTGCAAGATATAGACACCATGGTGAGCTTGGTAGATGAAAGTTGGAGGCGTCCACGGGGAGTAGTTAGGAATGTTAAGATTCAGTTGGGAGAATTTGAGTACCCGGTGGATTTCCTGGTCCTAGACTATGCTTCTACTAAAATGGCAGCGCAACAAAGGGTAATCTTAGGTTGACCGTTTCTATACACAGCAAATGCTCAAATCAATTGTAGAGACGGGGTTATTACCATGACCAAAAAGAACTGTAAGTTATCATTTGATGTTCAAACTAGAGTGATTATTTATGAGTCCAATGAGGGGAAGGGTGGTGAGTCTAGTGATTGTATGACAAAAGTGTGTCAAAGAATGAAAATAAATCACCCGCCGGATCGTGAAGAAAAGCATACGGGATCAAGTAGGAGTGTATTTGATTACTCACCGAATCGAAACGGGACGGATGCATTTTACTCAATAGCACGATGTAGTGATGGAGATGGTCGGAATCGTTTCTTTGAGCCACCATAAACGGGGGTGGCACGGTCTGGCTGAAGACCCAAAAATTTAGCGCTGCTCGGGAGGCAACCCGGGGTTTTTTTTTTCACTGACCTTGTTATTTCTTTATTTTTCTATGTTTCAGGGCTATGGCAACACTTAAGTGTGAGGAAGATGTGCGGATAGTTGTGTGAAGGTGGTGATAGGAAATCGGATCATTTACAACATCTGTTGTGTCAAACTTCATCAGGTCCATGTACTCTTTCCTTAGACTTGTCATGTTCTTTAGCCTTGAAATATTGGTAATTAGTTTGTTTGCTTTTGTTTAAAAAAAAAAAAAAAAAAAAAAAATTTGGTGTGTTTTGAGCGATCTTTCTCTTCAAAGCCATACATTGGGGACAATGTATCCCAAGTGTGGGGATGGGGGAAACTTTTTTGAAAAATTATGAAATCAAGCGAAAAATGGTCTAAATTTGAAAAGTTAAAGTATTGAAACCGCATAACACTCCGGCAACCCCATATACCCTTTTTCTTGGTGAGAGTTTGAGCCATCTATCTGAATTGTTAGAAATATTTTCTTTGATGAGAGTGGCAATGGGTGGGGTGCATTAGAACTTGTGCTTGAATTCGGTTTGAGGCCTTAGCTTGATATGTATGTGAAAAGGATAATGGCATTTAGGTAGCCTCGTCACTATGTGTGTGAGTGTGGGATTCGGGGGTTGGGCCTCATAAATTACACATATGAGCTTGGTAGTGCGAGGGGCGGGGGTTTGGTCTTTAGTAGCCATATTTGAGCTTATTGCCTATCATTTGATAACCCATGCTTACCGCCCAAAATATCTTACCTGTTTGAGAAGACCCGGTTTAGTAGTTTAGTAGTTTTAGTACGTAGTGTTTGATGTTTTTGTTTTGTTTAAAAAAAATGAAAAAAAAAAGAGAATAAGAGAAAAACAAAAAACAAAAAATCTGAGAAAAATACAAAAAGAATGAGAATAAATGTGGTAGTAGTTTGAAAGAAAAAAAAATGCGAGGCTTTGTAGTTAGTTAATTAGTTGAGTTTATTTAGATGTAATAATAAGACCGGGTCGGATCATTAGCTACTACATATATATTTCCATGTCCTACCCATATGCCTAGCCACGTTCCAACCCTTAAGTCCCTTTGATTCACGTGCGCATTTTAGTAAATTCTTTAGGCGAAGGACCGATTTAAGTACAAGCCTATTATTGTGCAATCACCCATTTGTTTTAAGTGTGTTCTAGCTCATCCTTGCTAGTTATTATTTGTCGCCGAGAGGAGAGTCATTGTGAGGGGTGTGTTATGCGGGGTTTAAGAAAAAGTTAGTAAAATGAGGACATTTGTTTGCTTGATTCATGTTGATCGCTTGAGGAGTTATGAGTGGTTTTTGATGAGTTGCTTGGGGGCAAGCAACGGTTAAGTGTGGGGATGTGACGGGTGGTCCGTAGGACGACCCTTAAGAGCTATAAATGCTATTTTAATCCTACATTTAATCGAGTAATTGTCTAGAATTAGATGACTACGTTTGCTTGTGTTTTAGGTACATTCGGAGCTTAAAAGTGTGGAAATGAAGGTTCGAATAAACGCGGATGGATTGGAGAGTGAAAGACGGAGCATAGGTGAAAAAAATAATTTCTTTGAATTGAAGAATTAAGAAGATAACATGATAGAGGATGAAATTACGAGAACGTGGGCGCAAACGGCGAAGAAAACGGAGTTGAAACGAAAAAGTTATGAAGAAAACAAAATTGCATGCTGAAGCCTACCGTAGCTTACGGTAGCTACCGTAAGTTACGGTAGCCCCCAGCACTTTTCTTCCACCGTAAGGCAGTAGAGACCCACCGTAGCACTTTAAAAGCTACCGTAAGCTACGGTAGATACCGTAGCTTACGGTAGACATTGACGTAGAAAGTGTAACTGCCCTATTAAAACAGTTCTTCAAGGGGCTTTTCATATCTAATCATTGGGAGACGTTTTGCAGCAGTTTCAGGGGCGATTTTGGGTGATTTTCCTGGTTAGAAACAATTTGGAACAATTGGGTTGGTGTTTTTTATTCACATGAACATTGATAGTTACTTGATGATGATCAACCGAACGATGTGTGGCTAAGTTTTCATATGTTTTCCTCCAGATTGTAAGGTTTATCTTTTGAATGTTTGTTGATGTTTATGTTATTTGTAGGACAATAATCTAATCATTTTGGTTGTGTTATTGTGGTGTTTATGTGTTTGATTGTAATCGTTGATATTGTTTAACATCGTTTTCTAAACCATCAGTTCTTGGTGCCGCTGGCAATCGAGATTTATTGGGAGGAATTCGGGGTTGGATATATTTAATTGATCATCGGGTGACAATCTTGCGTTCTTGTAATCCAAGCACTTGGTCCCCTTTTATCACAATCAAACATATTTTCATGAACTATGTCTATGTAGTTCTTCCTAATTAAACATCAGTATTATCATTCATGGAAACCTGAAACCGAGGGAAGACATACTCTCTCATTTCTGAATTACAATCTTTTGAATTGCGATTAATTTAGATAATTCTAGTTTTCAAAACCAACAATCAAAATTCTGGAAATTACATTTCTGCAATCTAGTATAATTTTAGTTTACTATAAAAGCTACTTAGATAACACATTTTCCACAAACTCCTCGTGTTCGATACCCACTTACTGCTAGCTATTTAGTGTAATTGGTTTATTTTTTAGTGAGACTACGACCTCACGTCATTCTAACCCGCTATGTGTTGAGTATAAAATGATTATTAAGAGTCGTAGGGTCAATGGTGTGATAAGGGTGGATCGGGGAGAGTCGGGCTTTAAGCTAGATATCTATGATTTTATGTGTGAGTTAAGGATATGGGTTGATAATGCGTGACGTGTTAAGGGCCGAACGGGAATGGTCGTGCCCTATATTAAATGCTAATGAATTCATAAGATTAAATATGTTGTTCTAGGGTTATGCATGAGGTGTGTGTGTAGTTAATGAGTTATGTATATAATGTGTGATATTACATGTTTATATTTAAGTGTCGGGTTTGCTTCGTTGTCCCTATGGCACGGCAAAGGGGATCGTCGAGGACGGGGTCCTTCGGGAAGTCACCAAAGGTGACAATTATTTAACAGGTTAATGATGAGCTCGGGTTGTGTTGATCACCCTAACGAGGGTAACCCTGAAGAGGGTGCAGCGATGAGGTATGTGTTTGCATGCGTACATATAAGTGTTAATTTGCATGCTAATGATTAGTTATATTTACTGTGTATGAGTTTGTGTTATTGTGACGTGTAGAGTTAGACTGACCGTTGAGTCAGGACTTGTAACGTGACGTGTATAAGAGTCGTGTCAGTTATTTGTGAGAGCCTTGGTTAAGGCCGGATGTGTTAGTGTTCTAGGGTAGGTTGTGTTAACCCAGAGTCGGGTCAATGTGTATTCTTGGATACGAGTTGTTAGCATAATATGTTGAGTCTATGCTGTTGTGATTGTAAGGTTGTTATTATGCATGTTGGTAGTACGGGTTGAGTCTCGGGTGATAAACGGTTATGGGATGTCGTGGGACGACAAGGGATTAGTCCTTCGTAAATAAAGCGTAATTATATTTTATAAGGACCGGAGGGTCCGAGTGAATTAAACTGAAGAAGTTGGTGTTTTGTTTTTTATTTAATTTAAACTATTAGAACTCACTCAGCGTAGCTGACTTTGTGTGTACGTTAGTTTGTTTGCATGTAAGCAGTGTATTGACATATCTTGGCTTGGAAGTGGCGTTACTCGGATCGGTGTGCAGGCATTCGTAAGGTAAACCTAATAACATTAAATGGTTATAAATGTTTTTAGAAAGACTTCCGATGTAGTTTGAATTGCAACAAATGCGTTTTTAATGAAAACAACCCGTTATGAGATCCAACTATAGGATGGCCAGGTTGGGGTCTTACACGTATGCGGTTTGTCCCAGTAGTCCGAGCAAAAATCTCCCATAAAGTGGCCCAATTTCATAAATCAAAGATTTCCCTAATTTTATAATTTTTAAACTTTCAACTTTTTAGTGCTAAAATGGGTGAATCATTGATTTATATATTTTCAAAGTCTATTTATAGTTTTAGTTTGGATGGATCGATTTGGAATTTTGAAAATTTTTGTAAACCTGTCAAATTTAGAATGCTCTATATAAGAGCACTTAAAGAAAATGGTGTAATTAAATCACGCCACCACCATTTGAAATTTCCTGGACCAAACTTCAATAAACCCATGTAGTGAAGGAGACGGTCACCCCGGTATGATAATTTTTTCACGTAATCTTCGTTGGATGAATGTTGCTTCTTCCATGAGAAATGGTCCTCATAGTGATGTGCCCTATCTTGTGGCTTATGTGATTCATGGAATGATTCACTGATATGCTTGGTCACAGGCCAGCTATCACTGTTGTAAGGAAGATATGTCACCATTGTCATTTGTTTGTTAGTGATTACATCCTCCTGTGCTACCATATTTAGGATTCCCACCGGTTCTTCTTTAGATCTTTGCTCTTTTGGCTCCTTTGATTGTTTAGCTTCAAGCTTCTCAGAGAAGTCAGGAAGTGATTGTAAAGTTGCAGTAGCCCCCTCTTCTGAATCCTTCGGTCTCACCTCTGACTGATCCATGCTTGTGAAGTTGGAAGGTTCTTGCTCCTTAGAGTCACTCGACCCTTCTAAAGATGTTGAAATTATAACTTCCGATTCTTGGACTTTGAAGGAATCATCTTGTTGTTCAGTTGGAAAGCTCTTTAGGATTTGAAGCTTAATTACTTCCAAATGATGAAACACTTGTTGTTCACTTGGAGAGCTCTTTATGAGTTGATCCTTAATTTCTTCCAAATGAGGAAACAGGTTTCCTAGGGTCCATGAGTCAGAATCTAGAGCTGATTGTTGAATTTCTTGAGGCGGTGTGGTTTCCTCATATGGTAGTCCGTAGGGTTGGTGGAAATCTGTGGAATACCCTTGATAGTAATAACAATCTTGGGTGTAGTGTGGTTCCCCACAGATCTCACACCAAACCTCCGAATAGTTGTACCCATAGTCGTCTTGGTATCCTCCATAACAACTCTCGTAGTTGTCACCCATGAAAGTTGCTGTAAAGAATTATCAAAACAAATCATAAAAGAAAATGTTAATGTTAAAAAGGTAAATCCGTTAACTCGAACTTTTTCTTGAAATCACCGTGTCTCGGGCAACGGCGCCAAAAACTTGATGTGTCGTGATATAAGTATATAAAAATATAAATAAATATATTTTTAAGATGATTGATTTCACAAGATCAGGTTTTAAATTTATAAATTAAAATGATAATTACGTTACACACACAATAGGCAAGTGTAACTATCGCAACGTAATATAGTTAGGTAAGAACCAAGTATCGAACCAATGGACACGGTCGAGTTCTAATACTCAACTTTTGTTATCGTTTAGTCGGATTAATTAGTATGTGGGTTTTTGTGTGCTTGTGAAGCAGAAAAGTAAATGAAGGTAAAGTAAATAACATAAATGTAAAAATGTGCGTGAAGTGTGTAACAGAAATGTAACTAACAGAATAGTAAATAGCAGAAAAGTAAATAAAGAGAAAATGATCAGATTATGAAATGTATTGCTTCGGGATTCGAATCATCTTGGTACGTGATAATGTTAAGTTAACTAATTCAGTGGTATGACTACTACAAACTTGTGACCCGGGTCACCGCTAGAGCCTCGTCCTCACGACATTTGATTTGCAAATTATATTCTTTAAAAAGAGGTAGTACCTCCCGTTTAGGACAACATTTACCCTCAACCCATTGAATGGTCATCTCCGGGTTGGATAAAGACATCGGACTCAAAATGATGTATATTAAGTTAAATAGTTGACTATATTTTGCTCACCGGAAGGCGGTGTAACAATGGGACCAAGTATAAAGACGTACCGTTCCCAACATGAGTTCACCAATTCATGGTCGCATAATAATCTCGTATAAAGACGTACGATCTTAGAAGTATAGACCAAGCCTTGGCTTATCAATCTCTGCTCGTATAAAGACATACGAGTTTCAAATGAAGTTTGATTAAAAAGGGTTTTACGATCTTACTCTTTAAAATCAAGACACTCACAAATATAAAGACGGATTTAGACAATAATAAAAGCCCATCCAAAGATGGTTTTTGAGGACGAATTAGTTAAAGACAAAAACATACCACTTCTAGGTTAAACATTAACATGCACCAAACATCATCTTCACCCTAGCAATACAAAGAAGTTTTAGCCACGAATGGCCATAACAACTAGCGTAATGATGAGTTTCGTAGGCTCCCCTATTGTGAAACAAAGAGGAAGAGCCCCTCTACTCTCTACTCTAACTACGGGAATGCTCTCTTCTTGAGTGTAATTTTTCTCTGGTTGGTGTGTTGAATAAAGAACCCAAGCCTCTTATTTATAGGCCTTAAAATGTGCAATGTATGGTCGTGCATTAGGTTGCACGGTCGTACAAAGGCCCATGGAATCAAACAGGGTACAGAGGATACGGTACCGGGCCGTGGGGAGGAGAGAAGGGCAATGCACGACCGTACATTAGGATGCACGGCCGTGCAACCCACTTCTTTCTCCTAGCTTTGTCTTGTAGCTTCTTGTTGAATATTGTTGACCAATTTTCACTTCTTGGGGGTCAATGCTCCGGGAATAAACCTTCTAGAAGCTTGAATACTTGGTGTTCTTGATAGGATTTAGCTTGATTTTTATTTTTAACACAGAATAACCTGCAATTTTAAAATATTTGTGTTTTAAGCATAAATTGCAAGGTTATTATTCAATTTAGTACCATAATGCGGAATTATTATGTATGTAAAATATGTATAAATGATGACATATCAAATACTAAACTAGAAAATGAGCTTCGCGCTCCGCAGTGTTAGGCATCCGCGTCACGTGGTGGGTGGCGGATCTTAAACGCCTGAGGCGATGGCATTAACGTGGCTAAACACAAAAAGAAACATGGTTAAGTACATAGAAGAAACGTAGAAAGTTACGACGAATCGGTGTGGAGATCGAAAGATCGATAAAAAGCAGTTATATAACGGAATCGATGTTTTTCTGTAGGCATCGGTCTCGTTTTTCAAAGAAAAATACCCTACATTTAATACGACTCTGATTTTAATGAAATTTATATCGGGGCGTTAAGAAAAAAAATTAATTAACGAACGAATGTTATTATATATACTACAACGTTCGTTCATTAAAGATTTTTTTATATATTTAAACTTTTAATATTTTCATATATTTTGATTTTTATTAAACTCAAAAGCCCTACAGGAACTGATAGACTTGCACTTCTTTGAGTACATGATTGGCGATAAAAGTTCGTAGATACACCGGATAAAAGTTAGGGATTTCTAAGGGTGAGTATAGGCTTGGACTCCTTTGGTTAGGTTGCCTTTAGTCATAGATGTTGATGCTAGCTTCGCTCTAGATTTTCCCTTAGTTGTAAGTGGGCCTCTAATCTTACGATGATTTTAGTCTTATCTACTTCAGCCTAGTGACTTGTATATCATTGTGTCATTTTATACATGGTTATCTGTTATGACAATTTGATTATATGGCTATGACATGTAGTTCTTATATGTTTTCTGTATGCTTCACTTTTTAGAATTAGAGACTATTATGTCTGAAGCTCCTTTTGTCCGCTTTTAGTACAAACTTATATGTCTTGTTTTTATATACGCTTTTGACACTGGATAATTGTTATGTGTTGTCTACAGTATGCATGTTTAGTATGTTTTTTAAGTCGAGAGTCTCTGGGTGCAGTCTCTCTACCCTCTGGCGCATCCCGTCCTCTTCAGAACCTACTCTTTGAGTGAAAATTTGCTTGGTATGTTTGTTTATTTGTCTTGTTTAGTTTAGAGTTGTTTAGAACTAAAATCTGAATTTAAAAGATAAAATATTTGCTTGAAAAATGAAAGAAACTAAAATTTGAAAAAATTCTTCGTAAGAATTCAAATTATACTCTTATTTAAAGAAGATTGGGGAAATACAATAAATAATAACATGGTCGGCCATATAACATGTGTAAGCATAACATACACGCATTTTTGTTAAACTCTTTAAATGAAAATCTTGTTATCCAAAGTAGTCTATTCGACTATAAACAGTTTATCAACTTATTAAGCTCGTCTCAAAACAAAGGTAAATAAATAATAGAGACAATGAGAAGTGTTGAGGTAGGTTCAAATACGGGCTGTCTACAAAAAGGGATGCTTCATAAATTAATCAAACAACAAATTGTGGTACAGTTAGGTCCAACATGGCATGATGCTAACATGGTTAGAGCCTAGGATGGCCAATATCTAATATGATGGTCCTTACATGACCAATGTTATCTGCACCACCAAACATCTCTTTAAAATCTCAATGTACGTTAGTTATTACATTAATATTGATTTTAATAAACTTTATGTACTTATAAAAAGTAGTTTAAATGAAATAAATTGTTACAACTTATTATTGTTATTATTATTATTACTTATTATAATCATTTTTATGTTTATACCATGGAATTATTTAGGTAATGACATGTTAAGTGTTGTGTGGGTAATGGTCACTATGAAACTATCAGATTAATTAACCGCTGATAATACAGACACTTTATCTATTTTTTTGATGAGCTCATTATTGATGAAATTGATTAATTATAATTTCATTTTATATTAATATTAATAAGAAAAATTCAAAAAGTCACTTGGAGTGATAGCCCAGTGGTATGATTCGAAGACTCTTTGAAGAAGACCATGGTTCAAATCCTGACATGGGATTGATTAAAAATTTGTGTAGCTTATGAGTAGGAGTGTATGTGTGTGAGTCACCGTTCTAAAAAAATTAAGAAATATATAAGAATTTAAAATAAAATACAAATGTAACCCCTTCTATCAAGAACCCTAGTTTTATCGTATAAGGCTTTTAGGTCGATCTTAACTTTATATGATCTAAATCTTTAATAGATAGTTAAGCATGCATCTATTAGTTTATGTAAAAGATAAATGATCGTACATGGTCAAGTTATTAGTGTTGAAAGAAAGGTAGATCGAGTTAGAGGGGATTTGATCCAAAGCCTAAGGAGTCCGCTTCAATGAACGAGTTAGTTGATGTCTCAGATAGGGAAGAGTCAGGGGAGGATATCATCTAACTCCTCGGACTTGCAAGAGCAAGTACGAGCAAGGAGTATAAAACACATATGATATGGAGTACATAGTTGAATAAAGAGAATTACATAGTTATAAGACTATATGCATTCATTTAACTAATAATTGTAAAAGTGACTGTCACGTCACTGACACGTATGTGATTACCAGCTATATAATAGTTTGAAGAGTTCACTTCTGTCAACGATGAATTCAAACAAATTACTTAACGTTAAATGAATTTCAAATATAAGTTAATACAACAATCGATATTAAAAGTTTAAAACTTCTGATACAACATAGGAATTGAGAAGTTTTTAAGGAGCGTTTAACATCTTATTAATACAAGGCACCCAAGTGTAATTAAATAAATTTGGGAGTGGATCTTGATACTCTAAGAAAGTGCTTCAAAAGGATACCTGTCTAGGCAATCAAGCCAAGGGTTGTTACTTGAAGGTTTCTTTATACCACGAATCGATTTCCACACGGCACTATTGCATTTAAAGCCTGACCCGAACGACAACTGCCAAATCCGATCGCCCTTTTTTATCCGCCCTTTTGCCTCCAGGTACGCTAGCTCATACCAGATGCTGCTGCTCGAGGTGTTCCCAAACCGATGAAGGGTAGCTCTAGACGGCTCAACATTGACATCGCTAAGCCCAAGGTTCCTTTGGAGCTCGTTCACCACTGTTTTACTAGCCGCGTGGACACAAAAGTGCTCAAATGCGAGCTTGTAGTCAGGGATGTAGGGTTTGGTCCCAGACGAAGAAGATGCCACTGTTTGTAACCCGTTAAATGTATCGGTTTTCACAGTTGTGACACCTTTTCCTTTAGTACCAGATAAATACCTCTTCACTAAGGTTGCAAAGAAAAGTAGTTGCTCGGATAATGGCAACACTAATGGACCCAAAGTTGTGATGTTTGTCTTGAGGGCATCACCTCCTATCTCAACTAAATCTTTACTGATTTTCAACCCTTTGAATCTTTGTTCATCCTCCTCTTGATACACACTCCTATAACACGAGTGGTACAAAATAAGCTACCATTAAACTTTCTAAATTTTGTAATTAAAATAGAACAAATGACTAACAAAACCGATGATGAAAATTTCTTCTCAAACCCAATGTTTTAAATACCGGTTCAAACTGGCCGGTAATACCAGTTGATCGAACCGGATTTCAGTCACTGGCTCAATTTGAGACCAGTAAATTGGAATAATAGTTTGTAAGTTGTACCGCCGGTATTACTAGTAATACTGAGATATACCGTTGTACTAGTGTTATGTTTGAACTTTAAAACAAAAAAAATTGTTTTCGATTCTTTTAAAACAAGTTAACGACCCAGTTTAGAAGAAAAAAATTGTGTAACCTTAATCCTTCTGCTTGCGATTAAATAATTGCTCGATTACCTGAGACCCGTTTTAAAAAAATTGGACACTTTTATTTTAAAAACACTTTGTTGGAAATTGAGTGCTTTTGAATTATTTTTTATTATGGAATCATGTATTTTTAGATTATTTTTTGAGTTAAAGTTGTATTTCTATGGAATTATACGGTTAACTAGTCAATGTGGTTGAACCGCCTTTAAGCCCAACCTGATAAGGTTTAAAAATAGGTTTTTAAAAGATTGATCAAACCTAAAACTTTTATTTCCTAATTTAACGGTTGTGGGTTTATATAATACTCAAACCTAACTAAACGTAACATGTATATTAATTTTTAGAAAAATTAAATTTGAATAAAGGATATATGCTATTTATAATAAATAATTCCACTTAATGTCACGTGGCATCACCATATTTTTCATTAAAATCTCTAATTTTCTCTATTTTAAGTAACTTTGAATTTTAATATCTAATTATGTTAATGTGTTTTTTTAAATAATATAAGATTTGAATTCTAATTATTACTTAATTTGAATTCTAATATAAAATTTAAAATCTAATTTTCTTTATAAGTATTTTCGTTTTTTTATTAAACAATCACATGAATATATAAGCTAGTGATATAATATTCAAGGAAATGATAAAAGATAATATATATGAAGAAAAAGAGTACTTGAAGTATCGGTCATCAGCTCCCTTATGTGTACGGACGATGTGTTCAAGCCTATACTTTGCACGGCGGTAGTCACGGCCGCGGTTGGAAAGCAGCACGGCGGAGCAGCCCATCCTGATATAACAGTTAGGGATGAGCATAGACCGATCTCGTCCAGGATACCAATTGTACCCCACCATCTCCGTACTCACCACAACCGCCACATTATTAGGGTTAGCCTGGAGCATATCACGCGCCAAATCCACCGCGATAATTCCGGCACTGCACCCCATCCCGCCCAAATTGAAACTCAAAATATTCCCCCTCATCTTATAGTGATTGATAATCATGGCAGATAGCGACGGCGTAGGGTTGAAGATGCTGCAGTTTACCACCAGTACTCCGACGTCCTTTGGACGTACACGTGTCTTCTTGAACAGCTCGTCTAGGGCTCCAAATATCACCATCGACGCCTCGGCTCTTCCTTCCTTCATCGTCGTGATGTTCTCCGGCGACATTATCGCTCTCGGAACGTACGTCTCGTCGCCGATTCCCGAGGATTGAAGGATCTTCTTCTGAAATTCGAGACTTGCTTCATCGAATTTGCCAGATTTTCTCGCTAATTCGATAAATTCCTCCTTCGTCACCTGCAGTTGTTAGAAATTAAAACGATAAATTAGGTTTTGAAATTGTTAGAAACTGGCTATTTCAATTCACCAAGCGATCAGATCTAACTAACCTTCAAATCATCAATCGGTTTGAAACAAGCGAAATTAAAACAATAAATTAAGTTTTGAAATTTAGAACTCATCAAATAATCAGATCTAACTAGCCTTTAAATCAACAGGCGAAATTAAAACGATAATATAGGTTTTGAAATCAATATCGTTATTTCCACAAGCAATCAGATCTAACTAACTTTCAAATCATAAGTTTGAAATAAGCGAAATTAAAACGATAATTTAGATTTTGAAATCATTAGAAACTGCAATCAGATCTAACTAACCTTCAAATCATCAGTCGGTTTGAAACAGGCGAAATCGACCAGGTAAATAGATCGAGGACGAGACATGAAGTAAACCGAGAGAGTGAAGACGAAGACCGCAAAAAACGCTAAAACCGTGGCCAAATCATAGCCGGCGGTGCTGTCCCAAAGCTTCCGCCACAGCTCCTCTCTACTCAAACTCCCGATCTCGGCGCCAAACACCAGAACCAGCACCGGAACAGTGGCCAAATAGATCGCGTGGTTAATCAGGTAATGGTAGCCAAGCTTCACATACTTCAGATTCACAGACTGGACAAAATCCGGTAACCGGCGGCGTACTCTGACTGAGAAGGTCATGGAGCCGGCGTCAGGACCGGCGGATTCGATTCCGCGGTTGACGATTTCGGCGGAGAGGAGGTGTTGTTCTCCGGCGGGGGCCATGGTGAAGAGTTGGAATGGGTGAGGAGGTGAAGAGATGTGTGAATTTATGGAGGTTGATGAGAGTAAATGATGGACAACAAACTAAAGAGAGTGTCGTTGGAATTGCATTAAATTGGTTAGGGTTTTGGGAAAGTGAGTTTTTTTGGGAATGAAACTGAGTATAGCAACTTGCATGCGTATGCATGTACAATTCACCCGCTCTCTAGAAAACTTCAAACTGTAATTGCTTGCGTCTTCCATGGCTGCACGAGGTGGGTCCGCCATGTTTACTATAAAAAGTTAAAAACGTACCGTCATATAAGGGTGAGAGGGGCATCCTACTCGGGCATGGCCGAGTAGGAGAGAGCCCCCAAATCATCCGAGTTATTTTGGGCCTGGTAAATTTTGAAGCAAATTCGAGTATATTTACTCGGGTGTGAGAGTTGAGTGTGTGAGGTAGTTTTGGTGAGTGAGTAGGTGTTTCTAATGAAATAAGTAAATGAGTAGTCTAAGTAGTTCTGAGGTGGCAAAATTTTATGGTTAGTTTGGTGAGTAAAATTGTTGGGTGAGTAAGGTGCTCCCTTCACCCTAAGTAGAAGCACAATCACTAAACTGAATCATTGAAAGATGTAAGGCCCCAAACCCGGGAGGCCTCACTTATTGGATTTACTCATTCACAAGCAGTTCTTAAACATGAATATCAGATAATGCAGCGGAATCATTCATTCAACATAACTAAAAACTTGTTCATACATGCGGAAGCGTACATTGTCAATTACATAAACTTAACATAAACAACTCATAACGGGATGCCAGTCTTCATGATCGACCGGGTAACTCTTCTCGCTTGCCAAGCATCACCGTCCATCCTCATAACCTGCTTTAACCTGAATGTGTACACTTAAAAACGTCAGCTACGCTGGTGAGTTCTAGCATTTCATAAAAACTTTAACATCAACATTTGCCAAAAACGTATCATTCATTTAGTAAAAACCTTTCACAAAAGCAGGTAATAATTTAACATCTAAAAAAAAAAGGTTTCGTACCCATATCATCATCAACATCATAATCATAAACACCGTTAAACGGATCGTTCATTAAAACTTTTAACATTCATTTAAGTCATACATTACTATCTAAATCTGTGTTACCCTTCGTTCCGTCATTTAGTATGGTATTGCCCCTAAGGCTTAACTGCACGAAGACCGACAATACCATACATTCCGTCAATTCCCTTATGGTATTGCCCCTAAGGCTTAACTGCACGAAGACCGACAATACCATACATTCCGTCAATTCCCTTTTTTTTTTTGGTATTGCCCCCAAGGCTAATTGCGCGAGGACCGACAATACCCATTCAGTTGCCCTTATGGCTCTCATGTCCATAAACCGACAACTTCCATCGACGGTTATGACTTTCAGCCATAACATCGTCGGATCATAATTTAACCTTATATGGGGTCACGTTAACCCCTGAGTAACCGTCGTTACTCCCTTTTCTCAGTTGTACAACATCATAACCATTGGCATGCCACAAAGACATGCCCCTGTTGTTCTTGTGGCAACTATGGCTCGCTGTCCATAAGCTACCACAAGGCTGGGAATCTCATTCCCAGACTTCATTCGTCAATTCCATTCATTCGACAGATTAGATTTGTAATGACTTCTTTAAAACATTTGCCCCTTTTTGTTTTCTTTTCATAAAACCTTTCCTTCACTTTCAAAACCCTTTACCTTTTCATTAAACCATTTCTTTATAACATTCGTTCGTAAGCATTCCGTTCATAAACTTTCTTTCCATAAATCCTTCGTTCCAAATCATTTCCTTTCGTAAACGTAGTTTCATAAAAATCATTTTATAAAACATCATTTCATAAAACATCATTTCATACGTGTACACACCAGCCCGAAAACATTATATAAAAACATTTAAAAGAGGGCTTCTAGAACTCACCTTATAAGCTAGTCTCGGTTGTCCTAAACAAAGGTCCAACAACGTCACTTCCGATCTGAATTGATTAATTAAATACACATCAGACCTAAATCCCGACTCTAACGGTTTACTCGTTCTGTTACAGGTGAATACACTGACTTCACTTACTGATGCAGACCTATCGAAACTACTTAGTTTCGACAGGTGCAGGCCCATCGAAACTTCTAGTTTCGACAACTGCAGGTCACTCGAAACTTCTAGTTTCGACAACTGCAGGTCACTCGAAACTTCTAGTTTCGACAACTGCAGGTCACTCGAAACTTCTAGTTTCGACAACTGCAGGTCACTCGAAACTTCTAGTTTCGACAACTGCAGGTCACTCGAAACTTCTAGTTTCGACAACTGCAGAACTCAGCTATCTTCTCCAAAAACCCTAACTTTCGCATGCAGGTCCGATCTTGTCAAGATCCGGACTTTTTGTATTCAAAACGTGTATTTTCCTTTCGTGATTCCAGATTTATAACCCTTTCCTCATTTGGTTTATAAAAACCCGTCATTTTCACAAAAATACCCGAAAACCCAAAAACGAACAAAAACTCAGATTTGGTTCGGGTGTTACCTGATTTCGAGATTCTGATCCGGAGGTTTTGCTCACGAGTTCAGTAGCAACAAGCTCCTTCAATCTCGGGTCGATCCGCCAACTTTCTCTCTCTACGGTTTCTCTCTCTAGATTCTTGCAAATGAGAGAAATGGTGTGTGTGTTGGCTATTTAAAGGGAGGAAACCCCCCTTCCTTCAAGTTTGCCGGCCCAACCGGCCCGGCCCGTTACGCCTCGTTCTTTTATCTCGTTCGTCCCGGTTCAACCCGTTATTTAAAATCCTCATTTATTTTGGGATGTTACAAGTCTACCCCCCTTACAATAGGTTTCGTCCCCGAAACCTATCATAAGTCAAACAGTTGAGGGTACGACTCCTTCATTTCCGTCTCCGTTTCCCATGTAGCTTCCGATCCCTTCCGGTGCTTCCACTGGACTTTAACCAACTGGATAACTTTGTTACATAAACGTTTCTCTTTCCTGTCTAGGATGGCCACAGGTTCTTCGATGTAGTTAAGGCTGTTGTCGACCTCGATGTCCGTAAGTGGTACGTGAGCCGATTCATCCGCCAAACACTTTCGCAAGTGTGATACATGGAAGGTAGGATGAATCCCACTTAACTCATCAGGCAATTCCAACCGATATGCGACTTCACCAACCCGTGCCATAATCCTGAATGGTCCGATAAACCTCGGACTTAACTTTCCTCTCTTTCTGAATCGTATGATTCCCTTCCAAGGCGACATTTTCAACATTACTCTATCCCCAACATTAAACTCAATAGGCCTTCGTCGTTTATCCGCATAGGATTTCTGACGATCTTGATAGGTAGGAAATGAGCACTCTTCGTTAAACGGTCCACAATTACCCAAATGGTGTCATGACCTTTAGCTGTGCGAGGTAGCTTAGTTATGAAATCCATGGTAATGTGTTCCCACTTCCATTCCGGTATATCAAGTGGTTGAATCTTTCCATACGGTTTCTGGTGCTCGGCCTTTACTTGCGAGCAAGTCAAGCACTTGCTTACATACTTCGTCACGCCACATTTCATTCCAGGCCACCAGTATTCCCTCCTCAGATCTTGGTACATTTTATTGGTACCGGGATGGATAGAGTAACGAGACTTATGAGCCTCATCCAAGATTTTGGTCCTAAGCTCGCCACCCATAGGTATCCATATCCGCCTGATATTGTGCGAAAGCACATGTCTTTATTCCGTTGTTTTAATGTGTTTTTAGTTAGTTTTATATTTGTTTTGAGTCGTTTTTATGTACAATTGAGTCTTTATCATATTTGTAGGAGTTCGTATGGAATACAAGTGAATACATGAAGAAAACGAGCAAAGGAACCAAGCCCGAAAAAGTCCAAGCTCTAGAAGACAATTTTCTAGATTTTATGTCTCTCGCGGTACGCGAGAGAGGAGTGGAGAAGTCTCGCGGTACGCGAAGATCTTCAAAAGCGCGCCCGACTAAATTGGCTCTCGCGGTACGCGAGGGGCTGGCCCAAATTCTCTCGCGGTACGCGAGAGAGTCGTAAATCCGGAAAAATTGGATTTTTAGGTTTTTATTGATGATGTCGGCTGTGATTGAAAAAAAAGTCGATTCCAGCCGTCAAGTTAGAACCTTTTGGCGATTTTGAGGAAGAAGAAGGCTAGTGGAGCAAGGAGTTGGAGTTTTGGAACCCGAATTGGTTATTCGTGATCGTTCGGTTTATGATTCTTCTTCTTTTATCTTTACTTTGTTTAATTGAACCTATGACTATGTTTATTACTTCTGATTTGGTTGTTTTGAACATGTTTATTGGCTAGATTTTGCATACTGCCTAGGTTTAAGATGATTGCATGTTAAAGTTATGATTTTTATTGGTTTTTGGATTCAATTGATGGGTTTATGATTTAGTAAAGATCTTTGGTTGATTATGTATGATGTTAGTATATATTTACTGCTGATCTTGTGGTTGTTTGTGATTTCCTGCGTTGATTGTGGTTGTCTGCCAGTTTGATCTTCGTTTTGTGGTCATAGATCTTAGGGTTTGTGATTGTGAGTGGTTTCTAGACGTAGTAGCCATAGGAATTCATAAGTGATTACTGATTAGAAGTGAATGTGTGTCCTAGTTCAATACCCGAGAGGTGAGAATTAGTCGTTTAGTCTTTGTCATTAGGAATCCGAGTATTAACAGTCTGAGAGGACGTTAGTGTTAGGTGTCTAGTGAATTTAGCTATCCGAATCATAGTAGTTAGCTTGAGATTACCCCGTGCATTCCTTGAGTGTATGGTAGACGGTGAGACTAAGAGGTAATCCGTTTATTAGGGTACTTGTCATAGTTGGAAATACCTGAGAAGTGATCCAATTATCTGGTGAGTTTAATACGCTTTAGGTAGCTGAGTTGGTGACATCCCGAGACCGAGAGTGATCAGGAATCCATTAGGTTATCTAGAGTTGTTTCATTAGAAACCCAGATCCATCATAGTTTTCAGAACCGATAGAAGTTATACTTTGCAAGTAAGATTCTTAACCTAGGTAGTGCCTTCCCTATTCTTGAATTCGTTTAAAGAGTTCTGCTTGATAGTTGAGTGTCGTTAGTTAGAAAGTTTACATTAAGTTACAACATAAAATCCCCCAATATATTTCAGTTTAGTTAGTTGAGTCAGAGTCTAGGTAGGGTTATTGCTAGTGTCTCGTGGGTTCGATATCCGGACTTCATTAGGCTATATTGCATTGATCGGTACACTTGCCGGTTGTGTGGTCTAGTTTTAGGTCGAGTCTAGGTTTTATAAATTTAAAGCTAGAGAGTCTAGATTAGGTTTTATTTGATAGTTTTTATAGACCGTCTGGACAACATCAAGTTTTTGGCGCCGTTGCCGGGGACACTTGGCAATAGCAATATTAGCTTTGACTAGTTCTTTGTTAGATTTTTGGTTTATTTGAGTCTTTTGTTCTCTTTTGAGTCTTTGTTCTATTTTTTTCCTTCTTAGAGTCTTTCTGTTTATGCCCAATACTCGTTCGCAAGGATCACCATCTTTTGCATCTTTTCAAGAGCCCGAACGAGAGCTTCACGAGCGCACCCGCGACTTTCGGGAGCGTTTAGAGGAGCTGGTTAAATCTAAGGTACGTTCTACTAGCCCAGTTCCAATTTCTATCATGGGCGACGCTGATCCTCCAGCGAGGCGTACAGTACACCAGAGGGCCAGTGAGGGGGTCACGGGCGCGAGATCTTCGATCACACGCCCCACTATACCGAACACCAATTCTTGGCAGATCCCATCACATGTCATGAGTACGATCACTCATGCCACTCAATTCCATGGCCTCGAGGATGAGGATGCACCCGGACATTTGTCTCGCTTCGCGCGGATATGTGATACATTTAATATCACGGGTGTATCTAAGGACGCAATCTACTTGCGTCTCTTTCCATTCTCTCTTTCTGGGCGTGCATCTACTTGGCTCGACACTCTTCCCGACAATTCTATCACCACATGGGAGGATCTCGAAGCCAAGTTCTTCAAGAAATACTTTCCACCTTCCAGGGCCGCTCGCCTTCGGGACCAGATCCATTCGTTTCGGATGGATCCCGACGAGCCTTACCACATGGCCTGGGAGCGGTTCAACGCGCTGTTGAGCCGATGTCCCCAGCACGGTCTCCCTGACTGGGCACTAGTGGAGAAGTTCTATAATGGCCTCACCTTCGAGACGCAGCAAATGTTCAACACAGCTGCAGGAGGCCATATCATGGATAGACTCGAGCCTGAGGAGTGCGAGGATATGTTCGAGAGCTTCGCTCAAGCCGAGCAGCAGCACCCACGTTCTGTTAGGGATTCCATCCCTACTGCTAGGTCACACGCCTCTTCTCCTAGAGGTGTGCATCAGGTCACTCCTGATACTAGCGTGGCTGCTGCCCTCGCCTCGATGGCGAATGAGATAAAGGAGCTCAAGCTCAGTGCTTTGAGGTGTCAGGTGTGCAGGGGAGGACACGACACCCGAGATTGCCCGGTAAATAATCAAGAGCATGTGAGCTATGCTGGCAACCAATACCAGAACCGAAATTACAACAATTCTAATACTTTTGGTTCGGGATGGAGATCTGGATTCACTGGTCGTCAGCAACAGTATGGAGGAGCAGAAGAAGGAGCGAGTTCTGGGAGCACTGTTGGGTCACGAAGGATTGAGGAGATGATGGAGACTCAGACACAGTTGCTTGCCCAGCTGGTGCAGAATAACAAGGATGCTCGGCTAAGACTGGATAGCCATGACACTTTGATGAAGAATCAGCAATCGGCGTTCCAGGATTTGCAACGCACGGTAGGAGACATTGCTAGGAGCATACATGATAGACAAGGAAGCCCTTCTACGGGCCCGAACGCTTCAGTGATGGCCGTGTCTATAGAGAGTGTGGAGAGTAAAGTGGTTGAAGAGGTTGACCCCCACTCTAAGGAGCATAATATTCCCTCAGTGGAGGAGGTGAACAAGATTGACTGGGAAGCTCGATTTGCTGAGATCGATGCTAGGATGCTAAAAGAGACCGAGTCGAATGCTGTTTCGACGAGGAGCATGATAGAGAAGGAGGATGAGAGCCCACCGGTAGTAGTAGAAGAAGAGCCGGTGGAGGAGGAGATAGTGGTTGAGGTGCCTACCAAGAAGGCACAGGAGAAGAAGAAGGGGGTGGAGATGAAGTCCCCCGAGATTGACTTGAGTCGTATTCCTTATCCCGCACGTGTGTTGCCACATAAACACGCTAAGGAATACGGTCACTTCCTTGATATGTTCAAACAACTCAAGGTCAATCTCCCGTTTGTAGAGGTCCTCCAGCATATGCCCAAATATGCCAAGTTCTTAAAAGGCCTTCTTTCCAACAAGAAGAAACTTGAGGAGGTCTCTGGAGTCTCACTTGGTGAGCAATGCTCGGCAGTGGTGCAAAATCATTTGCCAGAAAAGTTGTCTGATTCGGGTCGATTCACGATCCCGTGCTTGTTGGGCAACCTACCATTACACCACGCGTTGGCCGACCTAGGTGCTAGCATCAATTTGATGCCCTATTCATTGTACAAGCAGCTGGACCTAGGTGAACCACAACCAACGCGCATGAGCATTTCCTTGGCTGACCGCTCAGTCAAGTATCCACGGGGAATAGTGGAAAATCTATTAGTGAAAGTGGGCAATTTTGTTTTCCCCGTGGATTTTGTGATTCTAGATATGGAGGTGGATGACAAGGTCCCACTCATCTTAGGGCGCCCGTTCCTATGGACCGCAAAGGCGATGATTGATGTCTTTGACGGGAAGCTCACACTTCGTGTGGGGGATGAGGTCCTTACATTCAATGCTGTAGAGTCCGGGAAGGATGTTGGCGAGCACAGCCATTCCGTGTGCATGCTCGACTCTTTCATAGACCACCATTGGGACTCCGATCCGATGTTAGAAGTTGGTGAACCCGCCCCGAATATAGAAGAACCATCTGAGTGGGCGTTGGAGTTAGAAAGGTTGTTAGGGGAGCCGGATGATTACGGTGATGATGAGATGCCCGATGATGTACTGAACATAATGGCTGAATTTGAAGATGTCATGGGCAAAACCCCAAGTGTGGGGAAGTTAGTAGATATCGTGGAGGATCCCTATGATGATCCTGGTGAGAGTGAAGAAGCCATACCGCTGAAAATATCTATTCCTGAACCTTCACATGTCCTCACCCTTGTTTGTGCTGAGGGGAGAATTGAAAAACCGACCCCAAATTCTAATCCCCCTAGATCTAGGCCACCACGTAAGAGAACCCGCGAGTCGAGAGAGGTAGAGTTGAAGATGGAGCAAACCCCAAGTGTGGGGATATGTAAAGATGACAGTACACTCGGTTATTTGAACAATGTTATCTTCGGTCCGGGTAGGTTTAAGTTGTGGTGGAAGGACTGGATTGCTACATGTGATATGAGTTTAATGTTTGAGAGTAGTAGTTGTTTGCTAGAGGTATGGAGGACCCGGAGGCCGCGCAGGATGAAGGCGGTACCGGTTAGGATCAAGGAGAAGCCCCCTGATAGGCTTGCTTGAGTCATGGGCAAGTGCCCGGGATGTAGAGTTTGTATGATTTCATTGGGTTGAGTCCGTGTCTTTTTCTTTGTTTTTCGGTGGTGTGTTTTGTTTGTGTCGAGTTTTGCAGTAATTCATGCTTGATTCGGTGAGGAGAATCATCGGGAATGAAGTTCCAGGTATGTTTACATTCGTTTTTATGATTGGGACGGTTTTTAGTGAGTTTGGGTGAAACAAGATTTTAAATGATCAAAAATTTTTCTAAGTATAAAAAGTGAAAAAAGTTCGAATCTTTCTGTGAAGGATGCCTCCTCGCGGTACGCGAGGAGTTTGGATGCAATATTTCGCGGTACGCTAGAGACAAAAAGAGTGGCCGGCTCAGTCTTTTGTTCCTCGCGGTACGCGAGGAGCCAGCCACATGTCTCTCGCGGTACGCGAGGGGGTCTTGACCAAAACTTTTTCATTTGTTCCCCTGGTTTCCCTTACCCGTTTCCGTCCCCGTTTTCACTCACCACCACTATTCATCACCTACCTTCGTACCACCACTACCATGAAGCATCACCTTTAACCACCATCATCCATCACATTAATTCACCCACCTACCACCATCCGACCACCGTGACCATGGGAAACTAGAAACCGTTCATGACCGATGATCTACGTAATGTGGCTTTCATGTCTATGTGTTTGCCACCTATCGAGTATGTTTTCTCTGCAATCTATCTATCTTGAGTCTTTTATTTCTTAGTGAGTCAGTCGAGTCTTTTATTTTATTTTTATTTTGAGTCACTTTGATGCTGCGGGTATGTTTGCGGTTTATTTTGCAGGTTTTATCATTTCGCCCGTACTCAATCTCCATTCGGGCGGGATTGATTATCATCTTATTTATCTTGTAAAGGCAACCCGTCAGTGAGATGTGCAAGCCGCGAAGGAAATGCTATACGGTGCACACAAGGAAGAACGAAGCTGCATACTAGATTGCATCTACATTACCAGCTAAGTCGCTTCCTGTTCTGTTTTGTTTTTATTTTTGCATTTTCATTTTTAGTTGTGTTTTGCTTCACATTGAGGACAATGTGTCTTTCAAGTGTGGGGATGTGAGTGTCTAGTTTGTTTAGTTTGTGTCTTTAAAAAAAAAAAAAAAAAAAAAAAAAAAAAAAATATTGAAAAATTTGAAAAATGTTCTTGAAAATAATTGCAAATACTTGGAAAATGATAGTAGAACTGGATCTATTTATGAGTTTAAAAGATTAAATAATTGAAAACGTGTCTAATTAGTGATGTTTTGGTAGACCCAGCTAACTAGTAGAGCTTAAATATCCTGTTTGTGTTATTTAGGATTAATCACGGAATAAAATCATGATATCTTGTGGGTATTCATCTTAGAGTAATGGTAATACTGAAACTGTCAATATAGGGTGATAGGTACCACGATTAAGTTAAAAATTTAGAGGTTTTTGAAATTTTCATGGCACACCACTCTCTTTTTATGGAAATAAATCCGAGTTTGGTGGCGCCTGCATCCATTATTCCATAATTTATGAGCTATACTGAGTTTTGCTTATGTGTTTCCCTCTGGGATAGCGACTTGGAGGATACACCCCTAAGTAAGATTTATGTGCTTCATTGATAGAATGTAGTCTATGTGTTACCCTCCGGGATAGTGACTTGGTTGAAACGCCTCTAGACGAAAGTTCTTTTGCTTATTATGCTCATTATCATCCATTCATTCATGATTTCATCTGATTTCTAAAAACCTGTAAATAGTAGTTTAACGTGGTAGGGTAAATCTATATGGTTTAATCCGTGCCTAAACATGACCTTGAGACGGGATTAGGTAGAGCTGTAACTTCTAAGTGTGAGTCACATAGATTGATTGATATGTTGTATAAAATGGATTTAGAACACGTAACGGGGGCTTGAAAGTTAGTGCTTGGGTTTAATCGGACAGAAATACTAATTGTTGCTTTTTAACACGTGAGTATGTTTTGAAAATTGAAATTTATGTTTGTTGAGTTAGATGCCAGTTATGATTCCATTTGCATATTTTTCGAGGACGAAAAAAGGTTAAGTGTGGGGATATTTGATATTGTGCGAAAGCACATGTCTTTATTCCGTTGTTTTAATGTGTTTTTAGTTAGTTTTATATTTGTTTTGAGTCGTTTTTATGTACAATTGAGTCTTTATCATATTTGTAGGAGTTCGTATGGAATACAAGTGAATACATGAAGAAAACGAGCAAAGGAACCAAGCCCGAAAAAGTCCAAGCTCTAGAAGACAATTTTCTAGATTTTATGTCTCTCGCGGTACGCGAGAGAGGAGTGGAGAAGTCTCGCGGTACGCGAAGATCTTCAAAAGCGCGCCCGACTAAATTGGCTCTCGCGGTACGCGAGGGGCTGGCCCAAATTCTCTCGCGGTACGCGAGAGAGTCGTAAATCCGGAAAAATTGGATTTTTAGGTTTTTATTGATGATGTCGGCTGTGATTGAAAAAAAAGTCGATTCCAGCCGTCAAGTTAGAACCTTTTGGCGATTTTGAGGAAGAAGAAGGCTAGTGGAGCAAGGAGTTGGAGTTTTGGAACCCGAATTGGTTATTCGTGATCGTTCGGTTTATGATTCTTCTTCTTTTATCTTTACTTTGTTTAATTGAACCTATGACTATGTTTATTACTTCTGATTTGGTTGTTTTGAACATGTTTATTGGCTAGATTTTGCATACTGCCTAGGTTTAAGATGATTGCATGTTAAAGTTATGATTTTTATTGGTTTTTGGATTCAATTGATGGGTTTATGATTTAGTAAAGATCTTTGGTTGATTATGTATGATGTTAGTATATATTTACTGCTGATCTTGTGGTTGTTTGTGATTTCCTGCGTTGATTGTGGTTGTCTGCCAGTTTGATCTTCGTTTTGTGGTCATAGATCTTAGGGTTTGTGATTGTGAGTGGTTTCTAGACGTAGTAGCCATAGGAATTCATAAGTGATTACTGATTAGAAGTGAATGTGTGTCCTAGTTCAATACCCGAGAGGTGAGAATTAGTCGTTTAGTCTTCGTCATTAGGAATCCGAGTATTAACAGTCTGAGAGGACGTTAGTGTTAGGTGTCTAGTGAATTTAGCTATCCGAATCATAGTAGTTAGCTTGAGATTACCCCGTGCATTCCTTGAGTGTATGGTAGACGGTGAGACTGAGAGGTAATCCGTTTATTAGGGTACTTGTCATAGTTGGAAATACCTGAGAAGTGATCCAATTATCTGGTGAGTTTAATACGCTTTAGGTAGCTGAGTTGGTGACATCCCGAGACCGAGAGTGATCAGGAATCCATTAGGTTATCTAGAGTTGTTTCATTAGAAACCCAGATCCATCATAGTTTTCAGAACCGATAGAAGTTATACTTTGCAAGTAAGATTCTTAACCTAGGTAGTGCCTTCCCTATTCTTGAATTCGTTTAAAGAGTTCTGCTTGATAGTTGAGTGTCGTTAGTTAGAAAGTTTACATTAAGTTACAACATAAAATCCCCCAATATATTTCAGTTTAGTTAGTTGAGTCAGAGTCTAGGTAGGGTTATTGCTAGTGTCTCGTGGGTTCGATATCCGGACTTCATTAGGCTATATTGCATTGATCGGTACACTTGCCGGTTGTGTGGTCTAGTTTTAGGTCGAGTCTAGGTTTTATAAATTTAAAGCTAGAGAGTCTAGATTAGGTTTTATTTGATAGTTTTTATAGACCGTCTGGACAACATCACCGCCCAAAACGTGTCCTAACACCAAGGGTGTTATATTCCAACTTGTCCTGTTGGCCAACCATCCTTTCCTTCTTTATGTTTTCCTCTTTAAGTGCCTCATCTTGAGCCTTTTCAATTTCTCTCATCACATCTGAAGTTACCACCAACTGGCAAGCCTTCACTCTAATAGGAGTAGGCACATCCTTTCGGCTTAGAGCGTCAGCCACCACGTTTGCCTTTCCAGGGTGGTATATGATTTCACAGTCATAATCTTTCAGAAGTTCCAACCATCGTCTCTGCCTCATATTAAGCTCTCTTTGTTCGAAGAAGTATTTCAAACTTTTGTGGTCGGAGTAAATAGTAAACTTCACCCCATAGAGGTAGTGCCTCCATATTTTCAATGCAAATACGACAGCAGTAAGTTCCAAATCATGAGTCGGATAATTGACTTCGTGAACTTTCAACTGCCGCGACGTATATGCAATCACTCTCCCGTTGACGGATCCTTGTGTAGTCTTGACTATACCTCTCTCGTTCTTGATAGACGTTATCTTTTTCAGCATCGTACATCCCTAGTCGGTCTTTCACATCTAACCGTTAGGGTTCTTATATCGTCATTCTATGTGAAATGTCTTATCAAACTCGGAGTCGTCCACAGAAGACTCCTTGGCCATAATTTCAACTCCTCGTTCAGATTATCCACCTTTCCATCTGGACGGTTCCTATCGATCGTCTCTCAACTATTTGGATCATTGTGTATACCTCATAAGCTGTCCATGGTGCATTCGTCCTTGAAGGACCATACCATGTCGTTCTCGAATGAATCATAATATCCCGTTCCTGAATGATTCCTACTATCAAGTTTCCTAAGGTACCGTACCATCTCATTCCCGAAGGAACCACATCGTCTCGTTCCCTAAGGAACCATATGCTTCATTCCAGAAGGAACCTTATCGCTTCGTTCCCGTAGGAACCGTATCGCTTCGTTCCCGTAGGAACCGTATCGCTTCGTTCCCGTTGGAACCGTATCGGGTATCCCCCAAACATATGAGGTATCCCTTATCACACTCAACTTGTCGGGAAGGTATTCATTCAGATGGCACACTAGTCACTCGAACTTTTCATTCATATCTTCATACACAATCTCCTTCTAGTCTTTCTTTCAAACGTACTTGTCAGGTTTTACGTTTCACATCGTTGGTTCATTGAACACCCTTATTCCTACATATCACTGGATGGTCTTAGGGATTGGCATCCCATCTGACCGACAATATATATTCTCTAGCTACTCGTTTCCGTTAGCCTTTTCTGCATGCATTTCTTCTAAAGTCACATTCGTTGGTCTTACTATGGATAGATGACACGTACGGTGACACTTGTACTTTCATTTCCTTTCTAGTTTCAGTGGGTCCCTCAACGGCTTTCCAATTCTAGTAACACTCGCAGCTATTGATTAGACTTAGACATAGTAGAGCGTTCTCTGAGTCGCCTTGAATTTCTTCTTAGTGCCCATGCCTTGCTTCACATTGTTAGTCAAAACTTGTCCTTCACATTCATTCTAGACAAACAATCCTTGGGTCGGATCTGGTTTGGTTTGGCTTGGTTTAGTCTGCACGCCCTAATTAACATCGCGGTTTCCGTCTCTTGTTGTTGTTGGTATATCTATTTTCTCATTTCAGCAGATACCCTTATTAGTTGTCTTGGACTGTCTTCTACATGGAAAGATGCACTTTGTGCATTCGTGCACTCATATATTCTTTGGACATACACTAGTGTGGTTATTTCTTTCATGCTCATGCATACTTCAACAGTAGACCGATTCTTATTCATCAGAACGTGTTTGCGCTAAGCGTAGCCCATCCTAGCTCCTTGGCATCCTTCATACGTATGCTCGTCTGACTTAGGTAAACCGAAGTTTCATTCCTCCTCATCTTGTCTGTGGCTCGTACTTGCTGACATCATTCACCGTTGTAAGGTACACCATCTTTGACATCATTACCATTACTAATGATGTTCATCAATCTCCTTAATCGTTACTCGGGTGACTAACATCTCGTAGTCGTGGTTGAGTAATTGGATCAACTCTGATACGTAAGCATTAATCAATACCATAAGATTCACCATCATGCACGTGCACCTGTAAATTCACAATTTCGTGGATCCAAACGAAATTACCAATTTACCTTACTCGAGCATTCTAGTTCCTCTTATAACACTTTCTAATACTCGCGTCCCTTCAAAGTTGAGATTTTGTCCCGGCATTCTCATCGACACCTCTTACCACTTTCGCTCTAAGTCAACACAACGGAGGACATTTCGCATCACACTCGTACGGTCTCATACACACTACCTTCCGGTTCCGCAAGAACTCTTGCCTTTTCACTATAAACTTGGTGGGCGGGAATCCTACCGTGTCATCCGGTACGACCCTCACCACGCCTTCCGCCTATTCTTCCCTCCATTTCGTTCTTAAAAGACAAGGAATCTAATGTCATTACGCTAGTTAACAAATAAAATTCAATAAGTACTGTAAGATGTTAATATACACTGGCCATCTGCAATTAACCATTACACTACCTTTCGATTTCTATTTGACCACCTTTGTGATTCCATCAGAACACAAGTCCTTTCCTAACTCTTCCTAAGGCATACTACATACACATACTCTACTTTTCATACCTGATGCTGTGGCTCGAGTTACCCGTACTGGCATCCGCTTTCGGTCCCATTCAAAGTTTAAGTTCAGACATTAGGGGTGTCCGAATCTCTCAAACTATTGCTCTGATACCAACTTGTAAGGCCCCAAACCCGGGAGGCCTCACTTATTGGATTTACTCATTCACAAGCAGTTCTTAAACATGAATATCAGATAATGCAGCGGAATCATTCATTCAACATAACTAAAAACTTGTTCATACATGCGGAAGCGTACATTGTCAATTACATAAACTTAACATAAACAACTCATAACGGGATGCCAGTCTTCATGATCGACCGGGTAACTCTTCTCGCTTGCCAAGCATCACCGTCCATCCTCATAACCTGCTTTAACCTGAATGTGTACACTTAAAAACGTCAGCTACGCTGGTGAGTTCTAGCATTTCATAAAAACTTTAACATCAACATTTGCCAAAAACGTATCATTCATTTAGTAAAAACCTTTCACAAAAGCAGGTAATAATTTAACATCTAAAAAAAAAGGTTTCGTACCCATATCATCATCAACATCATAATCATAAACACCGTTAAACGGATCGTTCATTAAAACTTTTAACATTCATTTAAGTCATACATTACTATCTAAATCTGTGTTACCCTTCGTTCCGTCATTTAGTATGGTATTGCCCCTAAGGCTTAACTGCACGAAGACCGACAATACCATACATTCCGTCAATTCCCTTATGGTATTGCCCCTAAGGCTTAACTGCACGAAGACCGACAATACCATACATTCCGTCAATTCCCTTTTTTTTTTGGTATTGCCCCCAAGGCTAATTGCGCGAGGACCGACAATACCCATTCAGTTGCCCTTATGGCTCTCATGTCCATAAACCGACAACTTCCATCGACGGTTATGACTTTCAGCCATAACATCGTCGGATCATAATTTAACCTTATATGGGGTCACGTTAACCCCTGAGTAACCGTCGTTACTCCCTTTTCTCAGTTGTACAACATCATAACCATTGGCATGCCACAAAGACATGCCCCTGTTGTTCTTGTGGCAACTATGGCTCGCTGTCCATAAGCTACCACAAGGCTGGGAATCTCATTCCCAGACTTCATTCGTCAATTCCATTCATTCGACAGATTAGATTTGTAATGACTTCTTTAAAACATTTGCCCCTTTTTGTTTTCTTTTCATAAAACCTTTCCTTCACTTTCAAAACCCTTTACCTTTTCATTAAACCATTTCTTTATAACATTCGTTCGTAAGCATTCCGTTCATAAACTTTCTTTCCATAAATCCTTCGTTCCAAATCATTTCCTTTCGTAAACGTAGTTTCATAAAAATCATTTTATAAAACATCATTTCATAAAACATCATTTCATACGTGTACACACCAGCCCGAAAACATTATATAAAAACATTTAAAAGAGGGCTTCTAGAACTCACCTTATAAGCTAGTCTCGGTTGTCCTAAACAAAGGTCCAACAACGTCACTTCCGATCTGAATTGATTAATTAAATACACATCAGACCTAAATCCCGACTCTAACGGTTTACTCGTTCTGTTACAGGTGAATACACTGACTTCACTTACTGATGCAGACCTATCGAAACTACTTAGTTTCGACAGGTGCAGGCCCATCGAAACTTCTAGTTTCGATAACTGCAGGTCACTCGAAACTTCTAGTTTCGACAACTGCAGGTCACTCGAAACTTCTAGTTTCGACAACTGCAGGTCACTCGAAACTTCTAGTTTCGACAACTGCAGGTCACTCGAAACTTCTAGTTTCGACAACTGCAGGTCACTCGAAACTTCTAGTTTCGACAACTGCAGGTCACTCGAAACTTCTAGTTTCGACAACTGCAGAACTCAGCTATCTTCTCCAAAAACCCTAACTTTCGCATGCAGGTCCGATCTTGTCAAGATCCGGACTTTTTGTATTCAAAACGTGTATTTTCCTTTCGTGATTCCAGATTTATAACCCTTTCCTCATTTGGTTTATAAAAACCCGTCATTTTCACAAAAATACCCGAAAACCCAAAAACGAACAAAAACTCAGATTTGGTTCGGGTGTTACCTGATTTCGAGATTCTGATCCGGAGGTTTTGCTCACGAGTTCAGTAGCAACAAGCTCCTTCAATCTCGGGTCGATCCGCCAACTTTCTCTCTCTACGGTTTCTCTCTCTAGATTCTTGCAAATGAGAGAAATGGTGTGTGTGTTGGCTATTTAAAGGGAGGAAACCCCCCCTTCCTTCAAGTTTGCCGGCCCAACCGGCCCGGCCCGTTACGCCTCGTTCTTTTATCCCGTTCGTCCCGGTTCAACCCGTTATTTAAAATCCTCATTTATTTTGGGATGTTACAAAAGATGTAATGGTTTCATTATCTATATGTACATATACGCATATACATATGCATACACACACTTGCCCCTGACCTCGTGATTTGAATCCTCCCACCACACACACACAAATGCCACATTCACGCCTTAGGGGCGGTGTTTCATGCCCACAAGGGCTGAGTTCAGGGGCAGACCAACATAGACGGAATGGGGGCGGCCGTCCTACATGAAAAAAAATTAGTATTATATACGCGTTAAAATCTCAATCATCTCCCACAAGGTTTTGCAATAGCCCCACGATCGCGTCCCATGAAAAAAAATTAGTGTTATATATCGCTACTCAACCGACCCAACAAAATTTCGACCCCCACGAAAAAGTTTTCTAAGTCCGCCACAGGCTGAATTGGCCTAGTCATGCCATGTTTTCATGCCCGCTACACTCAGTCTAATTGTTTAAATATCATTATTACAATTATGTAGTCATAATCTTTCTAAATGTAAAATTTTAAGTAAAAGAGAATCACTACCAAAAAACTAAAATTTTTGCGACAGCAGATTCGTGTGAAATTTGTCGGAATTGACCGTTAGCAATAAGTTTCCGACAAAAAGTATTTGTTGGAAAAACCCTCGTAGGAAATGATTTTTCCGACTCCAGACTAATTTCCCGACGAATTAGCGACAAAAGTTATTCGCCAGTAATTTCCAACAATATTCCGACGATTATATTAAATAAATAAGTTAACTTATTTAATAAATATGTTAAACGGATTAAAAAATAGGAAAACTACTTTTGTGAGAAACTTGTCGGAAATAATTATTTATTCCGACAAATTTCTGACAAATCTAAAAAAAATGTAATCATTAAAAAAATAAGTTAACTTATTTAATATTAAACGAACTATAAAAATATGTTTTTTTGTGGGAAGCTTGTCGGTAGATTATTGTAAGTACCTTATAATTGACGACGAAATATTGACAAATATATTTTGTCGCGATTTTGTTGGAAATTGTAGGAAAATCTTATTGTTACTTTTTTTTGTCGTAAAGTTATAGCTAACTTTTGAAAAATTTCTTTTATTGATAACTTGTCGAAAACTAATCTATACTATATAATAAATAAAGATTTTTAGTGGCACGTGTGGCCTCCATATTCAATCTCACTATTTTTTTCTCGCATCTCTCTCTTATTTAATGCATTTCTATTTTTAATAATATATATTTAAATGAAAATACTAATTATACTAATAAAACACATTTATTTTAAATTATCCCTTATTATAAGAAACTTTAAAATTTAAATATGTAACTTTTATTTCAATCAAATAATAAATAAAAGTCAAATTACATTAAATAGTAATTAACGTATTTTCGAAAAATAATTATATATTCATTTTTACATATTTTGAGATTTGTTTTTATCCTTAGTATATGTAATATATTTTTAGTTTTACACCTGTAAAATATATAAATAAAGATTCAAAAATTTTTATATATTGATATTTTTTACTCCGTGTGTAGACACGGGATTTAAACTAGTGTAGAAAATATACATATGTTTCTAGTAGTGAATTTAGCATCATATTTTATAGTTTAAACGTAATTATTGTATATTTACATTTTTTTCTCTTATTAAAGTTTTTTTTAAGCATAATTCGGAAAAAATACAAACAAATTAAATTTGTGTAAGCGAGTCGTGTCATGTATTCGGCACGATTTTCAAGTTCAAGTCATGTTTGGATTTGTGTCGAATTCGACCATTCAAAGTTCAACCCATGAACACGAGTCATTTAACACCTTTAACTGCAAAAAAAACGGTGGTATTAACGGTTTGAGGTCATTCTGGTACGAAGTGGAAAAATTATATGAAATGTATAAAGTTGTGGTATAATTACTCACATGTTAATTTGTAATTACGCAACGTATTTATAATAGCAATGATAGTTATTATATAACTATATATATATAGGAGAGTGTTTCAGAGAAAACCAAATAGTTAGGTGAAAACTGAGAAAACACTAAAAAAATCAATTTTAACCAATAATATAATAATATTTTGTAAGGCCCCTAAACCGGGTGACCTCACTTGTTGGATTTACTCATAAACATAGTCATAAATACTGAACTTAAATTAAAAACATTCATCATTCAATTACAAATCATTCGTCGTTCAATTACATAACATAACAGCGAAAGTCTTAACACATATATTAAAGTGAGATGTCAGTCTTGTGTCGGGTAACCTTCACGCCTTCGCACGACCCTTTCCTTTGTTACCTGAAATGTATACTAAAAGTCAGCTAACGCTGATGAGTTCTAGTTTAAAGACAATCATACATAAAATTTATCTTATCATGAATATAATGTATATATGTATATATTCGTACTTTTAAATATTCTTTACTTTGTTGTTCTCACATAACATTCATTGAGGGTATATACATATGTACATACATACTTTCTTTGAGAGAACACATATTGGCCATAATCTTAAGGGAGATCAACCCATCATACTTGCCGCGAATGTCACAAAGACATCGCAGTCAGAACTACCGTCGTAGCCCGTTTCATTACCGTCCGGCTCTAGAAAACCGTCCGTCATATCCTTAAATCCGTCCGGCAACCTTTGTCCGTCCGCTCTTTACCGTTCTACCGTCGTAGTCCGTCATTTTTGTCCGTCTGCCCTAGGGCATCCGTTTCCCACGTGACCATTATGTATGCAACCGTTCTACATTAGTTAAGGCTTGCTTCGACCGTCCATTAATACCTTTTCATACGTCCTAGCTTGCGAAGGAACGTTTTTGTCCCGGTTGCAAAATAGTCACGTGGTCGTCCGTCTACCGAAGTAGCCGTTGTCACAGAAGGGTTTATAACGTTTACATTCATTCATAACATGCAATATATATGTAATATAAAGCAAGATTTCATTCTTTTACGTTATGTCCTTCTTTCATTCATTCTTTATAGTCATACGCTTCATTCTTTATTCATAATTCATTTTCATATATAAATATTTATATATATATATATATATATATATATACGTATGATCACATTGACATTTATAACATTTATTCATTTAGTGTATACACTTCAGCCCCAAAACATTTATAAATCATTTGCACATAACATAGAAGGGGGCACATAGAACTCACCTGATGAGTAGTTTCCGAAGTACACTTAGCCGGCTACTGAGCGTCACTAATGTTACTCACGATCTGTGTAATAAAGTCATACTCGTAAGGTAGCGCTCCTAGATGGCATTAGATATTACTATACTTGATCTTAGTAGTTTCGACGGGTTTACTTATATCGAAACTTGATAGTTTCGATAGATTGCCTCTGTCGAAACTTGTAGTTTCGATAGGTTGCTTCTGTCGAAACTTGTAGTTTCGATAGGTTTATTCTGTCGAAACTTGTAGTTTCGATAGGTAACTTAGGTGTAAACTTAGCTTCGGATCGTGGCTCATATCGAAACTATGGTAGTTTCGATAGGTATGCATATATCGAAACTACTGCACATATCGAAACTATGTAGTTTCGATGGATCTGCACATATCGAAACTAAGTAGTTTCGATGGGTCTGCACATTGTCTTCCCCAAAATTGCAGTTTCTTTTGCATGCGAGTCTGATTGAGCCAAAATCTCTATTTTTCTTAGATCAAAACGTTTGGTTTTCATTCTAGATGCTATACCTAAGCTCACTTTCAAGTTTCATCCGCAAAATCGTTATCTTTTTAGCCAAAACCCGAAAACTCCCAAAACGAGCAAAAACTCATAATGTGATCGAATCGTTACCTGGATTGGATTTCTGATTCAGAGGATATGATCACGAGAACAGCAGCAACGTTCTCCTGAATTCCCGAGTTGATCCGTCACTTTCTCTCTCTAGACCCGAGCTCTCCTTTCTCTCTCTAAAAGCTGCGTGAGTTGGGGAAATGAGCAGGGAAGAGGGCTGCCTTGCCTCTTATGTGCATGGGCTTCCCTCGGCCCATTGAAGCCGGGCCCAGGCCCGCTCCCTTTTTGTTTAAATATTCCAACTAAATCACCGGTCTCGCTATATTTATTCGTTTTATTATTTTTGGGATGTTACATATTTATTTTTATTTTATTTTATTTTTATTTTTTTATAAGAGTATCAATGTAATATTATACATTTTTACCAAAAAATTATTTAAATATTGGCTTACGTATACGTAACCTATAGTGTTACGTCTACGTAAACAGAAAACAAAAAAATTACGGTTACGTTATTACACATTGTTTTAGTGGTTTTCTCGGTTTTCGCTTAACTTTGTGGTTTTCTCTTGATCCTTCCCCTATATATATATATATATATATATATATATATATATATATATGTTAGAAAATAGTTTATAAGTAGTGACTGATGGTAAAAAAAAAATTCTAAGTTAAGATTATTATTGGTCAATTGATAAAAGATGGGATTATTAAAATCCAATAATGTTATATATAGTAACACACAATTATGTATATAATTGCACATATTTATACACACAACATATCAATTTTTTTTTAGAAAAAGTTGTTTTAAAAATATACAACCATATTTCACTCAATCTAAAATAAAATGAAATGCTTAATTTTATGGTATAAGTTTAAAAATATTAATAAAGTATATAGAAGTTATTTTCTTTTTAAAAAATGATTGAAATTATATAAAAAGATAACAACGGTGGCTTTTACCTTGCCCTTTCAAAAAACTTTATGTACATAGACATACATATTTCTATTATGTAAGAAATAAAAAATTTTAATTTTTTTTACCATGAATTAAAAAATTAAACAATTTAAATTTGTTACCTTTGTTCTCACATAATTTTCTTGTTCTGAAATAAAATTTAATTGTATTTAATATGTCTAAGAAATATAAAAGTTAATTTTTTTTAATTAACGAGTTGAGATTTTACGAGCCACGCTCGAGCTCAATATTTTGGCTCGTTAATAGTTTTAATTTACTATCTAGAATTTATTAATTTGTTTAGAAAGCCAAAGTTATTGACTTGTTTAATATAAATAAATACTTAACATTGATAAGTTTGGATGTATTCTCACATTTTCTTAAATTTATTTTATTTTACTTTTCACTAACTATAAGAAATCATAACCGAAAAAGTAACACGATAAAGAAAATCACAGTTTGTGTTGGACAAGTGATTTTTAACAGGTTATGACATATACCAAATAAAGCGGGATTTAAACATAAGACCCCTCTTAGAAAAGAATTAGACACTTACCTTACCTCTACATCATCAATTGAAAGTTCTCATCTTTTTTTAGCTACAACATTTTTGGAAAAAAAAATTCTTCTTTCTAATATTACTGGAAAATAAAAAATTTGTGTATTGTTTTTGAAGTATAATATAAAAAAAATCTAAAGGCAAATCTTATAGAGACACAAGAGTCAACCCCTAAGGCCATCAGGTATACCACCGTGAAGCAACGCGTGATCTTACGTGGCCAACTAATCACGCCGTGAAAACGAAGGAACACCGCCGCGTGAAGGGGGGCGTGATTTGTTCTCGTGATTTTTTTCACGGGAGAAGAAAGCTGGTCAAAGAAGAAAAACGGAAAAAATCTTGTGGGTTTTAGGAGGAAATAGAAGTACCTGAACATGAACTCCATGGTTTCCTGTTAAAGAACCTAAACATGAACTTCATGATTTCCTGTTTTTTCTCTCTGTGAAAAAAAGTAGCATAATGAAGAAGAAATGAGAAAAGGGTTGTACAGGATGAAGAAGAAATGGGAAAGGGTTTTTTTCTCTCTATGAATGATGTGGCCGTACAGGGTTAAATTTAAATGTGAATGCTCTTAATTTTTATGAAATGGGAAAAGGGTTTAAAAGAAGAAACATTTAGTTTTTTTATTTTATTTAAATGAAAATTAAAAAATAAATATTAAATTATCACAGCACTACAATCACATGGGTATACCCCTTGCGATGGGTTATGTGATTTTTCAGAATCTGACGTGGCGTCATGTGGCGTGCACTTTATTATCACATCACACCATAATCACATGGGTATACCCCTTCCCTTAATAACAACCAGGGCCCGGCAACAAACATAAACAACGACTAGGACATGGTAACATAAAACTAAATTTACACAATCCTACCATTCGAGGGATTTGTAACTAGACCTATTTTTTAACCAAAGAAAGCCGAAAGACTTGATATCTTCAAAAACTTTCTCCACCTTAATAGATTTGTACGAAAAGGCGACTTCATTCATACGTTTCCAAATACTCCGGCAAGCAATTAAAATAATCCCATGAATTACCTCCTTATGAGAAACTCTAGATAAGCTCGAGTTACAAAGGTCCAATAGATCTCTCACCGAAAATGCATATATTTGAGGAATATTACACCAGTTCCTCACAAGTTTCAAAATAACCAAGGCTATATAACAAGAAGTGAACAAATGATACGCCGATTCCGCAACCTCCTCACAAAGAAGGCATGAAAGGGAGTTCACCATAATATACCTAGATGCAGATTCTTTAAGAGTTGGAAGACGATCCATCTCCGCTCTTCACCCCAAAATTTTACCCTTAATAGGAATCCATTTACATCAATCCATAATGAAGTAACCGCTAGAATCCACAGCCTTGGTCAACATATACTTAACTGACTTTACCGAGAAGTTATTCAAGTTATCGCCCAGCCACTTTCAAGAATCGGTCAAATCCGAGACAACCAGAAGCGTGCTCACCCTTTGTGGGTTGGGTTGCCTGACACCGTTGAAAGGGAGCAACGACTAGAAGTTTTTGTTGTGATGAAAAGCTAATATTACTTTTTCCATAAATTGTTTTCCTTGGTTTTAAATCACTACACCCATTTTGCTAATAAGACACTATTGATGTCTTTTAGAGGGAAAATTACTCACATCCACCCCATAAATTTTTATTTCTAATTGACTCCAAGCTATCAATGAATTTAAGAGGGGCTTTATAAATAGAGAAATAGTATGTAGGAATACTATCGAGAACCGATTTAAAAAGAGTGCATCTACCCCCCCCCCCCCCCCCCCCCAACCGGATAACGTAGAGGCCTTCCAAAGGGATAGACAAGAGGGATTCCAATTTTTGATTCTGTTCATATTTACCCCATCCAAATGACCAAAATATTTAAAAGGGATATGGACCATATTGCAACCCAAGATAGAAGCAACCAGCGCCGGTCCCGAGGATTCGAATGCCCTATACGAGCCGAAAAAAAAAAGCTCGTAACGAAATATATAATTTTATAAACTAATTTTTTTAACGACATTAACGTTATAGCATAGACATAACAAAATCATAGTATCAGAATGACATACCGTAATATCTAACCGATGATTCGTGAAGCTCGCCTAGCATTCTTCGCTGCAAATTCTTTAATCACCTCTTCGCAGTTTATACTCTCTAACACTTCGTTCTCGATAGCAATTATCGCCAATCCGTTAAGCCTTTCTTGAGACATAGTGGAACGCAAGTAAGATTTCAATAACTTTATTTTAGAAAAACTTCTTTCTACAGATGTCACTGTGACTGGATTTGTCAACAATATTCTATATGCAACACATGCAGTTGGGTAATGAGGGAAGTCTCTCAAATGGTTCAAAACATCTATAGGGTTGCTAATTTCTACACGTTCTTCAACTTCTACTTCTACATGGCGGTTTAGGTAAAAACTTAAGTAAGGCACCGGCTTGAGACTTTACCATTTCCTCATCTTGTTGTTGCCTTTTACGTTTTTAAGCACCCGATGCTTGTTTAGGAGGCACAGTTTCTTAAAATCAAATTTAAAATAAAATTAAGGCTAATATCAAATAATCATTCTAACAATTTAAAATCACTAAATTAGGGCTAAATCATTCAGTTATTAACAATTCTATATTAAAAATGAGATACAATATTCAACAAAAACCCCAATTTTAAATTATAAAATTAGGGCTCAATCAATCTAATAAAATTACCTAACTAAAGGAAGGAAAAGGAAGAAGGTTTGAGCCTTTGAGAGGCGGCCGGCGGCGGCAGGTGGTTAAAGGCGGAGGCCGGCGGCAGTGGTGGAGGCAGCAGCAGCTTCCGGCGAGCAGTGGTGGAGGCAGGCGCAGCTTCTGGTCGTGGAGGCTGAATCGCTGATGAAGTCGATCACTCAGCAGCTTTGTGGAACTGTGATCTGGCCCAACAGCATAGATTCTATTTTTTTTTAAGCCCAACTGCATAGATTTCTATTTTGTGGAATTGTGGTCTGGCCCAATTGTGAAATTGTGGTTCGGCCCAATTTTTTTTTTAAAAAGGCCCAATTTTTTTTAAACCCTAAAAAATTATATATATAAAAAAAAGTTGGACCCCTTAGGATGTGGGGCCCACTACGGGCGTGTTGCCCGCAGACCCAATGGGCCGGCCCTGGAAGCAACCGAGGTAACTTCATCCGAGTTAATACCGATGCCAAAAAGATTTGATCTATGTATATTAATTTTTAGACCCGAACAGAGAAAAAACAACAGACAATTTTGGCGGTGTTGAGCATTAACTTTGGCCATGTTGAGAGAAAAAAAAATATTGATACATTGTGTGATAAACAGTGTATCTAAACCTAACAGTGTATCAAAGGTATCCACGCATGAATGACATGTGACACAATAACGGTGTGTTCAAAGTTTAAATCATTTTAAAAAATATATATATATTGTATATATTGTTTTCATTTTAAAAATAAATATATATTGTTTTAGTTAGTTACAAAAACAATAAACCAAAAGGGTCAAAGTCAATGTGAAGTGTAGAAATTAAAGGGTCAAATGGCCGCGTTGGGATGTATTATGGTGAAATGGACTTGTGTGGTATTTTCCGCTGCCTTCATTAATAAAAACAGTTAGCAATTATATTTTATATTGTTTAAAATACAATATCCATATAAAACTATACTCTTTTTACTCATCGGTTAACATTTAATTAAATTAATAATAATAATTTAAATAAAGTATCATAATTTTTATATTTCAAATTGATTAATTTTTTTTTTAAAGAATGTCACTAATTTGAGTATTTTCTGTTGGGGTGTAAATTATATATATATATATATATATATATATATATATAGCTTAAAATATAAATTATATATATCTTCTTTCTTAAAATTTAAAAAATAAGATATACTTATTTTAATTTATTATATTAAAATAAAGTTAAAGAATAAGTATTTTACCTTCTTCTTTTTTTACTAAAACTTAAAATTTTTAAATTTACATTTTTAACTACTTTTTTATGACCTTTTTTCTTTGGTTTTTACTTATTTTTTTTAGTTTTTTATTTGCCTTTCTTTCGTTTTTTACTTCTTTATTTAGTTTTTTTTTTCCTTTTTTATCGGTTTTTTGTTTTTTTTTCAACAATCACTAAAATATACAAAATATCAAATAGGTTCTACTCCTTTCACTCCTCAAACCAATTTGGACCCGAACCGGATTTGACCAAACCAACTCGGTTTGTAACCCGAACCAATTTGATGGGAAAAAAATTCGGTTTATACACCTCTACCGACTTGGTCATTAACTTAATGGACTAGAGTAAATAAATATGGTTTTCATTTGTTATCATTTTAAATCTTGACACATAAACACAATTCTACAAATAAAAGTCTCGAGACCATAAGTTTTCTAAACCAAAAATTAATTTAGTAAAATAAGTTCAACATAAATAAAAACTTTATCCTTAAATAACACTCAACTCAAACCTTGTTAATTTGACAACCGTATATATCTGCCCACTCTAGCAAGTGAATGCAACATTAAATTTATTAATTGGTGTCCCATTAGATATTAAGTTGTACAGCCGCATGATATTTTTTTTAATTAAAATTTCTAATAAACTTATTATTTCCCTTTAGATATTAAGTGGTACAACTGCATGATATTTTTCTTAATTAATATTTCTAATAAACTTATTATTTTCCTTTAAATATTTAATGTAATCTCATGTTTTATTTTATCTATAGTAATAAATTTGAACATTGGTTTTATGTTCAAACAAAATAAAACAATTTCTGTTATAATATCAGACTATTTTAGGTCCAACCTAATATGTATGGGCTTTAGGGTTTTCTTATTGTATTTTTATATAATATATTGTATTGATGAAATATCAGATGAATCAATCTGTTTCCCACTTCTAGTTTCTCTATTTTCATCAATTTCAAACATTTTTCGCCACCATTAATTTTCTATATTACTTCAAATATTAATAAATGATTATATCATATTAAAAATGTTCCAATGATTGATGCAGACATTAAGTATCGGTTGTCTATTCATTCTACATGATATATAACTATATCTACACAGGAGTTAAAATGATATATTTTTTTTTATGTAATAATCATAATAATCAATTTAAGCAATCATATAATTTATAAATTATTATTTTTTAATTATTAAATACTTTTTAAACATATATTTTGAATATAAATACGGAAATAAGAAGTTTTACATATATATATCACATAGTGTTACATATACATAAGTACGTGACACAAAACATTACGTATATGTAACACTAACAAAATAATAATTGTTAAAAATACGTAATACTATGTTTGAAAATAGTAACACCCCTACCAATGGGGGTCGTCACGTGTCACTTCAAATTGTTTATTTTTGTTTTCACACCTCATACTATTTTTAATATACCATTTTAACCCGTTTAATTTTTTAATAATTTGTTTTTCTATAACAACTTTCATTCTTTAACTTTTTTAAAAACTTTGGTTAGTTTTTTTGTGAACGCTCAGATATAAATTTTATTGAAAATGAAGTTGTATTCAAAATCAAATACTTTCTTTTGTATCGTAGGTTATAGCGAGTCTAAGTTTCAATGCATGGTTTATCCCTGCAAACGAGCCGAACCGATAACGAGCAAACTCCCCGACGTAGTGCGGGTGAAAAAACTAGTTTGATATTTAAATGCTACAAATTGAGTGTAGAAAAAACACACAAAATTTATTTATGGTTTAAAAATATTACATTTAAAGAGATGCAGGACCATCAACCATGATGCACAATCATGGGCCTAAGTACTTCTGGAAGAACTTAAATACATTACCCACATAGCCTTGGGTTGCATATAGTCATATAAAATAGATCTGTAATGTGTGTTTAAGACTTGCATGATCAACTCATTTGGTTCATTCACTCTTCATACCTACCAAACAAATAACCTGTAAAAAACGCGATATTCTATGAAGATTATACGAAGAAGGTAAAGAATATAGCTTGCCCGTCATTCGTATAATGAGTTACGATGATAAGAGAGAGACCATCTTGCTTACAGACTTGGGCCCGTAGTTATTTACACTTGGAATAATGTTTTCTGGAGATATAAATTTTACAAATTCTTTGAGTTCTGTAAAACTGCTATGCTCACTGTATGGCACCTCATATCTGGATTAGAGAAAATTAAGCTAAATAAATAAGTTTTAATAATTGATTAATGTGTTAATTATAATTACATAAAAAGTTTAAATATTTTAATAAAATAGCATTTGGGCATAACAAGAATTTAAAAAAAAATCATTAATGTACATAATGTCACCTGATAACAGTACCCTGCTGCCACCTCTTTCCTGGGGATGATTTCTTTCCTTTACTGAATGACCAACCAGTTGGAGAGAAAGCAACTATAAGACTATATCGACCCTAAAAAATCCGATAATAATATTAAAAATAGAAAAAAAGGAAATCAATTGAAAAAATAAATAAGAGTACATGTGGAACATATTGCATGTGTTGTGTGTTTGAACTTACTGAAAGTAAATTACTAACAGGAACAAAGATAAATATTTTAAATTCGTGTTCGGTATGAAATTGTTTAAAACCTAATGGGAATCGGGTTCAAGTGGCCTTTTCTTTACCGAATTCCCACGCCAATAAAGCTTAAGATATATAATATTAACAAAAAATTAATGATAATATTTGACTTCTGTAGAATGCAAGAACACTTGATGAGAACATGTCATGGACTTAACATTTAAGTTGGTAATAATGATTTATAAAAACTATTAATGTAGTATTGGTGGCAGCTGAAAATACTATTACAAGATTTTAATGAGTATGTAATAATAGAGAGCCATCATAACCTAATTTTTATGGCTTGTAACTGTATGGTAGGATGATGTCCCTTTCATTTTACAACCTATATACCCTCTATTTATAGCCTTGAAAGCAATCCATATTTGGAAATGTAAAAAAGACAAACTGACATCAATTTTCCCAAAAGGTGTTTTTATATAATATTACCTTCAAATGACACCAATTAACACCAAATTTTAGATTTGAGATTAATCTTGTTCACGAAAAACATACAAGAATTATTTATTTTAAATACCATAAGGCAAAAAAGAATTGAAATTTGAAGTGCTTACCATATACATGTTAGATACATGTTTCAATCTTTTGAAATTTGCAAGTGTCCACATAGGCACAACATGAATGTGGCTCTCCCTTTCATCCAATGTTAGCCATTGCATATCTTCTTTTGGCATTCCCAAACATTCTAAGACTCGCATTTTTGCTGCAGTAATGTATATTTTCTTTTGGAGAACACGTGCTACTTCCATGAACACCCTTTCTTTTCCTGTTTTTCAATTTTATTTCAAAGAGAGTAAAAAATAACATCCTGTTAGATAAAGATGAAAATAGCTAGGTTGGATATGGGTACTTTCATAGCACAGGTCGAAACAGGTGGGCCGACCAACAAATACATATTTTGATCATATTTTTTTTATTTTACAAATAAAAGCGATTTAGAAGTTTCTTATGCACTCAAACAATTGACTTTCAACCCGTATAATTTTGATCCGTTTCCTCTTTAGTTAAATTCGGTAATCTGTAGCTTAACCCGTTTGATTTATTAGAGATAAAACATGACCCAAATCAACCCATTTATAAGTAAGCGGATCACATCTGCTACCTCTAGCTCTACTAGTACTAGAGTGAGAACGTCAGTTAAAAAAACTTTACCTATTGTATAACTGCCAATCAGAAACAGTGTTTTTGGGTTAAAAGCTTCAGCTTGAATAGCCTCAAGAACATACTGGATTACAGCCTCTTGCTTTGGAAAGTCATACTGCAAGAATCATTAACAAATGTATACAACCTTCAGACATCAATAAAAAAGGAAAATCAAAACTTTAAAATTATATATATTCTGTTTGCATACCTGAGGGTCACAATAAGTGGTATCTAAAACGAGAGTATGCACGCGTGTCTGCAAACTAGATATTTTTGCCATGTCTTCAGTAAATCGAAAATCTCCCGTGTGTAGAATAGCCTATGCATGAAGACGGTGATCAAGTTCAGAAAAATGACAAGTAAATAGAAAAAAAAAATCAAAAGCCAACATGATACATACTTTACCATTTGGTGGTTCAAACAAAATTATAATGGCACCTGGGCAATGATTAGCATCAAAGCAAGTTACATCAACTCCAGCAATATTTGTCTTTTGATTGAGAGGTAAAACTTCAATTTTCTCCCATGGGATCCCAATTTTTAAATTTACAAGTTTTGCTGTAATTAAGGAGCAGTAAATCTTCCCATGGCAGAAAGTTTTTGTAAGACCTCCATAATCTGCAGGATCATATGCAGTAAAAAACATCCAAGTTAGGCAAATAATGAAACAGAAACTGGCAAATTACAATGTAACAGTAGCATCACACTTACGGTCTGCATGGAAATGAGTAAGGAACCAATGGGAGCAATCCCTTCGCAAATATTTAAATGCATCCTAACAAAAATAAAAAAAAGTTAGTGAAATGTAATCTTGGTAATAAAAAAATGTTAGTAAAAACATATTAAAAAACTCAAAAGGGAAAAAGCAAAAAAGCTCAAATTTCAGATTTCAATAAACCAGCAGATGCATGGTCTAAGAAAATAGAGCTTACCACACGGAAGGGTGTTCCAGTAATTGAACACCATGAGGGTGTGTCTCGGGACTTTTTATTTGAGAAATTTGTTTTAGTCGTAATACGTTTATTACCATTGTTTGAGTTAGTTTTTCCAACTTGTGCTTGTGCCCCTGTAGTGAAACTTTTTCTCACTTTTCCAGCAAAACCAGGAAAAAAATCTGTGATCAATTTATTCGTGACGGTTTTAGTCTCTTTTTGTGCTAATTTTTCAGGTACATTCACTTCCTCGTGAAATTCTGTTCTCAATTCACTAATAGCATGAACAATCTTCTTCCTTGGGCCAAGGGCAGTAATACCTATCTTACATAGATCCTACATGAAAAAAATAAAGTTCAAAACTTTACTTAATTTGGTGACAAGCAATGATAGTAACAGTTTAAAAGACATACAAAAAGCAAATAAAAAAGATGATAAGAGAAGATTTTGAAAACAGTAAAAAAAAGATGATATCAGTTTGACCAACCTCATCAGTCAACCACTTCAGACTATCCCAATCAATTTCTTCACGGATGAAAACTGCTTCATACCGAGATAGGTCCAGATTTTGCAGCCATACTGAAATTGGAGAAATGTTATGCATTTGACCAGGAGCTACACCAGCAGGGTCATCAAGAACTTGCCCAGACGATTCCAAAACATGATCACTAATAGGAATATCTATCTGCAAAGTGTACGGAAAATCAGCTTCCATAAAAATTGTAATTATTTATTCTTTATGTTCTATTAGCATGTCAAGAAAGTATTTGTTAGCATATGCATAAGCCAACTGCTTTTCATGTATGCGTGAAATGAAAGTTGTCCGCATTGACGCTGAGCTAAAATATAACGCATCTATTGTCACACATATAAACAAACAAACATACCTGGTAAAATCTCACTCATAGCAAGGCTATTGGTAGGGTCAGGTGGGATGAAAGCAAACCTTTCCTCTATCCTAGGGGATAAAGAGGCTACTCCTAATGAGACCCTGGCTCCAAAAACATTATTTTTATGTGTACAGTATACAGTATAGCAATGCAGGCAGATGGCCTAAAATGTGGCTAATAGAATAAGAGTAACAAACTAACAACCATACAGAAGTACTAAAAATGATAGTTGTAAACTACCACTAGAATAAAGTGGTGAGTAAACTATAGTAGCAACAGATAACAGAACAAAGAAATACGAAAAAAAGATGTAGCACTAAGTCTACACTCCAAGACAAACGCTAAGGCAAAGTGAAGGCTTATGCCAAGTAAAGGCTAAGGCTAAAGATATTTCGTAATCATTTGGAATACTAATACATCTCCCTAGTGCTAATGATTGAGTAAAGCATCAAATATGTAAAAATGTAAAATTTTGGGAGTTTTCTACATGGTGATTCTCCTACTTAAAAATGCTCTTGTAAGTCCAAAATCAAGGACAATAAACAAATGAAACAATAACAAACTTCAAAACCTAAGCATTGGAAATAATTTGAACAAATAGGTCACACAAATTTGATATAATTAACTAGAAAGAACACAAGACTACAAGAGAAAGATAAGGTTACCAGATTACGCACCTGCTCTTTATCAAGACATTCATTGGTATGCACTTGTCTCATCTCATCACTCATGTTAGAAATGTCAGTTCCACACATGGGACAGCTAATAAAATCACCAATACCCACATTATCACCGGTTTCAATCTCATTTTCTTCAGAAGAACAACACAAATCGAGCAACACATCAAGCTGAGTACCAACCTCCTCATGGTCCTCAAGCCTTTCCTCTACATCTTCATCCACCTTCTCACAGGCATTTTCACAAACACTTAAACTGCAACCACCCCTGGACCTCGACAACAACCTAGACTCTATCGAATTCGATAAATAACCAAACCCATCGTTACATTTCGTCTTTTTCCCATCATGGGTAACCGAAACACCATACCTATCCTCTGCATTTTCATCATCCTTCTCACATGCATTTTCACAAACACTTAGACTGCAACCATCCATGGACCTCAACAACAGCCTAGACTCTATCGAATTCGATAAGTAACCAAACCCATCCTTCAATTTCATCTTTTTCTCATCGTGTGTAACTGAAACACCATCACCGATCGGCTCAATAGATTCTAAAGATGAATCGAAATCAGGTGGGGTTACGAGATTCTCCTTGCCGGGAAAAGAGTGAGTCTTTTTAGGCTTCTTTGATGGCCGATTGACGGAGGAATTGGAAAGTTTCAGTTTGTGTGATGAGGTAGGTTTTGTTTGGGTTTGGGTGAATGGTAAAGATTGAATTGGGTTTTGAAAATCGTCGTCATCGTCGTAGATTCGAGAAGAAGTGAATTGTGAAGAATTGGGGGTTTTCATATTCTTGGATTTGGAAATTAGCGATCTGGGTTTTTCAAATTTGTTGGATGGAGATGGAGGGAGGGAAGCAAGGGACGATGAAAACCTTTCGTTTATAAAGAAAACGAAGGAATCAGAAATGTTTATTTATTTATTTATTTCAATTAAAAATTTAAATAAACAAAAGGGGATGTAGCTCAGATGGTAGAGCGCTCGCTTAGCATGCGAGAGGTACGGGGATCGATACCCCGCATCTCCATATTTTTTTGTAGTTTTTTTTCATTTTTGTCCTGAAGTTTGGGCAAAATACATATCGAACCCTTCAAGGTTGACTGGAATTTCGTTTATGTCCGTTTCTTAAAAAAGAATAAATATGAACAAAATATTTTTCATTTAATTAAACGAATGAACATAGCTCATGTATTTAGTTTTGGGTCATTTTGGTGTAGTCATCGGGAGGTCCGGGAGTGGTAGGCAACTACTTGTTACAACTTTCAAAATTTTATCGAATCTTATTAAGAATTTGTCATATTTTCAGTTGTGTAATATATGGTTATAAGTGTTTGCAACTACTTCATAGTTCATCCCTTTGGTTTATGATTTTTCATCGTCAAGCTCTCATCTTCCTAATTTTACCAATCATTTAACAAAATAAATGAGTGGTCTGGTGAACTGTTTTTAGGATGGATTCAAAATTGATATTTGTTGCTTATTGTCTGGTAATCTTTTAAATCGAACTGTTCTGACCCGAACCAAAATAATCATTTTAAATCAAACTGCTGTAACTCGAACCAAAACAATCACTTTTTAAATTGGTCGTTCTGACCCGAACTAGGAAGGAGCCTGCGATTCACAAATTAGCATCTTCTCATTATATTAGTTACATTTTGTCCGATGTCTGTTTTTGTCTACTCGGAGACGGGTCTATATCCAATGTACATGTCAAAGAAAGCCCCTGTATACAAGCACATATCAAATTTATAATCCCACTCGTTAAATATCTGATATACGCGCCTAATAAAATGCCTAAGAAGGAGCCTGGGTTGGGGCGGGTGGTGTAATGTGACAAACGTGTCTAAAACGAGTAATTTTAGTGGGGTGAAACAGGTCGGATCAAGACCAAGTCTTTTTTTTTATTCGTAATAATGTGTTAAATATGAAGACAACAATAAATGACTTAGAATATAGGTAGTGATAGGGTGAAGGTGAGAGTAGACACTCCCTCACCCTCACCCTCACATAGACACTGACTTCCCTCACCCTCACCCTCACATTCACCCAGGTGTGTAATGGTAGGGTGAGGGGTGGGCAGTTTTGTAATAATTACATAATTATTGACTTTTTAATTTAATTAATTAAATAAAGTAATACTAAAAAAATTTAATAATATTAAAAAACACCATAAAAAAATAAAACTACTTTCTAAAATATAGAGAGGAGAAAGAAGAAAGATTGTGTAGAAAATTAGTTGTTTATGTTAAGTGTATATAGATTTTATTTAAAAAAAAATATTTTGAATGAGCCCCACGGCTCTTTTCCATTCCCAAGTGAACCCAATGGTCGAATATAGGTGCCCTCACCCCGTGAACACCACCACGCCCCCCACTCACCCCCACCTGGGCGATGTTTCACGCCCGTAGTGGGTGAGGTGGTACCACGCCCTCCTTCTCACTGGCACAGTACGCCCAGTCTTACTGCATAAATCCTGCCAAGGCCGGCCCTGGGGATTTAAGTGCCTCGGCCAAGACGGAAAAAAAGGCCCATACGAACAAAATATATAAACTAATTTTTTTTAAACGATTATTAACGTTATAGCAATAAACATAGAAAAAACACACAGCAACAATTCGTCTTTTTTTTAAAGAAAAAAAAATGCCTTTGATATTGGATTTTAAGTTTAAACTAAAAATTTTGCCCCGCGCTTCACGGTGAAAGACAGACCTTAAATGGTTGAGGCGGTGTCATTAACGTGGCTAAGTAAAGAAAAAAGATTCGTGGTTAAATACATAAAAGAAATGTATGAAGTTACAACAGTTTGGTTGTGACAATCGAAACATATATAAAAGACAGTTATATAACGGTATTGATGTTTTTCAATCGGTGTCGGTCTCGGTCTCATTCTTCACGATACCCGCATGTTACGGTGGGGCGGTGCGATTAAAAGAAACGTATGAAGTTACAACGGATCGGTTATAGAGATTGAAACATTTATAGAATACATTATTATGTCCCAAATGTCGTGGTTTAAGAATTTTAAAAAAGTAATTTAATAGAATAAAAGTCAAAAGGAAAAAAAATGGAAATGGGAAAGGGATGGAAACAGTGACCTCCAACTTAAATAGTATAGCACTTTTCAACTCCTCTAACACAATCTTTTGTTTTAATATGTGAATAAAAATATTTAAACACTAATGCTTTCCAGAAAAAGAAAAAAAATTGACCGGAACAATAGTAATGAGCCACATGGCCTGCGATGGGAGGTTCACCGACCATGCAAAGTGTGGTTTAGTAAATAGATTTAACCATTGTAAAGATTAAAAGTGCTCAACCATTGATATTGGGTTTTAAGTTTAAATAGGCCCAATCACTATAAAGATTAAAAGTGCACAACCATTATAAAAATTAAAAAGGCTCAACCATTATAAAAAGGGCCCAATATATTTTTAAGTTTTTATAAAAAAGACCAAATATATAAAACCGGTATTTAAAATTTTATAAAAAAACATATATATACACAGGCCCCGTAAAAATTTTAGGCCTCCGAAAAAACGGGACAGACCCCGTAAAATTTTAGGCCTCCGAAAAAACGGGCTCATCCTACTATGAACTGCACTAATCTGATTGCCTTGAACTGTATAAAAATAAAAATAAAAAAAGAGTTTACAACTATGTTCAAAGCTTTGTCTACGGGTCAAAGAGGTTATTTACTTACGAATGAGTCTATTTAGGTTATGTTTAATATCTAACGGTCAAAAGAGTAAAAACAAATACATTAGTTGAATACGTGTCGAAAGTTGCATAGAATGTATATTATAATATTATTGAAATTATATAAAGATTTTTGGCTAAAAGTGTTTCCGGTCAAACCCAACCCGTGCATACAAAAAGTTACCTGTTTTGACCGGCAGATGTTACACTTGACAGCTCTAAATTAACAGAGATGAATATGTGTTGAGCATTATTTATGGTGAGAGATCTATATACAATTTGAGATTATAAAATGAAACATAAAAAGAAAGACAAAAGAACTGAACTCTGTCATTTTATAAGTTGTTGGCTAAATATATAATTTTGAGATCAAATCTACAATTTCCAAACATGTTTTGAGACATTCTTGTGTCATTTTAATCCCCAACACACATTTACACAAGTTAACTTTGTTGAGCATAGAAAAAAACATAAAACAACCTAAATGTGCTTTTATATAACTTCAGGAGACCCAAAAGAAGATTAAAAGGGTTATAAGATATCTATAATCATAAATCCAACATTCTTTTTTCACCAAGAAAGCTACATGGAGAAAATATATGTGAAAATGCTAGATGAAAAAGTAACGAACCAATGGACCGCAGGTATAAAACCGTAGTTCTTTTTTAGCCTGTAAAATACCATTTTGACTGGTTGTATCGATCTCGTTGTCAAAAAAATTTGAAGCTTTTACTGAAATATCAACATGTGTAGCGAGTCAAACGGGTGGTCATTGTCACAATAAGCCTGCTTCAAAGAGGTTTCTCCTTCTTAGGGTTTCATCTACCAGTTTGAAAGTTTTCTTCACTAGTTTCTGGTCAAGAGCTGTGGTTCGGTAGATCTTGAACACGCGGTCTTGGTGATCACATGTCACATTTTGATAGTATAACTCTTCGAATTTCTTCTTCACAAACCTGAAAACAATAATAGCTTTACTCCAAATTTGAATAACATTTACTAGAGGTGGCAATTTTAATCCATTGGCCTACGCATGGGTAGGTTTGAGTTACATGTTTATCTCTAACGGGTCAAGCAGGTTAATAACATTTATTCGAGGTGGCAATTTAAACTCATTGACTTTTGAATGGGTAGACTTGGGTTGTGTTTTATCTAACGGGTCAAGCATGTTAAACAAAAAAAAAGAAGCTTAAAAGGAAACATGTTAAATGGTTGAAGAGATTGAAAGTCACCTAAAATGTATTTTTTATGCATAAAACTTCCTATATCATATTATTCAAAAAATCATATTATTATTGAAATATTCTGCATAGCTTTCGCAATAATATTTGGCACACTAATTATTTACTAAAAGAAAAAATTGCAAAAAAATGTAACATAAGTTCCCAAATTTTCTAATATGGAGAACCAAAGAAGCAAATTGAAGAGGAAGGTAACACACTCTATTTAGAAAACCTAACTTTTGTTACCTTTAAGATACAAAAACAGAACTTATGTTTGCTTCTCTGGTTCCTCACATTAGAAATTTGAAACTTGTGTTATTATTTTTTGCAATAAAAAAATATGGAAATTTTGAAGAGAAAGTTGCATATGTTGCCAACCAGTATAAAAATATTACCCGGTTTGACCTGTTACCAACTCACCGACCCGCCCAGTTCCCTTCCACATGATGAGAATCTTTGAAATAAAGAATGCTTACTCGTATGCATGTTCAACTTCTTGTTTTCCTGTTGAAACGGGTTGATAATCTTTGAACCATTCACATACATTCAGGGGGACCTAAGAAATCAACTCTATGATCTTAGACTAAAAGATGCAAAAAAGTTAAGAAATTAGTTATAAACTTCCAAACCACCGCTTACTTTTGAAACTTTTTTCTCAAAAATGTCAAACTTGTTTAGAAACAGCATGAAGGATGTTTTCTGCATACACCAAAAAGTACACTAGTTATTAATATTATTGACATGGGAATCAATAAAACATTAACTAATGATTGCTGCATAATTATATCTAACCTCAAAACAACTTTGTTTTAGGACCCATTCAAACACTTCTTTCGTCTCCATAATCCGGTTCTTGTTTTCATCTTCAAATAAGGTTTGATCAAACCTGGAAAACGGTTAAGAAAATATATCAATCACATTAATGTTTAAAGATGTTAATATTTATTAAATGCAATTGGTTTATCTAATCTTACTCGCTAATAGCAGCACAAAATATGACAGCTCTAACACCTTCAAATAAATGAATCCACTTCCTTCGCTCGTTTCTTTGGCCTCCAACATCAAAAAGTCTATACACTTCACCACTTTTTTTGTTTTCCCCAACCGGGCTGCATGAAAACAGATTTTTAATACATTAATAATAGTGGATTAATCTAATTTACTTGATATGAAGAGAAATAAAGATGGGACCCACAAAATGCATAATGGGGAATAAAAGGAAATGATATAAACAAACGGAACCTAATAGTTAAAAAATGGTTATATTTCCAATATTTGAGAACAGTAAACACAAACAATTTGAAAGTAAGAACTTTTCCTTGGAAATCTTTTTACCTGAACTGGATTTCTACGACACCAGTAGTACGAACACGGGCGTGGAGAACATCTTCCTGTTAGTGGAAAAGTTACTAAAGTAAATAGATATATAAAAAGAACCTTAATTAGATTCTGGAAAAATAATACATGCAGAGAGGTTATTTATCGTTCAAAGAGGTGACCACATGACGGGTGGTACAATGAGACATCCTTACTGTTGCACTAACCTAATGATCACCCTTTATATTGAAACTGCAACTATTGCCGATTGTAATTTACTAATTTCAACCCACTTACTTATTAAAAGGTCAAACAGGGTTGAGAAATCTATTTTTAATGCATACAACCTCCTAAAATTGTTTAATTAAAACATTAGATAACTATAGTAATAATATTGTTTTTGTTGAGCGCGTTCATTCTTTATGAAAGAAAAACATTTTGACAAAAAAGTGTTAGCAGATTATCCCAACCCAGCCCAACCAGTTTCAACCCGTTCTTAAAGTTGACTTATTTCAACCCGAACCCTTTTGACTTGTTACCCAACCTGTCTGACCCACCCATATTGCCACCTCTAACTGGGAACAGCTGCTCAATTTAAAACCAAGTATTAGATCTTGCTTCCAATGAAAACATGTTCTTAGACAAAAAACTTATTGAATCCACTATGATAGGGAAGTCATGCATGCTTTGCTTTATGTTAAGAGGGTATTAATATATCGTGTAGTTTTAACTTATATACCTTTGAAGGGATATAATTAGTATCAGATAATCTCTGCAAGTTTTCCATGAAATAATCGGCACAATCTTACAAGATAGATATCTGCCACAAGTGACAGAGATACCTGTATGGCTGGATCTTTCCAAATCTTTAAGATGTCCTGAACAAGCTTTGCAGTAAGGCGGGGATAATCCAACCTACCTCCAATTTCTGATAATTTCTCTCCGATTTCCTAGTACACAAATTTTCAGATTTCAAATAATTCTGCAACTTAATCATTACAACTTCCAATTACAGAATCATATCCAAACACCATCTTCCACACCACGACCCACGTTTTATTACAAGTTTACAACAAATTATTTATATTTAATAATTCAATATCACATAATCACTTTCAAAACGCACATCCAAACACCCCCATTGTTGTATGTTTGGTGTGATATTTTTCTTATGAAACTACACAATGGAGTATTCAACACAAACACAAAATAAAAGACTCGTGAAAGTGTGAAACTTCCATAAAAATTTAATCCATATCATACAAAAACCTTTCTCTCCTTATATGTAAAATATTATATTATAGTCAATGAACACTACCTTATTGTCAACTGATAAGCCATATTTTGATGAACCTTCTTCACTTAAATCCAGCTCCTTTGCCCCGTCATGTAATATCGGTTAAAACATAACACAACTTACATGTAAGTTAATAACAATGCCATCCTCAACATCAAAATGATTCAGGCAATTTTTCACATTAGTTTCTTTATAGTTTACAATTTTCCAAGTGGCGTGAAATTCAAAGATATATAATCCAAACACACCCTTTCAAGTATTGCATACTTTTATTGTCTGATAAACATTTGCATGGATGACTGACGTGTAGCTCTGAAGCTCTCTCTCATCAAAGCCAGTTTGAAAGAGTAGTTTTATCTGCGTAAACAATCACATTTTCCACTCTTCATAAACAGAAAATCACAAATAACGAGTATTATTAAGTTATTAACAAATAGATTTGCATAGCAATGCTACCTGCTTGAAAATAGTTGACTTTCCGGACTCTCCAGCACCTACACAGAATTAATTCCAGTTATGAAAGGATTTAAGCCAAAAACATTGAATATTATTACTTGTAAACGTGTTATATACCAAGTAATAAAAGCTTCTGAATATGTTGTTCTGCTTTTGTTTCTTGCTCAATCCGCCTTTCTATATCTGCAGCCTGAAAACAATAGCACAAGTGTCAAACTGAAGGATATATGAACGAAAGGGCAAAATGGGAACAAAATAAAATGTTTGTGCTGATTACCCGAGCATTTTCTTCTGCGGTAGCTTGATTACCACGTTTGTGTCTACTGCAGAGCAAGCCCATGTTCTGAACTAAAGTATCTAGCATGGAATATTATACCAACCAAGATTCAAGATGCACTTTCATCAGGAGAATCTTGTGAAATGTTTTGCTTTTAGAATACAGATATCACCTGAAATCCATTAAATGTCCCAATCACAAGGGCTTAAATACTCAAGTTCGGTTTCGTTAATATTCCATGATGATTATTTTCTAAACATGCAAATAAACATAGAGAAGTTCGGTACTTGTAAAGGAAAATAAACGAACTTAGACACCGACAAACTTTTACAAAATCGGGAATGCATCTATTGTTTGATCTCCAATATTCGTTACTGACATGATAATATTAATCCCTCCGTCCCAAGAATATCCTCGCAAATTGCTAAGTTTCACTCAAACATACCAAATGAGGTGAATACCTTTGAACAAATTGATACAAAAAGATAGTTTCCGAGTAGATAAATATCCTAAATACTCTGCAAACTGCAATTAACATAAACATTCAAATTCAAGTAAAGATAAACATTGCAATTCTTGACAAGCAGGGGGAGTTCTTTTACCCTATAAACTTATGTAATGCAACTGAAAAATTATCAATGAGTTCATTTTTAATAATCCAAACTATGACCACTTGTGACAGTCCTAACTTTCACTTTCGTTAATAATCATCATAAATTTACACTTGATTTTGCTCATAATGATGATTATGAAACAAAGAAACGTGCACGCAAAATCGATTATGGACGAAATAAAGAAACATACAAGCAAAATCGAATGGAAATCGAGTGTAAATCTATGATGATTATGTTACTGCTCTTGACAAGGAAAGTGAACCGGTTAAAATGTCGGTATAGATGATTATCAGCTAACACGTCATGGTTTGGATTATTAAAATCTAATTTGACTAATAAAAAGGTACTTTAAGTCAGGAAATCACCAATTAATTGCAACAACCTAAATAGTACTTCTAATAAATGAAAAAAAGGGACTTAGATTGCAAAAACAGAGTTAATTAACTAAAAAAAACCCTAAAAAGGAAAAGTAATTACAAACAATCAGAAACACACACACTAACGAAGGTTCCAATCAAATAACTATCCCTATGAAGAACAATGCCAATGTGCAGCAAACAAATTTCATAGAAATACAATCAAATGCAGCAATTTCCCTCATCCAATTTAAGCGTTGCTTCAATCAAAATGCAGAATCAAACGAATCAAGCAAGCAAAGAGGCTAACCGAGATGAGAGAGACGACAGTGATCTGAGAGGAAGTGAATTGGAAGGCTCGAAGGGGGGGGGGGGGGGGGTTGGGTTTATGGAACCATGGTTAGGTTAAGGTCAACAATAGTCCAAATGCTGGCTGAAGCTGGACTCACTTTTGACTATTATCATGTTCCGGTAATCGAGCATTTTATTGTTAGAACCTTAAAAGTTGACACGGTGATGTTAACATGGTTAAGAAAAAAAAATGTGGTTAAATACATAAAAAGAAACGTAAGAAGTTACGCTGACTCTGTTGTGTAGATCGAAACATAGATAAAAGACAGTTATATAACGGTACCGATGTTTTTTCAGTCGGTGTGGGTCTCGTTCTTTACGATACCAGCATGTTACCGTCAGTCGATATGACCCACGATACCTAAATTTGGATACAACTACATTTTTAACAAAATTTATACCAGGACGTCAAGAAAAAAAACTAAACGAACAAACAAAAATTATTAAAGAAAAATCAGATTATGTATACTACAGGAGGTAAACTTTTAAATTTAGAAACTTTAGGGGGTTAAAGTAACTTTTTACAAAGTTGAGGGTGAGTTTTTAAGTTTCTGAAAGTTGAGGTGTAGAATATGTCAGTGAAAAGGCCACCGACACTTCCTATTAAAAGTAATGAAATTGTTTTATATAAATGAAATTATGCTAGAATTTAGGTATATATATATTTTGTCTGAATAAAATAATAGAAAATATTTTCACGTGTAGTTATGTGATATGCTTATATACTTTCGATCACGTAGTAGATTTTAACGAGTAATTTTTACGTGAATTGCATTCTATATATCATACATGAACCTACAATCTTGTTAAATGCATGTTTATTTTCTACGTGGTTACATTTTATATCACACGTGACTCAATTGTCATGTATCACATGCATATTTATTTCTTACGTTAGTTAGATTCTTTATATCATACGTTACTTTACTATTAGAGGGGATGTACCCCACGGCACCGGCAAAATCTACAAATTTCAGGTTTCTCGTGTCGATCCTTTGCCAAGTCCAACGACTCTTTCCACATTCCAACTGTCGGCAATGGCTATATTTATATATAAAAGAAAGTTTTATTTTTAAGATTATAAATACCAACTCAATTCTTCATTTTTACTCACACAATTCTCAACCTATTTAAACCATTTCAACTATTTTTTATTTAATTTCAACCTATCTTTATCATTTCTCCCTCAAATTAAAAACCATGTCTCTCCCTCAATTTTTACTTTCTAATTTATCATCATCATCATGTTCCGAAGAAACGTACAATGATTTAGTTGATGAATTGGAAGATGAAAATTTTCTTGTGATGGTTACTAGTGTTCAACAATTACTAAATTATCAAGATACCGCTACTTTGAGAACTTTTGTACACAAAGATCGCAAAGTCATCCATGATCATCTCGTGACAGATTACTTTTCTAAGCATCCAATACATAGGGATGATACATTCAGAACAAGGTTTCGAATGAGAAGACGACTTTTTTTCAAAAACTTGTTGATGCCATGGATGTACACTTAGAATATTTTCAAACAAAGTTGGATGCTAGGTGTAAAAAGAGTTTCACGGCATTGCAAAAATGCACATCGGCAATACGTCAACTAACATACGGTAAGGTTGCTGACTCGATAGATGAGTACTTGAATATGTCGCAAAAAACGTCCGTGAAAGTCTACAACATTTTGTGAAGGTGTTATTAAGTTCGGAAAAAATATTAGCGTAGACCGACTTCACATGACATACAACGTCCGTATGCCGCACATGAAAGCCAAAATATATTTATAACCTTCTCATAAAACCATAAGTTCGAGTATGGCAACTAATCACATACATAAACATCTTTCATAAATTCATAAGCTCGTACATTTCATACATACACATAAGTACATAAATATATGTTTCACTTATTTAAATATTCGTTTATCATCATATGAGCACGTTTAGAGAACACGAATGATATTATTTACTTTTCAGACTGCTCTGGTCATTGTTCAATAGATTTAACAAAGAGTACCGGAGCACCCCCAAGGTGAGATGCTCGACCTAATGAATCCCTTATCAAACAAACATTGCAAATGGGTCATGAGTTATTTCATTGAGCCAACCGATAAGGAGCCTTACAAACAGGTTGTGCTCACTCCTAGATTAAGGTTAATCTAGAATTCAACTTCCAGATCCGGTGGCACGTCTGATAAATCATCGGGAACACACATCAGGAAGGTCACATACCATATGAACATCCTTCAACTCAATTTCATCAACTTTGAAGTCTATAACATAAGCTAGATAGGCAACGCACCCACGTTGAATGATTATCCCCGCCTTGATCATAGAAATCAACTTAGGCATCAATAAACTTTCTGTCACCATGAATTGTGACTTGGTTTCCATCGGTAGCCTTAAGGCGAATCACCTTTTGCCCACATACAATGTTGGCCTCAAAGGTTGAGAGTCAATCCATTCCAAGCACGACATCAAAGCTACCCATGGTCATAAGGAATAATCTGGCTAGAAAACTATGGTCAAATAGCTCTATGTGACAATCATCAATGACTCTAGTAATCAAAACGGATTTTCCTATAGAAACCTCTACCTCAAACATATCATCTAATAGAATGAAGGTTTTTCCTAGCAAGGCACAAGAATTAGAAGCAATGGAACTCCTACTTGCTATAGAAAGCGGATTACTAACATTTTCATTCAAGGTCATTATTCAGAACGTGATAATTAATGTAAACTGCTAATTAAAAAGGCCAAGAATAATTAGTTGTTTAAACATTCCCTATCACGAGTCACATTAATGCCTAACATGCTATACTTGACATTTAAGGAATTTAAGGAAAAGTGGCATCACATACTTCGTTACTTAGATTCTTCCTTACTTTAGAGCTTTACCTCTTGGCTTGTAGCTCTCCGTACTGACATTTCTAACTTTGGTCTCATTCTCAGTCTAATTCTAGGCACTAAGAGATGCCCAAACCCCTTAAACTGTAGCTCTGATACCAACTTGTAATGCCTCAAATCCGAGAAGCCTCACAGTTAGTAAACATCAAGCATACAAGTTTAGGTAATGACATCAAATGAACAAAGAAACCGTCGTAGTGGAGAAGATTCATAAAATCCCAAAACAAGCGGGATTAAACCAAAAACATCTAACTCTAGTACAAATAAAGAAACATCAAACAAAAGAAAATGCTAGTCTTCATGTACGGTAGCTTCGTCAGGATGCCAACAGGTCCAAACAATTATCCAAACCTGCACTCAATCTAATATATATATATATATACACATATATATACGCAAAAGTCGGCTAGGCTGAGTGAGTTCAAGTTTAATTTATAAGCATCTTGAGAATCATAAAGTCTTTTTGGGAAAACACATTTCATCACATCAAGACATATAACATATTTAAAACACAAGGTCTTAGTAGTCCATCTGTGCCCAAGAACATACCAAACATGTCACGCCACGGGCACCCTAGGGTGTTACCGGGTTGCGACGTAAGTTGGCAGCTTCGGTACCTGCTTTGATTTTAGAGTTTGTTTTTTTGCAACGGAATAATGGTTAACAAAGGATATTTTTATCAATTGTCCCAACCTTAATGGTTGTTTTGTAAACAATAAAATCTCGCCGTGTAGACAAAAGATTTTATTTATTTAAATACTTGGGTATCAAACCTGATTATTTGTACATTTAATTTGAAATAAAAAACTAACACAAAGTCAGTAAAGATCTACAAGGAGGTATTCTGCCTAGGGAGTCGAAATCCTTTGGGCACCTTTACCTTGTATTTTACTCAGGTCCTTCATGTGCATAGCACGAACCTGTAATAATATTTTTAGGTTGCACCAGGTCTAGGTGTGTGGCCTGACCCGGCTAAGCAACAAAACTATCCCCGGAACTTAGGTCGTAGCCGGTCCCGGTATGTTGGGGTCATTTCATTCTTTTCCTGAAAATATTTGAAAATGAACGCTAACTATATGCTAGTGAATACTTCATGACCTCAAATCATTTTATAATCATGGCAAAACGGTTAAATAAAACAATTGAACACTTCATCATCTGGAATCTATTGAACACATCACTTCTTTTTGTTTTTATATAGGTATACATTAGTCATGTATTCAGGGGCTACGCGGCACTCATGCGTTTTACACAATCACCCGACATACAAGCCAACCCCACCCCGGTCTTACCTGGATCCATAGCGAATATAAAGTTTTGATCAATTTTTTACATACACTTGTGGGTAATCAACATTCGTTGGGGTTGATCTCACTAGGTTTGATCTCGCTGGTTAACCCGTCTGAGATTATATGAGTAAGTATTTAATTTTCTTGTTTTTCCCTTTTCGTAAACGTAAATAGTTTGATCTTTTGCGTGAGAGTGTTTGTAGCACACTCACGACTTTAAATCGTTTTTGACAGACTTGTATTCATCTTGGTTTGGGAGTGGATGGTCGATAAATTAGTGTAAAGTAGCTTAGATGGTAACTCTTAACTAGCTCTTGTATCCTCACTTGACCTTCTACGCTCGCCTCAGGCTCTAGCAGCTTAAAGGCTCGGGGGCAGAGAGAACTCAAGAGTGTTGTGTCACACCCCAACCGACGGCGGATTATACGTCGGGGCGGACACGGTTGTTCAATAGCACAAGGTTGACTATTAAAGTTTAAATAGTTTTATTAAATCACTTCAAGGTTCCAATACAAGGAATAAATCAAATACATAGCAAGAATACAAGTCTAATTGATTAAGCATTCTAGGTCCAAGCATCCTATGTGATCACGATAAAGTCTCATGTTATAGAACCTGAAACATGTGAAAGAATCTGTCAACTACAAAATAGTTGGTGAGATACAAAGGTTTTGACACATTTTAACAAGGATTTGAAAAGAATTACAATTCACTATGATATATGCATTCTATAATATAAGTATGAGAAACAAGTATCTTAAACATTGTGCACATCAACCCTCCAACCAAGTTTAGGCATAACCCGCAGGTTACCCTTATAAGTCTCAAGTTTAAAGTTTAATTCAGTAACAATCACCAAGGGCTCCCCCGAAGGGTCAATCAATCAAGGTGGATTGGTCAAATGCAATAGATCTATCATTGTTACTATAGGCTTGATCAAAGTTAATGAATGTGCTAGTTTTAAGTTTAATCTAAGCATACAAGTCTCAAGTTTAACATAAGAATAAGCATCTAGTCATAGTTGTACAAGAATTGTATAAGTTTAATGTTTTTGAACATGTTTCACCCCAAAAGTATAGAAAGGAAAAGGGGCTAAGTATACTCATTTGGATTTGGATGAAGAGTATCCGACAAGAGTTTGAAAGAATTGGAGCGGGAGAATATCCTCACAATATGCCTAAGAATATAAGTCTAAAGTTTCAAGTATGATCTTATAAGTCTATGACAAGAATATAGGATTCTAAGATTGACCAGGGTTCCAAATGTGGGATGGGATTGATTGTGTCTATAAAGTTTAAAATAAGTTTAAAATAAAAGTTTTGAATGTAAGACTTGGATGTCAATGTCTTAATAAGTTCGCAGTTTAGAATAATTAATTAAGATAATTATTTTAAAAGTTTTACAATTTATTAATTACACACAAATAGGTAATAATAATTAAAATAGTTTCTAAGTATTTGTACATATTGTTCAATGAAAGACTAAACAATCATTTAAAGATTTAAAATGATTATTTAAAGTAAGGATAATTATTAAAGTTTTCTAATAATTATTGTAAAGATAAATAAGTATTTAGAAAAATAAATAGTCTTTGAGGATTTATAATAACATTTAAAGGATAAATAAATGATTAATAGAAATTGTTTTAAAGAGTAAATAATTGTTAAGGATGAATTTATCTCAAAGATTAATTATCATATTTAGATTAATCATCATAAATCATTTAGGATTTATTAAAGCATTTAAGTATTAAGTATTAAATAAATTTGTGGTTAAATAATGTTTAAAATGTGACTTTAAGTTTAAATAAATAATAAGCATTTATAAGTTTTTAAAATGTTGAGTAGGATTTCTTATCAAATTTACACAAATCTCTAAAGTTTATATAAAATTATAAGTTTATAATTTATTAGGAAGTAAATAAAGTATAATCATTTCTCTCGTTTTATATAAACAAATAGATTTATGTTTATATAAATTTTAGAAAGTGTATAAGTTTATAAATTTATAAGTTCCTGACTTTTAAATAGATTTTATAAACTTTTCTGAGTTTACAATAATTATAGAAGTTATTAAAGATTTAATTCTTTTTGTGTTTAACTAAGTTTTATTTAATTAAAATGTTCCAGAATATAAAAATGTAATTAAAATTCACAACTAAGTTTATAAAGATCCAACAGATTTTATAAAAATAATTCGGAGTTTAAAAATGTTTGGGAAAGGTAAAATAAAAATAACCTGGACGAAACCGGCTTGAACCCGGGTCACAGACCGGATCAAGCATGCACACACACACCAACCATCCCGGCTACGGGTTCGCTGGTGTATATACTCGGAAAAGAAAAACTTAAACAACAACTCGAATCAACCTCGATTTCCCGTATGAACCCTAGAACCTAAAACCCCTAAATACGAATCGGTAATCCCTCTGTCGTTACAAATTGACAGAGGGATTTCGATTATGGACAGAAAACGAAGACAATGATCACAAGAATTACCTGATTTGGTGTCGGGATGAGGGTGAACCAGTTTGGGTTCCGGCCGACTGTTCTACGGGTTTGAATGGGCAATGCAGGGGTGAATTGATGAAATTGAAGGTTAAGAGAGTTTGAGTGGAGTGTCGTTGAGGGTTTTCAACCGTTATTTATAGCCGATTTCTTCAATTAATGCGAAACCGTTGGGAGTTTTATGGTTGAGTCGACGGATTTGAATTCGTAATTACGCGTGGTTACAGTCGGATCCGAGCATTGATACACCTTGGGTTGTGGCCGCATGCGCGAATGGAAGCCCGAGGTGCAATGAATCTGGCCGTAATACGCGTTTTCGAATAAACAGGTGGGAATCGGTCGATAGGGGGGGAATCGAACTCGGGACCGGTTCTGAGTCTCAGGAGTTTGGATTTCTGGCCAAACAGGTCCCCGAAGTTTCACTGGTTTAACATTCTGATTAAAAGTTATTTCCAGTTTAAAACAGGTTTCAGAAAATGACAGTTTTGGTCCCTGAGCTTTTGTAAAATAATTGAAATAGATTTATTTTATAAAATCTAATAAGTCTCATATGTTTATATTTATTTTTATTAATATCCAAATAAATGTTATTACTTTAAAACTTTATGAGATATTTTATAAGATTATTAGTTTATAAGTTTAAATATAAAGTTAAATTTTAATTATAAATCATAAAGTTTTAAGAATTTAACATACCCCTATGTGTATTTTAAATAAGCCTTATATATATATATATTTACATATATATATATATATATATATATATATCTCAAGTATAAATGTTTTTCTTAAATATATTTAAATCAAATCAATATTTATTATTTAAGAAATAGTTTTTTTTAATAACATTTCAGGTTCAGAATCGATAATACGTGCAATGATTTTGGAAAAGATGTGTCGGAATAGCTCGGATATTACATGTTGAGAGAATTTGTGTGGAAAATGAGCACTACAAGAAAAAACACCTTAGATGACACGCATTGCGTGTCATAAAAGGGGGTAGATGACACGCGGATGCGTGTCAAGGATAGCCATGTCAAGAATGAAGATGACACGCATTTTATGTGTCATATTTTTATGACACGCATTTATGACACGCTTTTACGACACGCATTTATGACATCCATCCTTGACACGCAATGCCCGTCAAGGATAGCCCTGTCAAGAATGAAGATGACACGCATTTTGTGTGTCGTCTACTTATGACGTGTATTTTTTGTCATAAATGTGTGTCATTGTTAAAACTGTTTAAAAAAAATTTATAGAATTATTAGTTTTCAGTTTTCCACATTAATATAATAAAATAGTAATAAACAACTCATAATATAAAATAAAATACATATGCCAAAACAATCCATTTCATAAATATAAACAACGATTTGAAAAGTAACAAAAGTCGATTACGAATTCAAAGTATTACAAAGTTTCATCGAAAAATAAAGTTTGAAACATAAGTCGACCATTCTTCTCGAACTCCATCGATATCAACGTCGGTGTATTCATCTTTGCTTCCCCCAACCTAAGAAAAAGTTTGTAAACAAATAGTTATCAAAGATACATATATTAATACTATTTAGCAAGTGCACAAAACATATATATACTTACATTGTTATTGGCCAGTATTTCAACTCCTTCATCAACTATCTCTTTCATGAACTTTAACATATAGTATCCACATTCAGTACTTCCCGGCTGACATGGACACTACACAATTACATTATATTAGTTTGTAGGATTTTTAAGTAAATTTGCAAATAACTATGGCTAAATAATATTATTTCTGGAAACACAAGAATCTTATTGTAAACATGAAAATAATATTGTAAACAGATATTATTTCTGGAAACACAAAAAAAATGTTACTGTGAGCCTTTATTTCTGGAAACACAAGAATCTTATGGCAAGACTTTATATCTGGAAACACAAAAAATGGTACTGTGAGCCACACACATGCTATGCTAGTCGATTACACCTCTAATCTACATTTTCTTAATGAACCCATTTATATACCAACCTGCAGCTTAGTATACCAACCCATTTACAACCGATTGCAAATTAGTCCAGGCATATAAGTGTTCAGTGTTGTGTATAAAGTTCATTGCCTTCATTCTACAGTAGCTTAAAATAGAGCAGAAAATTGATCTATCATTTCTAAACCCAATCTAAAGCGATAGTCATCCACCATTTAAAATTGCCTTCATTCTACAGTAGCTTAGTATTTCAGTCACACCGCAATATCCACAACATAATTTAAAACCCAAATGGTAGAACCCTAGTATCAAACACAAGATAATTAAAAGGGATTGTAGGTAATTAAGTGCTCACCCTAGCGTTGACCCAGTTGAGTTTAACCCTCTTATTGGATCCACTTTGTGCAGCGTACAAGATAATTGCTCTACAAAAAAATTAAGAAATATATCAAATAATATAATTTAATGTTTAGATAATTTGTATTACTTACGCATCTATAGTTTGCCTCAATTGTGAATTGACAGTGCTAGCCCTAAGGGAATCAAGATAATAGCAAGTACTTGTTTTCATGTCTAGTACGGCCAACACCCAATGTTTTCTACAAAAACCAAAAACAAAATTAAGTCAAACAACTTAGTTACGAAGGTGGTGGAACTTGATAATCAGTTAAAGCTAATAAAACTAGGATGTTACCCAGGATTATAGGGAATTAAGGTGGTGGAACTTGACAATTTACGCAAGGACATGGAATAACTTCTAGTTTTGGATTATTACTTTGCGCAAACTCTAAAAAGGCCTCCACACCTTCGTCATATGCATTTGATAATCTATCCGACGTAATCCATGATTTATCCATGACGTACCGTTTGTTACTAGTTTAAGCATATAACATAAAACAATCATATAAGAAAGCTAATAAATATGTCAATTTCTTACTACTTTAATCATATAACAGAAAACAAAACCAAACATGATGATTAAGCCATTTGAATACAAAGTTTTCTTAATTACACTAACTAAACAATCATGAATGAACCTTAATATTCTTTCAAACTTTGGGGTATAGTCTCTTCATAACAGGGTTTGAAGTTTAAACCTTTTAAAAGACAGGGTTTGAGAATTATGAACACTATAAACAAAATGTATGTAAAATCATTATATCATGTGCTTACTTGATTATTATCTTCAGTTTGGTCTCAAACTTCCCTAACTGAAAACCAAATATCAATATCCTTATTTAGTTCCGACCCAGTTGACACATTCAAAACCTTTTTTTTTATTTACATATTTTATATAAAAAAAAAAGATAACCTAAATAGACAACAAACCTAGTTATGCTTACAACACAAGTGGTTCAAGTTGATTCAAACTCAGTTATGCTTACAAATGGTTTGATTAATGCCAAAACCCAACAAACCAAAGTAACACAATAGCCACCACAATGAACAACCCTATCTCATGCAAATATTGTTTTCAGGCTCTTAAAAAAGATCAACTAATATGGAGAACCAAGAATGGATGATAGCAAATAAAATTGTTTAACCGTTAAGAAACCATATAACCAAAACTCTGGCTGACTAGGTAGTTCATGCCATTCAGATCAAATCAGAGGTGAGCTAGCATGACCTTAGACCTTAGTAAAGTAAACACATAACTCCACTGAAGCAACATCAGTCTCTGAGTATCGGCTTGACCAACAGATCAAACTCTAACAAAACATTATAAGACAACAAAGGAGCTGGCTACTGGCTACCAAATGGAGCTAAGTTCATCCCAAATGGACACTTCAACATTAATTGACTGCTTGAACATAATGATACAATCCAGATAAGCAACTATCCAATAAGTGTCCAAACTGAGCGGTGATCTTAGCACACACCCAAATACCTATGCAACCAAAAATTGGAACATAGTGTAGACTAACCCATTACCAAATATCACAGATGTTAAAATTCCAAAGAAATGACAAATGCATCAAACCTAACATCTAAATGGTCCTCGATTTCGAATGATATACAATAACAAAAAACTTATAAGGAATTGGAGAAGATTTACCCAAAAATTGACCTATGCATCAAAAACAGGTTTCAAACAACAATTCAATCAATTAATCGCAAAAGCCCTAACACAAAAAATAAACCCTAAATCAAAGTAAACAACAGAGAATACCTGAATGTGAGGGGAGGTTTAGTTGGGCTTAGGTTAGCCCTCTGATGATCCTTTTTCTGTTATGACATACTTAATTGGGGGTAAATGAAACACGTTTATGCTTGCCCTCTGATGATCCTTTTTCTCGTTGTTGTGACAGGGAGGACGCCGGTGGAGGAAAACGAGGTTTAGTCGGGCTTTAGAAGGCCGGTGGAGGAAAACGCCTGCTCGAAAAAATGCTTGCTCGGAAAAATGCCTGCCCGGAAAACGCCTAGTCGGAATACGCTTGCTCGGAAATCACCTACTTTTTTCTCTCGGAAATCGTCGGGCTTCAGAGATTTTTCTCTCGGAAATCGTCGGCCCTATTTCACTAAATGACACTAAAATCGTCGGGCTTCAGAGTGTTTCCTCCTTCGATTTTTGTTCTAGGGTTTATAGAAGAATGGCGCGCAATATTAGAAGTGAGCGGGATATGTGAAAATAAAAGATGACAGATTAGAGATGACACGCGTTTTTAAAAAGTGTACTCCGTTTTTTTTTTAATATAACATTAAAAGATGACACACATTTTTGCGTGTCATAGATAACGTGTCATTAAAGCCCTGTTTCACTAAATGACACTAAAATGATGACATACGCTGCTGCGAGTCATCGTTCGCGTGTCATTAAAGGTATATTTTGTAGTAGTGGAGATTCAATTGATCTCCTATTTATACGCTGGAATCGAGCCCGTAGCGGACCGTTGGCCAGGGCGCTGGCGGTCGGCTACCATCAATAAGTTCTTTACTTATGACATGTTTTCCTACAAACTATTATCGATTATTTATCGCATATTCCACTTTAGTAGGGATATCTGAGGGATGTGTCCGTTACTGAAAACACTTTGTTTTATAGTCTTTACACTAACAAATAAAAAACTTCTATAAAATAAATGTATGAAAGGAAAGTTATAAATGTGCCACGTTAGCTTTTAACTAGTCACCCAATGAATAAAATACCATGTATTTATAGAAAGTTTTAAAATGTTATAATTAGCTAAACATTCCAATAGCAAGGTACATTGCTGTTTTATAACGTTCTTAGTTTTGTTTCATTTACTACTAATACAAAAAAAAATCGATCAATTTTATACATTTAGCCTTATATGTAGTAATAATAATGAGATTATTATTTTTCCTTCATAAAAAAAAGGCCGTTAAAAAAACAACTTAAAATAAAGGGAATGTATTGAATAAGCTAGTTTTATTGAATTTCTGCCATAAAAAAAAGATAACTTCCAAAAAGGGAAAGGAATGAGAAACAAATCACTTTAAAAAGAATAAATAAAAGAGGATGACTTAAGCAAATGACAAGGAACACGCCAACTAAAATCATCACATCATACAAGTCGGCAAAAAAAACCTGCCTTTGGGTGTACCCATTTATTCCAAACATTGTTTCAGAAAGCAAATATTTATATTTATGGTGTTTTTTTATAAAGTTTGTATAACCCAGTTCAAATAACTATGAATTAAAAAACCTAGTTAACACGTAATTTTTATTTTTATATAACAATATTATACTCATATTAAAGATAAAAAAACATTCGTTATTATGGTGTAGTTTTTTTTAAATAATAACCCATAAAAAAGTTATGAACGTTTAAAAAAGATGAAAGAATATGCATGTAATTTATGTGTATTTTTCTTGTCATGTGAGAATCATACGCATGCTTTTTTGATATATATGAAATTATCCCAAAAATATAAGATGTTTCAATTCCAAAATATATTTATTTGATAAAAAAACACAAAAAACAAAAAATTAAAGTAGCAAGCTTAAAAATAATTTCTTATTTTTAAAAATATAAACACTTTTCATTAATTAACACTAAGATAGAAAAGATAACGTGTAACTTAAAAAACAATTGATACTAGAAATAAAAAAAATAAAAATGGAAGAAGAAAACAGAAAAATAACAATATAAAATATTTTCTTAAATAATTTTTATAATAAAAACTGAAACATAAAAGTAGTTTATAAAACTATTTTCAAAAAATACTGATTTGATACAAAAAAAATGTAAAAGAAAACCATCAAAATAAAAATATCAAATACTTCAATTTTGGTATTTGGATAAAAAATCTGATTTACAAGTGTTGGGAGCAAAATTTGTCAGGTTTATATATTCAAATCCAGGAACGTCATATTCATTTATAAAATTGTATTTTAATTAAAAGTCATATATTGTCATTTATATATATATATATAGATATATTTTTTGGAACGACATATTGTGATCTATATCTATACTAATTAATAAATGAGTAAAATTATGGGACACATGTTACATTTTGGTCATTATTAGAATAATTTTCTCGTCTTTCTCATATTAAATACTATATTAAAAGAAAAATATATTTTTAAATATTTAATATCAATCTAACTATGGATACTTTTTATTTAATTATAGATTGTTATTATATCATTAAACAAATGAATTTAATATGGATTACCATTTATCAATTACATAAAAAATTAATACCAAGTTAAAAAAGTATTTTAAAAATTAACTTAATATAATTTAAAATTGTCACGTTAAAGTAGACATATTTTAACGAGTGTATGTGTTAAGAGATTACATTATATTTTATTCACATGAGTTTTTAAAAACATAATTTTTTATTACAAATTATATAAAATTATTTTTATTTAACCCGTGTAATACACGGGATTCTAACCTAGTTTATATAATATATAATTGTTCTAAACATAAGGATGCCTAGTAGTTCTAACTTAAAATATACACTATTAGAAAACATATATATTTCCTACAAAAGTTTCCGCCAAAAGAAATTTCCCACAAATTAGCGACAAATTTCCGACAAAACAAAAACAAAAAAGTAACTAGACGATTTCCTACAATTTTCTGACAAATTTATTAAATAAGTTAACTTATTTATTTAATATAATTGTTGGAATTACCGACGAAAGGCTTTTGTCGCTAATTCGTCGGAAAATTAGTCGGGACTTTGTCGGAAAAAACATTTTATACGGGTTTTTTCCAACACTTTTTTTGTTGGAAACTTGTCGCTAACGATCAATTCCGACAAATTTCCCACAAAACTGTTGTCACAAATTTTTCATTTTTTTAGTAGTAAGATTTCGTGGGAAATTTGTCGGAATTGGTCGTTAGCGACAAGTTTCCGACAAAAAAGTGTTTGTTGGAAAAAACCCCGTAGGAAATGTTTTTTCCGACAAAGTCCGGACTAATTTTCCGACGAATTAGCGACAAAAGCCATTCGTCGGTAATTTTCGATAATATTCTGACGATTATAGTAAATAAATAAGTTAACTTATTTAATAAGTTTGTCGGAAAATTGTAGGAAATCGTATAGTTACTTTTTTGTTTTTGTTTTGTCGGAAATTTGTCGCTAACTTGTGAAAAATTTCTTTTATTGGTAATTTGTCGAAAACTTTTATAAGAAATATATATTTGTTTCTAGTAATGATAGTTATTCCTTTTACTTTTCGGACCAATGAAGAAAGGAATCCGAATAGTTTAAATTTCTTATATAATATCCTTTACCTCGGCTTTAATTTATCATCGATCTTTTCTACTAACTATTAAGTTTTCTTATTCACTTAAAAAAAAACATTTCCTCTTGTTCCTCTCATCCTTGAGTCCTGAATCACATCCAAAAGAAAGAGAATAATGGTGGTGTTACATCATGAACATCCATTGTCTCTAAAAGATTTGAATCCAAAATATCCACAAGAAGAAGTAGTATATGATGATGAAGAAGATTTGATTTTCAGTCAAAATTTTGAATGGCCATGTGGCCTTTGTGATGAAAAGATTACCTATTTCCATAGGTATTACCATAAATGTGATGAATGTGACTATTCACTCCACGACTCATGTGCAAAGCTTCAAACAACACTGGAACATCCATCCCATGAACATGCTCTTACCCTCTTTCGAGACGAGTCGGAAGGAAAGTGTCACGTGTGTAAAAGTATTCCTCAGTACAACAAACTTCGTTATCACTGTTCTCATTCTCACTGCATGTTCAACATATGTTTAGATTGTGGTGTGAAAGAGGTACATTACCATACTATTTATCACCCTAGCCACCAACACCCTTTAGTTACCACTAATAGACAGATTTCGGCACAATGTGACGCTTGTGGGAAGGAACATAAAGGGGTCTTCTATCAATGTACCACATGTTTTCGCTCATGCATCCATAATGATTGTGTATTCCGGCCGAAAAGGTTACTAATTCAAGATGGTACATGTAAAAAATTTGTTCATCCTCACCTACTCGTCCTCACTTATTCCTTTCCTAAAGTAGACCAGGAAGATAAAGATAATCCCACATGTATGGTATGTGATAATTCCTTTTCTGATTATGAGAATCTTTGGGTTTATAAATGCGAAAAATGCAGATATTATACTCATCTAGACTGCGCATTTTTAAGAGGCGAGCGCTCCGAATCAGGTAAATCTAATACCTACTATCATGATGTGTTAGATGCATAAAGTGTGAGATATGATATTTTTCCCACTAAATATAAACAATTTATGTTAGTATTTAGGACGACGCTAAATTTATCCTTAAACCCCCATTTTACTTGATTTACTCCTTTGGTGTCAACTTAATTAAGTCATTACCTTTAACCCTACTTAAACTTAATTTACATCCATTTTATCTTCGCGTATATTTTTCAATGAACCAATCAAATTAAACATTAAAAAAAATATTTTCAAATATTGTTTTTTATATTTGTTTTATACTTTTCATTATTTTTTTAATTACATATTTGTTTTAAACTTTTTTATTACTATTTTTATTATTTTATTTCTAAGTATTACGATTAAGTATACATTTTTACATTTTGTCTTATAAGTGAATTTAGTCACATAAAATGTTTGATATTTTTATTTAGGGCGTTTAACATCTACGGTTAGGACCTCTCTTGAGAACTCATAAATGTTTGATAACTCGTTAAAAAAGCAGTTAAAACCATATTTTTTGTTTTGTCTTCACTACCTTTATTATTAAAATATAACATAAAAAATGAGTTATCTCTCCAAATAATTCATCTATCATCTCTAAATTATTCTTAACAAATTTATACACATGTGTAAATGGTAAACACTTACACATGTATAGATTTTTTTTAATATATGAATACGTATAAATTTACATATATAAATTCATTTTTTTATGTTGTTTTCTAATAATAAAGGTATTAAAAACAAAAAAAAATTGGTTTTGATTGGTTTTTTGAGTTCTTAAAATATTTAGCAGTTATCAAATGATACATTTTCTTCACATATATAGCTTAAAAAAACGTGCAATAATATCATATTAAAATTAAGGTTTGAGTTGAAAAGAAAAACAAATGTTAAAAACTTAATAATTATAAGGATTATTGGATATTAATAATCCCACATTTTACCAATTGGCCAATAATAATCCCAACTGAGAATATTCTTACCACCGGTCCCTACTTTCAAACTATTTTTTTACATTGGACCCCTCGTTAAAAAAACTTAACGCCGTTAGAGTTTATATGACGTGGACATCTGCAAACCTTCGAAAAGTCGAGCCAAGCTAGCAGTTGTCTCGTGGTAGCTTTTGAAATTGGCTCTGGTGGTGTTTAACTGGTCTCGTGGGTCCGGAAAGTACAAACAGAGACAATGGTGGTGTTTAACGAGACCAGTTAAACACCACCAGAGCCAATTTCAAAAGCTACCACGAAACCACTGCTAGCTTGACTCAACTTTTCGGCGGTTTGCGGATGTCCACGTCATATAAAATCTAACGGCGTTAAGTTTTTTTAACGGGGGATCCAATGTAAAAAAATAATTTGAAAGTAGGGACCGGTGGTAAGAATATTCTCAGTTGAGATTATTATTGGCCAATTGGTAAAATGTGGGATTATTAAAATCCAATAATCCTAATTATAAAAACTATTTAAATCACTTATATTAAAATACATACAAAAAAAGAGAGATTAAAAAATGTGTTTTTAAAGTATAAGGATATGATTAATCTATTCCCTGTGTACGCGTTGTATGCAAAATAACTAAATTTTCACGCAGTTTATAAATCTTACTTTAAGTGACAAAAATATGGTAAGTGTACATAGAATCGCATGAAATGAAAAAAAATACGTTACATTTTGATGCAATTAATTACCATTATTATAAAAGTCCCATTTCTTTTTAATTTGTTATATTCATATTTGATGACCAGTATCGTATGTTCACCAGGTGTACGTCGTATAACCTCAAAAAAACTAGAATATTGTAATGATCGTCACCATTTTCCGCTCTCCGATCAAACTTACAACACACTCACAACCTTCTTTTCCAAAGTAACTAATTATTCGACGAGCATAACTCACAATAGTCATGAACATCCACTAGTTCTTGTGGATCCACAATGCAACGATATTGCCACAAGGAATAAGAATGAAGCTTTATGCAATGCATGTTTGATACCAATCATAGAGAACATGATGTTTTACAAATGCACATACGGATGCAACTTTGTTCTCCATGAGTGGTGCTCCCGTTTACCCAGTGAAATACATTACGAAGGTCACCCAAATCATACCCTTTCTCTCTTGGCAAACGTAGGCCATAAGTTTCTCGGTTCCGTTGTGGTGTATGTGAACATGTATGCAATGGATTTGCTTACTCTTGTGTCACATGTGATTACTACATCGATCTTTGTTGCGCATTTGTACCTAAAAGAATCGCACATAAATCTCATCCATATCACCTACTTTCAAGAGTTGAGAAAAGATTGGAGAAAGATTATTGCCGTATGTGTTTTATAGGCTTCACTTATCACGATGAAGCTTCATTCAGTTGCGAAAGTTGTAATTTTCATCTACATCTCGGGTGTGCTTTGTTATTACCAGAGACAATTAACCACAAGTATGACAAACACCCCATGATCCTAAATTACTCACCGGTTGAAAACTATGATGGTGATTATTTTTGTGAAGTTTGCGAGGAGAAATTTAATCCTAATACTTCTTTCTATCATTGCAATGAATGTGTCCAGTCCATACATCCAGCTTGTGCTCCGTTAATAGCTCCAACCAAAGCATACATTCGTGGCGCCTTTAGGGTTCCTGATATGGATATAAAGTTTGGAGGCATTCATAAAACCGAACATCACCCACACCCTCTTTCATTTCTTGTTGGGACGAAAAGCCACGGTGATTGCACCCTGTGTGGTAGAACATTGAACTCTCATTTTAGCTTAAAGTGTATACAATGTAAGTTTGCAGTCCATCTAATGTGTTATTACTGGAGGTACTAATGGTTAATTGTCTACGAACATGTTTCAATAAAAATTATATGTATTGCAAATAATTAATATTTAAATTTATCTATATATATGTATTGTTGATTATTGACAATATTTTAACATTTATATATGCTTCTTCCAATCCTTCCTCTCTTGAACCGTGTTAAACTATGAATAAAGCTTGAATGACTCAATATTTCTTTGATCAAGAAGTCAAGAACATGTTACAATCTAGAAATAACTTATTTCTCTTCATCAACACATTGAAGGAAAACACATGAACGTACAAGAACTCTTTAACATATATGAAAGACAAAACTCTCTAAAAATTTGGCATAATCTGGAAGCAACACACTTCTTAGAAAGAATCAAAGAAACTCTAATTTTGTATATCAAGAAACGAGAGAAAACAAGGAATTAAGGTAGCGTTTGGTATGTATGAACGTATAGTGGAATGGAATGAGTTATTGCGATGGATTGAAAAAACATGTTCGGTAATCATAAAGAAATTGAATGAACCATTACATAACGAATGTGATTCTTACCCTTCTAATGATTTTTATTTCTTGGGGGATGGGTGTTTTTTTTTCATCATTCAAGTAATGAAATGATTTTGTTTAACTAATGACCCGAACAATGACTCGAATGATGGTCCGACCCATGACCTGAACCATGATCCAACCACTGCCCGGACCCATGACCCGAACCGTGATCAGTCCTATGCCCCGACCCAAGACTCGAACCATGACCTGACCCATGTCTCGAACCATAACCCGACCCATACCCTAACCCATGACCCGAACCAAGACACGTCCCATGACCCGAACCATGGCCCAAACCATGGGCAGACCCATGGCCCGACTCATGACCCGACCCATAACCCGAACCATGACCCGACATATGAACCAAACCATGATTCGACCCATGACCCGAACCATATGACACGTCTCATGACCTGAACCATGCCCCAAACTATGACAGGTCCCATGACCCGACACATGACCCAAACCATGACATGTCGCATGACCAGTGGCGGAGCTTGAAAAACTAAGTAGCGTGGGCTGAAAGTCACGAGACCACTTTTTTTCCTTTCGCTGTGTCTCGGGTTATATGTTCGGGTCAGGCCAAACAAATAAAAAAAAAACAATGGGATTGTATTAACAATAATCATCATCAATGTCTTGTTCATCATCATTAATCAATAATCCTAATCATAATCCATTGAGTTTTTTACCCCTTATATTTAACAAGAATACAACTTACATGAATTGAGTGGATATTAAGAATGTAAGAAATTAGGGCTAGTATTAAGTAACAAACTAACAAGAATCAAGAATGCACGAAATCAAGAAGATAAGTGTTTCAAGTTTCAACACCTACTTACTTACAGCGGCGGAGCAGCGACTGGCGGCGAGCGACGACGATTAGGGACTTAGTTCGTTCAGCGGCGATTTGGGGGTCTGGTTAAGTTTCAAGGTCTCAGATCGATTGTTTTAGGGAAAATTAAGTTAGGTAAATTAACTTTGAATTTTTCATCCCCCCCTAAACTTACACTTTTATTTTTTAAATGAACAATCTATTTTTTAATTTTTAATTTCGTACCCATAACTTATCGAATAAATCTGAACAAAGCATTGAATTGAAAATTTTAAGGATAAAAAATCAGATGGGGCCAATAATTCTTTAGGGAAATAAAACAGCAGGGGCCCGCTTAATACGTAAAAAATATTTCGGACGAAAAAAGAAAAATTTACACTACTAACGGAAAAAACGGCGGGGGCCGAGGCCACCCGTGGCCCCTTCAAACCTTCGCCCCTGCGCATGACCCGCACATGACCCGAACCATGGCCTGGCCCATGATACGACTTATGACCCAACCAATAATATAATTAGTTAAAAATATTTTATTTTTCATAAAATATTTACTTATCTACCAAACAACACAAGTAATGATTCATTTCATTCTCATAGAGTAACCAAACAGGATAATGGAATGGTAATGATCCATTTCTTTCCGTTGTCCATTCCATTCATTCGTCCATTCCATTATCTTGTTCATTCCATTACCTTATACCAAACCGACCCTAACAAATATCTTGCTGACCTTCGACTTGTTTATTAAATCCAATGTATGCACAAGTAGTCCTCCAACTTTCTCCACTTATGTTCTCAAGCTAGCCCTCAAACTATACCAAACCTTCTATATCCTGAAAAATACAAAAAACCCAAGTTAAAACATAAACATTTACGTTTACAAGTATGACATATGCTGACTCAGACAATGAACAACAATTGAAATATCAGGCGTCGTCAAGGTTAATATATAAATTTTCCTACTAATTTTTTTATATTTAGTTATATTAGCCACTTTACAATGAGGAGCAACGATATCTTTACGATTGTGAATAACAATATTTTGTTCAATAGGAGTATTTACAAGCTTGCTACTAAGAAGACTAAACTCTGATGAAGCTCAACGCAATATTTTCTTTATGAAAAACAAAATTTTTATAACCAGACCGGATAATAAACCGGTTGGCTTACCGGTTTACTGTTGAACTGGTCAGATTGAATTTAAGAATCGGATGATGTCATATATAATGAAAAAATTAAAATCATTTATATATTTCTGATTTAAAACTAAATGTACCATATCGATTTTAAGTACATGTATTTATCAAAACAAATAAAAATGTTATAGTAATCTAAACATTACCCGGTGGTTTTTCGTAGCAACAAATACATTACATATACTTTTCTTTCTTTTGTAAATAACTTCATAAAGGGGAAAGGAAATGGAGGAACAAATCACCTTAAAAAGGAATAAGTTAAATAAGATGACTTATACCGGTGTTGGTGGCCCAATGATAAAGAAAAATCTTTTAAAGAACATCAAGATTTGGAGAGTTCATGGGTTCAATTCCCACTCTCAATAGAAATTAAGAAATTTATCTTTCAAAAAAATAAAATAAAAAAATAAGATGACTTAAGAATAGTAGGAACATGTCAACTAAAATCATCACATCATTTATTCTTTTTAGTGAATGAAATTTCCGTTGATCGTTAAAAAAAATAAATTTTCTTTAATAGTCAATATCTTTACTATCTAATAAAAGAATATTTTTAGTAGACACTTGTTAATTTGTGATGCATCCTTACCATTTTTTCTCCCAAAATATCACTTATACCAATTTATTATTCTCACTAGTGTTAGAACCCGTGTATTACACGAGGTTATAAGGTTGCTTTTTTTACATGGTGAAAATTTAAATTTTGAAAATTTAAATTAATAGTGAAAATTTAAATTTTGATATCTTTCAAAAGTTTTGAATAATTGACAAAGGTTGCCTTTTTTACATGATGTTTTGTTAAATTATAATTAAATTTGAAATTTTGACCAAGTATATGTAGTTTTGAAAATTTTAGATCATAATATGTCTGTTACACCAATAGTTAAATTTTTTTTTTTTGATAAATTTCAATCATGGGACTTATTTTTAGTAATTTGTAATAAAAATAAAAGTATTAACTATTGATTGATAAAATTCAAATTAGTATATAATTTTCAAAAGTATACCGTATTAAACTTTCATTTATTTCCTAATATAAATTAAATTAATTAGTTTAAAAAATAAATAATGAATATATTGTTAAAGTTTTGCTTTTTTACATCATAATCTTGACATCTTTTTAAAAAACGGGAATGATTACTTTTTAAACAAATGTTGACTATATTAGACAAAATATACATTTTAAAACTTTCGTTAATTACATTCATGTTTTTTTTGGTCTTTTTAAAAATCCTTATTGAATGCCATAAAAATTAGAAAAATTAATTGAAGTTTTATTTTTTTGGTGTAATTGTAAATTTAAATAAATAAAACATTGTTGATATAATTGTGTAACATGTATAATGAGTCATTAATTGCTGTAAAATAATTAATTTATATAACAGAACAAAATATAAATTAATTAATTAATAGGTTATGAAAAAATAACTTACAAAAATTACACATGATATATATATATATATATAGGGACATGTTCTTTTGAGAACCAACCATATGTTGAGAACCGAAAGAACCGCACAAAATGTGTACATATCGCTTTAGTGAAAAAAGTAAAATTCAACAACAATGTTTTATTTATCTCTTCCCACTCTTAGTTTGAGTTTATCTCCTCTCTCCTAAATTTTTTTAAGAAAAGTATAAAAATATCCATATATGCATTCATTTGTGTATATAGTGTGAGTGCATATATGCAATTAAAAAAACGACTATAAATTCGAGGTCTTTTAAAACCAAACCTTAAACATATTGAAATGCACATGAATTCTAGTCAATTTATAGTATAAATAGAGCAAGAGTTAATGCGGTTCTCACGGTTCTTAACATATTGTTGGTTCTCAAAAGAACATACCCCTATATAATATATATATATATATATATATGATGCAATATCTTATAAATCCGTGTATTACACGGATTGAATAAAACAAAGTGTAATCTCTTAACATATATACACTCGTCAAAATGGAACAATGTAAATATGTAAACATATGATTAATTTTTTTTTATTTAAATCGTATCTAGTTATAAAATTGTTTTTAGTTTATAGAGTTTATAAAAATATGATTGAACAAATTAACTAAAGATAAACACAATTTTAAATTAAAAAATGTGTAGATAAAAATTGAAACAAATAACTAATTTAGTTGACTAAAATAGTGGATTTGATTATTAATAGAAGAGAGAAACGGGTTGATCTTTATCCGCTTGTAGACCCACTTTCTATCGATATGGGTATTGGTGGATCTATATTGTGAGGTTAAACGTGGTTATGACAAGTGGCACTAACTTTTACTTATTTATTATATAGGATAGATAGAGCTTTTGTCTCCTACTATACAAACTCCATTATATAAAATAACTAGATTAAAACCCCGTGTATTACACGGATAAATAAATATTATTAAGACTAGTATTTAACACGGGTTGAATAAAAAATTTATTTTTTAAAAACTCGTGTTTAACACGGGTTGAATAAACCGTGGAATACAATATAATCTGTTAACATATACGCTCGTCAAACTATGTCAAGAAATTTATTAATATAAAGACTAGTATTTTTTTCAAAAATATATTATTATTAAAAGATAGAAGTGTATTTAATAAGAGAGACGAGAGAAAAAAATGATGAGAATTAATATGAATGCCACACGTGAAATGAAAAACTTTTATTTATTATATAGTATAGATTTGAAACTTCTCTTTTATTAAATTTTAGAGTTTGGACTTATTATTATTTATTATGATGTCACTTTTATTATTATTTTAGATTTTTAATCATGAAAGGTTATTACTGCTTGTCGAGTTATATTTAGAAGAATATATTGGCTTTGATCTAGGTCAACTAAGGATAAAACTCGACCGATACATTTCAAATATATATGTAAAACATTTCTGTTATGACTCCAAGTAAAAAAGTTCTAGTTTCGTCACTGTTAATGATAAAAAAAGAATTTAGAAACAAAAATACTAGACTTCAAAAAAACACTGATTTGAAACAAAACACACAAAAACAAAAATGATTGTAGAAAGCTTAAAAACAACGAGTTATTATTTAAAAAATAACCTCTTTTCATTAAAAACTAATGCATAAAAGATAGTTTGTAGCTTCTTTTTTAAAAGATATCCATTTGATATACCAAAAGAAAAACAAGCAAACATGGAAGTAGAAAGCCTAAAAAAATAATAACACTATAAAAACATTTTCTTAAAATAAAATTTTGCAACAAAACCTGAAACATAAAAAATAGTTTTTAAATTTTTTTTTTCAAAATAATATTGGTTTGATACCTTAAAAAACTAATATATAATCCAACAATAAGTACTTCAATTTTGGTGGTGTTTGGTTTGAAAAAAAAAATGATTTACAGAGGAAAATGAGCAAGAGCCGAGGTAGAGATCGAGGAATATTGCCATCATATTGTCATTTATATAATTGTATTTAATTAAGGGTAGTTATATAATTGTTCTAAAAATAAGGATGCCTAGTAGTTTAACTTGAAATATAGTTATGCCTTTACTTTTCGAACCAATAAAGAAAGGAATCCGAATCATTTAGATTTCTTATATGATCTCCTATACCTCATGCTTTAATTTATCACAAAAGAAAGAGAAAAAAAACATTTCCTCTTGTTCATCCCATTCTCAACTCCTGAATCATATCCAAAAGAAATAGAAAAATGGTGGTGTTACAACAACATGAACATCCATTGAATCTCATAGATTTGAATCCAAAATATCCACACATTGAAGAAGTATATGACGATGAGGAAGACTTGATCATCAAAAAGCTTTTGAGTGTCCATGTAATCGTTGTGATAAAAATGTCTTCAATAAATGTCTTCAATGTGGATATTACTATAAATGTCTTCAATGTGGATATTCAATACACAAATTATGTGAAGAGCTTCCAACAACATTGGAACATGCATCCCACATTGCACATGCTCTTACCCTCTTTCTAGACGAGTCAGAAGAGAAGTGTCATGTGTGTCAAAATATTCCTCAATGTAAACAACTTCGTTACCATTGTTCTCAGTGCAATGTTAACATATGTTTAGATTGTGGTGTGAATGAGGTACAATATCATACTATTTATCACCCTAGCCACCAACACCCTTTAGTTCCAATTAATAGACATATTTTGGCACACTGTGACGCTTGCGGGCGGGAACATAAAGGGGTCTTCTATCAATGTACCATATGTTTTCGCTCATGCATCCGTAATGATTGTGTATTACGGCCGAAAAGGTTACTAATTCAAGATGGTACATTTAATAAGTTCTTTCATGCTCACTCACTCATCCTCACTTACTCCTTTCCGAAAGTAGATCAAGAAGCTAAAGATAATCCTAGATGTAGGGTATGTGACAATTCCTTTTCTGATTATGAGAATCTTTGGGTTTACAAATGCGAAAAATGCAGTTATTATACTCATCTAGACTGCGCATATTTAAGAGGCGAGCGCTCTGAATCAGGTAAATCTAATACTTACTATCATGATGAGTTAATTGCATAAAGTGTGAGATATGATATATTTTTCCCGCTGATTGTAAACAATTTATGTTAGTTTTTAGGGTGACAGTAAATTTATACTTAATTTACGTCAATTTTTTCTTCGCATGCATCGTCCCACTGTTCACTGAATCAATCACCAATCAAATTAAACATTTTTTAAAATTATTTTCAAATATTGTTTTTTATACTTTTCTTCGTTCATTTTTTTACATATTTGTTCAAACTTTGTTAGTTTTTTGTAACTATATTTATTATTTTAATTTATGTATAAGTATTACGAGTAACTATAATTTTTCACTTTTTTTTTATATGCAAATTTAGACACATAAATTGTTTATTATTTTTATTTAGGGCAGTTTCATATATCCCTAAAACATGTAAATATATTATACTAGGTTAGAATCCCGTGTATTACACGGGTTGTATATTAAAAACGATATGACTTATAAATTTGTAAATACATCATAACTTGTCAGACTATTATGATCGTCTCGAGATATATCAAGTGGAAATGTGTGTATATAACAAATTAGTATTTTTCGTTAATTAGTTATATTTTGATTTCCTATTATATATTCTTATTTAGTATAATTAGTACTTTTCTTTAATAATATATTTATAATATTATTTTTATTTAATAAGATACAAACGTATTTATTAGAAGAGAGAGGCGGGAAAACTAATGTAAGGAGGCATGAGGAAGTGACAAGTGTCCATGTTAAACCTTTATTTATTAGTATATATAATATGATCGTCTCGAGATATATCAAGTGGAAATGTGTGTTAATAACAAATTAGTATTTTTCGTTAATTAGTTATATTTTGATTTCGTATTATATATTCTTATTTAATATAATTAGTATTTTTCTTTAATAATATATTTATAATATCATTTTTATTTAATAAGATACAAACGTATTTATTAGAAGAGAGAGGCGGGAAAACTAATGTGAGAAAGCATGAGGAAGTGACAAATGTCCATCTTAAACCTTTATTTATTAGTATATATGTAAAAAAAGATTGAGTTTGACAAAAAATAAAAGTTAAATACTTAATAATTATAAAACTCCTTCAAAACATTTATATTAAAAAATAATCAGAAAAATGATATTTAAAAAAATGTGTTTTTAAAACATTTGGATATGATTAATCGATGAGTAAGTGTTTGAAGATAAAGTAAAACAAGAAACTAAGTGTATGTTTTATTTGGTGCAATTATTTTAAATTTATAGAATTGCATTAAATGAAAATAATTTGTTACATTTTGATGCAATTAATTCCCATTTTTATAAGAATATTAGATTTTAATAATCTCATATTTTACCAATTGATCAATAATAATTTCAACTGAAAATATTCTTACCACCGGTCTCTACTTTCAAATTATTTTCTTACATTGGACACCCCGTTAAAAAAACTTAATGTCGTTAGATTTTATATTACGTGGACATCTGCAAACCGTCAGAAAGTCGAGCCAAGCTAGCAGTGGTCTCGTGGGGAGTTTTGAAATTGGCCCTGGTGTTGTTTAACTAGTCTCTTTAATCACCGTCGTTTTCTCTGTTTGGACTTGCCGAAAAAACGAGACCAGTTAAACCCCATCAGGGCCAATTTCAAAACCCATCACGAGACCACTGCTAGCTTTGCTCGACTTTCCGGCGGTTTGTTAAGTTTTTTTAACGGGGGGTACAATGTAAGAAAATAGTATGAAAGTAGGGACCGATGGTAATAATATTCTCAGTTAGAATTATTATTGCCCAATTGGTAAAAGATGAGATTATTAAAATCTAATAATCATTTTTATAATAGTCTCGTTTCTTTTAGTTTGTTCTAGGGGACTACTAACCACACACGGAGAATGCTAATCGGACTTGGCCATATACGCATCGTATAGGGCAATACGATACGTATACCCTTCACAATTTCCCATGCCCGACATTCTCTTACAACCTGGTCATTCAAACATCGTATACGCATCGTATAGGGCAATACGCTGCAGTTTAGGGTACAATGTACCTTCTGCCACTAGTCACATCACCTCGTACCCTATACGCATCGTATTGGGCTATACGATGCGTATAGGGCCCAAATTTTGTGTATTTAACCATGCAGAATTCTCATTCGAACCGAACGTATGCTTTCAAAATTCAAAAATTGTAAACATGTCTTGGTGGTGGGATGGTAACTACGGTTTTCAGGTATATTCTAACGAGTCGGTGGAAAACAATCCGCAAAGTTTTGGCGTTCAAGAGGTGAACCAGGAGGAGGTCTCGTCCAACGTTTATTCTCATCAACGGGTAAGGCTTCCAGATTTGAACAAGCCACTAAGCAATCCCGAGTTCGTATACGGTGAACCGTCTTACCTTACACAACCCACGAACGAATACGTATACGATGAAGTCTCTTACCCGACACAACAAACCGATGACTCCGAAGACGAAGAACAAAATAATCAAAATATGTCTTATAAAACTAACCAGAATTTTCAGTCTCGTGAACAGTTGGTTAATTGGGCTATCCGGAGAGGACGTGACAATGGTTACGTCATTGTCACCCGACGATCGAGGAGAAAAGGCGACGATCCGACGGAACCGTTTATCAAGGTGTGGCTTGTGTGTGACCGTCACGGCGAACGTGCGTCTACTGCCACGGTTAGACGTACCGGTAGCAAGAAAATTGGTTGTCCCTTTAAATTGGAAGGAGAGTACCAAGAAAATACCGGTGATTGGAAATTAACGGTGAAGGATGACAGTCATAACCACGATCCTAGTCAACATCTTGAGGCGCACTCGTTTGCAAGGAGACTGTCTCAGTCGGAACAACTTTTGGTGGGGAAGTTGTATTCGCAAAACATGTTGCCACGAAAAATTCTAGCAACTATAAAGGAACAAAACCCAGAGAGTAGTTGCATTAAAAAAGACATTTATAATGCAATACAAAAGATAAAAAACGAAACGAGAGTCGGTGAAAATCCAATACAGATTCTGGAAAACCTGCTTTCTTCAAAAAAATACGTCTACTATACTCGAGAAGATCCTGCCACAAATAGTGTGGAGGAGATATTCTTTGTTCATCCGAAATCGTACGAGATGTGGCATGCATTCCCGCACGTGTTGATGATCGACGCGACATACAAAACAAATATGTACAAACTTCCATTTGTCCAAGTGGTCGGTGTGACCTCCACACACCAGTCGTTTTGCGTCGCTCATGCATTTATATCAAAAGAACGGGAGGAAAACTTTGTCTGGGTGTTACTTCAAATAAAAGCAATGTTGCAAAAGTGTATGGAGCCGCGTGTGATAGTAACAGACAGGGACAAAGCTCTTATGAACGCGTGTGATAAAATATTTCCGAGCTGTTCCAAGAACCTATGTCGGTGGCACATACACGAGAATATCGCAAAACATTGCAGGACATCATTTACAGACGAAGACTGGAAAAATTTCAAGTATTCATGGTCGGTATTATGTGAGTCTCCCACGCCAGATATATACCAGTACAACTTCAACCGACTTTACGAACGTCTGTACGCAGCCAAACGAGGAAGTAAGTTTTAAATATTAAATATTTAATATTTTCAGTATTTAAATATTTATTCAATATTAAATATTTTTCCAGGAGTTATTGATTATGTGACTAAAAATTGGCTGGACCCGTATAAAGAAAAGTTTGTATCCGCGTGGTCCAACAAAAACCTCAATTTTGGTCAACATACAACGAACCGAGTCGAGAGCCAGCATTCGCTCTTAAAGAGCTATCTTAGAAACGCTAACAGCTCGCTAGATAGACTTGTTGGGTTTGTTGACGAAATTGTATCAGACCAGTATTATCACTTACAGTTTGGGTTTGGAACAAGCATCAGAAGGAAAATGGACAGCCACATAGCTATTCAATTGTTTGATATCCTGCACGGTAAAGTTTCACATAAAGCTCTAGATTTGATAGAAAACGACTGGTACAAGTTATCAAATATACGGAAACAAAATGCAACGTGTGGGTGCCAACTTTTCAGTAGTTGTGGGTTGCCGTGTGCTTGTCGTCTAGCAAATATCGAAGCTACAGGTAAACTGTTCTGACTATTTAATTATTATTATTATAAATTAATTCAATTAAAAAAAATATAATAAAAACAATATATTAATATTATTTATTATTTAAAATAAATACAATATATTATTATTATTTAAAAAAAAATATTATTATTATTTATTATTTAAAATTTAAACAATATATTATTATTATTATTATACAGGTGACATAATCCCTCTAGATGCAGTGGACGTCTTCTTGAGGAAACTTGATTTAAAACCGTCGTTTGTCGATGATGAAAATGTAGACGTGGATAAGGTACTGAGTCAAGTGAGAAACAAAATTATGTCACAACCCGATCAGGTCAAAAGAAGTATGCTGTCGAGAATTGCAGGGGTTGTCTTTCCGAGCAAAAGTAACAAGAAAGCGCCTATGGTACAAGAAGATACTCGCGGTCGTCCAACTTTGAAAAAGCAACAACAAAGGAAACAGGATGTCGCGAGAAACAACTCATTCACAGGATCCCAACAAAGCAAATGTGACCCTGCGAGACACAGCTCGTATATTGCGTCACAAGACTCTATACAAGCGAGTTTGGTCTTTCAACACAGTCGTTCAACTAAGGGTAAAGGAAAGCAACCGCAAGATGATAACGCCCATCTTGGGTTTCCATTGATTACGGGGAATGATGCGGTTAACATTATAAAATGTTTTAAGGATTCGATACCCTCTTTATTTTATCCGTACATTTCACATATACAGGATGTAAAACCCGACGGTAACTGTGGTTTTCGATCGGTAGCTTTGGGCTTAGGGTTAAATGAAAACCGGTGGCTCTTTGTCCGACAACAACTTCTACATGAGATGGAAAATAAAGAGGAATGGTGGAGAACTGTTTTTGATAGAGTCGCCTTTCAAGAGTATGATAAGCTACGTCACACAATAGATTGGCAGGATGTGAAAGCCGCACCAGTTAGTCGTTGGATGTCGATGCCATACACATGACTCCTAATTGCTCAAAGATTTGGGGTGATTGTTCATCTTTTAAGCATCAACGGTAATCAAACATTTTTTCCATTGTGGTTTGGTCCTAACGTTCACGCTCAACATCAAGTCTTATCGTTAGTTCACGTCAAAAATGCTCATTTCATCCACGTCAAGTTAGACGGAGAATTTCCGATTCCTACGTCGAATGCACTTTGGAATTTGCACCGAAATGATGATGCAGCAAAATGAGAAAATATATACAACGATCGTATAGAACGATTTAAGAAAATAATGGCCACTAATAGATCTAATTTTCCACAATATTTCACGAATCTCGGATGATATTTGTTTAAAATTGTATTGTAATTCTTTTTAAATTAATTTTATTGTCATTTTAAATATTTTTATTTAATTATAACTAATTATAATGTTAATTAAATATAATAATAATTAATTTTAATTCAAATGTTTCAAAATTCAAATTTTTTCAAAATTCAAATTTCTATACGCCACGTATAGATCAATACATGGCGTATCTTCCCTAACCTTTGGTATTCTATACGCCACGTATTGCCCTATACGTGGCGTATATACATTTGATTTATCTGGTTTTGGCCCCGTATTGTACCAAACGAACCAAAAAAACAAACACAAAGCCATACGCGACCCGCTTATAAAACGCTTGTTGATTTGGATTGTGCCATCAAAAAAACTTTGAAAAGGTACGTGTCTTAACCCACGATCATTAGTGTTAGGTTTTTATTGAATATTAGCGGGTAAAACTGGGTAGATTAGCGATTTTTAGGTTTGAAATTAAGAACTATACGCCACGTACAGGACCATACGTGGCGTATAGTTCTTCTGGATTGATCTAAGGAAGAAGATGAAGCCATACGCCACGTATAAGCCTATACGCTGCGTATGGCTCAGTTTACCCGGTCACATGCCTGCGTATGGCCTAGCTTGGTCGCGTATGGCTTGGTTTACCCGGCAACTCGCCCGCGTATGGCCTATTTGGCCTGCGTATGGCTTTGTTTACCCGGCAACCGCCTATACGCCACGTATAAGCCTATACGTGGCGTATAGGTTTTTAATTTAAAAAAAATTTTAATTATATAAATTAATTCAATTAAAGAAAATATAATAAAAACAATATATTAATATTATTATTATTATTTATTATTTAAAATAAATACAATATATTATTATTATTATTATTATTTATTATTATTTAAAAAAAAATATTATTATTATTTATTATTTAAAATTTAAACAATATAATATTATTATTATTATTATTTATTTAAATTAAAATATTAAAAACAATTAATTATTATCAGATATGGCGGATTATGATGATGATATTCAGATGGATCAGCTAGACGATTTTGCGCACTATCCTTTTCTAGATTTTCCGCCCGATACAGAGGCTTATTCCCGGTGCCAGAAGCTCCGGGAGGTGCAGATGGGTCCGGGTACGGCGGTGGATTGGGCCCTCCTCGAGGAGGTGCATGAGGCCGAGCGAGCTAGGTCCATCATCGGTGAGGACACGCCATGGTCGCGTCTTTTTGACCTTTCTTTTGAGGAGACATACCGAGAGCTTGTCGTCGAGTTTCTTTCGACGTTCATCTATTCAGAGACTGGGTTGCAGCCTCTACCCGGGGAGGCGCCGGATATTGAGGATCCGGATCGTATTTCTTTTTCTATTTTTGGGGTCGTTTACCGTCAGACCCTCCGTCAGTGGGCCGTCACGACGGGCTTGTACTACGAGCCTTAGACGGTCTCGCCGCTATTCACCGAGGCGGTGACGGAGGTTGACAAGGAGGAACTCCTTGTTTTTTGGGGCTTGATTTCAGATAGTCCTTGGTTGGTTACCAAGGGGAGGGTCTCGGGTTTTAGAGACCCTTTGTATAGATATCTGCACCGGCTTATTTCGACGTAGATCGCACCGCGTCTGAAAAGCCGTGAGTGGTGCACTGATAGAGATCTTTTCTTCCTTTTCTGCCTGCTAACTGGGAGGCGGTGCGACCTGTCCACGAGCATGGCGCTTTATTTTGCTTCAGCCTATATGCGACAGAGGCGCGGACTTTTATATGGCGGTGCATTCATCACGCATATCATGCGGTCGGTCATACCATTTGGCCACCATGAGCCTCATATGTTACCGGCCATTCCCCCTGTCCGATTAGATCGTCGCACGGCGAGCGGCATGCGCATCACGCACCGATTCCCGCAGGGCCTTCGGTTCGTAGGGGCCGTCCAGGACCAGGTTTGGGTCCCGGTGCCGTTGCAGCAGATGCCTGGACAGGGGGACCAGCCTATGCCTCAGCCGCTGCAGGGTATGGCGATTGAGGACGAGCCGCCACACGTCGAGCAGGTCCACGAGCATCCGCCACAGCATCCCCGACACGTACGTCGGTCTGTTAGGCTGGATAGGGCTACCCAGGCATTGCTTGATGGCCTTGTTGCCGACTCACGGCGACAGGGTCGTCAACTCGATCGCATGGAGGACCTGATGACGTGGGCGGTTGGACAGCTCGTGAATCAGTCACGAGCCGCCGGCATCGAGCCACCCCCACTACCACCGCCACGTCATTATCCGGACGACCCCGTTCAGGGTGAGGGCGGGGCAGGTCAAGGTGACACCGGAGCCGATTAGGTTTAGTTCTTTTATTTGTATTTTGTTTATTTCGTTGTTATGTATGTAAAATATTTTGATGTATATATTTAATTTTATGATGTAATGTATATAATGTTTAGTTTACTTGTTTGGTTGTAATGTTTAATATTTTGTTTGGTTTGTAATGTTTAATATTTTGTTTGGTTTGTAATGTTTAATATTTTGTTTGATTATACTGTAAAAATATAATAAATGTTTAAAAAAAATATAAAATATATAAAATTTATAAATAGATAACAAACTTATATTAACAAAATTATATAAATTAAAATACAAAATAATATATTATTATAAAAAAAATATAATTAAATAAATAATCATATACGTGGCGTATAGGTCTATACGCCACGTATAGGATTATTTAACACCAAATCTTCCAACTTTTGAAGAAAAATATTGAGCCCTGCCTCATACGAGACGTATAGGGCAATACGAATCGTATGAGACACAGAGAATGACACGTGTCATTCTGGTGTCAGAGACTAAACCTTATACGCCCTCGTATTGACCTATACGAGGGCGTATCGCGCGACGGCGGGTCCAATTAGCAATATTCCGTGTGTGGTTAGAATCGGCCTTGTTCTATTAACATTTGATGACCAATATCGTATGTTCACCAGGTTTGCGCCGTATAACCTCAGAAAAATATGAAGATGGTCTTACAACATAATAAAAGACTTTTGTTTTCAAAGCAAATAATTATGAGATGAGCATAACTCATAATTGTCATGAACATCCACTAGTTCTTGTGGATACACGATGCAACGATATTACAACAAGGAATTAGAATGAAGCTTTATGTAATGCACGTTTGATACCAATCAAGGAGAACATGATGTTTTACAAATGCACATATGAATGCAACTTTGTTCTCCATGAGTGGTGTACTCGGTTAGCTGCTGAATTAAAAGACTATAAAAGTCACCCACAACATAACCTTCTTCTCTTGGCAAACGTAGGCCATGAGTTTCTCGGGTTCCGTTGTGGTGTATGTGGACACGGTTGCAGTGGATTTGCTTACTCTTGTGTCGAATGTAATTACTACATCGATGTTTGTTGCGCATTCCTACATGAAAACATTGCACATAAATCTCATCCATATCACCTACTTTCCAGAGTTGAGGATAGTCTAGACCACTTTGAATCTCGATCATTTCAGGAGAGATGGAGCAAAAAACAATGTCGTTTGTGTTTGTCTAAGTTCATGTATCCCAACGAAACTTCATTGAGTTACGAAAGTTGTAATTTTCATCTACATCTCAGGTGTGCTTTGTTATTCCCAAAGACAATTAAGCACAAGTATGACAAGCACTCGATCACCCTAAGTTACTCCCCAGTTGAAAACCATGAGGGTGATTACTTTGGTGAAGTTTGCAAGGAGAAACTTAATCCTAACGCTTCTTTCTATCATTGCCATGAATGTGTCCAGTCCATACATTCAGCTTGTGCTCCGTTAATAGCTCCAACCAAAGCATACATTTGTGGCGCCTTTAGGGTTCCTCATATGGATAAAAATATTACCCGGTTTGACCTGTTACCAACTCACTGCCCCGCCCAGTTCCCTTCCACATGATGAGAATCTTTGAAATAAAGAATGCTTACTCGTATGCATGTTCAACTTCTTGTTTTCCTGTTGAAACGGGTTGATAATCTTTGAACCATTCACATACATTCAGGGGGACCTAAGAAATCAACTCTATGATCTTAGACTAAAAGATGCAAAAAAGTTAAGAAATTAGTTATAAACTTCCAAACCACCGCTTACTTTTGAAACTTTTTTCTCAAAAATGTCAAACTTGTTTAGATACAGCATGAAGGATGTTTTCTGCATACACCAAAAAGTACACTAGTAATTAATATTATTGACATGGGAATCAATAAAACATTAACTAATGATTGCTGCATAATTATATCTAACCTCAAAACAACTTTGTTTTAGGACCCATTCAAACACTTCTTTCGTCTCCATAATCCGGTTCTTGTTTTCATCTTCAAATAAGGTTTGATCATACCTGGAAAACGGTTAAGATAATATATCAATCACATTAATGTTTAAAGATGTTAATATTTATTAAATGCATCTGGTTTATCTAATCTTACTCGCTAATAGCAGCACAAAATATGACAGCTCTAACACCTTCAAATAAATGAATCCACTTCCTTCGCTCGTTTCTTTGGCCTCCAACATCAAAAAGTCTATACACTTCACCACTTTTTTTGTTTTCACCAACTGGGCTGCATGAAAACAGATTTTTAATACATTAATAATAGTGGATTAATCTAATTTACTTGATATGAAGAGAAATAAAGATGGGACCCACAAAATGCATAATGGGGAATAAAAGGAAATGATATAAACAAACGGAACCTAATAGTTAAAAAATGGTTATATTTCCAATAATTGAGAACAGTAAACACAAACAATTTGAAAGTAAGAACTTTTCCTTGGAAATTTTTTTAACTGAACTGGATTTCTACGACACCAGTAGTACGAACACGGGCGTGGAGAACATCTTCCTGTTAGTGGAAAAGTTACTAAAGTAAATAGATATATAAAAAGAACCTTAATTAGATTCTGAAAAAATAATACATGCAGAGAGGTTATTTATCGTTCAAAGAGGTGACCACATGACGGGTAGTACAATGGGACATCCTTACTGTTGCACTAACCTAATGATCACCCTTTATATTGAAACTGCAACTATTGCCGATTGTAATTTACTAATTTCAACCCACTTACTTATTAAAAGGTCAAACAGGGTTGAAAGTAGCCAAAAATCTATTTTTAATGCATACAACCTCCTAAAATTGTTTAATTAAAACATTAGATAACTATAGTAATAATATTGTTTTTGTTGAGCGCGTTCATTCTTTATGAAAGAAAAACATTTTGACAAAAAAGTGTTAGCAGATTATCCCAACCCGGCCCAACCAGTTTCAATCCGTTCTTAAAGTTGACTTATTTCAACCCGAACCCTTTTGACTTGTTACCCAACCTGTCTGACCCACCCATATTGCCACCTCTAACCGGGAACAGCTGCTCAATTTAAAACCAAGTATTAGATCTTGCTTCCAATGAAAACATGTTCTTAGACAAAAAACTTATTGAATCCACTATGATAGGGAAGTCATGCATGCTTTGCTTTATGTTAAGAGGGTATTAATATATCGTGTAGTTTTAACTTATATACCTTTGAAGGGATATAATTAGTATCAGATAATCTCTGCAAGTTTTCCATGAAATAATCGGCACAATCTGGAACTTGGAGCTCATTTCCACGAGCATATGTTTCCTGCAAGCAATACACACAATATAAAACACTTGCAATGAACCACTAGGTAAGTATCAGAACTTTCCTAAGCTGAAAAATTAATAAAAGTAAAAAGGTTACAAGATAGATATCTGCCACAAGTGACAGAGATACCTGTATGGCTGGATCTTTCCAAATCTTTAAGATGTCCTGAACAAGCTTTGCAGTAAGGCGGGGATAATCCAACCTACCTCCAATTTCTGATAATTTCTCTCCGATTTCCTAGTACACAAATTTTCAGATTTCAAATAATTCTGCAACTTAATCATTACAACTTCCAATTACAGAATCATATCCAAACACCATCTTCCACACCACGACCCACGTTTTATTACAAGTTTACAACAAATTATCTATATTTAATAATTCAATATCACATAATCATTTTCAAAAAGCACATCCAAACACCCCCATTGTTGTATGTTTGGTGTGATATTTTTCTTATTAAACTACACAATGGAGTATTCAACACAAACACAAAATAAAAGACTCGTGAAAGTGTGAAACTTCCATAAAAATTTAATCCATATCATACAAAAACCTTTCTCTCCTTATATGTAAACTATTATATTATAGTCAATGAACACTACCTTATTGTCAACTGATAAGCCATATTTTGATGAACCTTCTTCACTTAAATCCAGCTCCTTTGCCCCGTCATGTAATATCTGTTAAAACATAACACAACTTACATGTAAGATAATAACAATGCCATCCTCAACATCAAAATGATTCAGGCAATTTTTCACATTAGTTTCTTTATAGTTTACAATTTTCCAAGTGGCGTGAAATTCAAAGATATATAATCCAAACACACCCTTTCAAGTATTGCATACTTTTATTGTCTGATAAACATTTGCATGGATGACTGACGTGTAGCTCTGAAGCTCTCTCTCATCAAAGCCGGTTTGAAAGAGTAGTTTTATCTGCGTAAACAATCACATTTTCCACTCTTCATAAACAGAAAATCACAAATAACGAGTAATATTAAGTTATTAACATATAGATTTGCATAGCAATGCTACCTGATTGAAAATAGTTGACTTTCCGGACTCTCCAGCACCTACACAGAATTAATTCCAGTTATGAAAGGATTTAAGCCAAAAACATTGAATATTATTACTTGTAAACATGTTATATACCAAGTAATAAAAGCTTCTGAATATGTTGTTCTGCTTTTGTTTCTTGCTCAATCCGCCTTTCTATATCTGCAGCCTGAAAACAATAGCACAAGTGTCAAACTGAAGGATATATGAACGAAAGGGCAAAATGGGAACAAAATAAAATGTTTGTGCTGATTACCCGAGCATTTTCTTCTGCGGTAGCTTGATTACCACGTTTGTGTCTACTGCAGAGCAAGCCCATGTTCTGAACTACAGTATCTAGCATGGAATATTATACCAACCAAGATTCAAGATGCACTTTCATCAGGAGAATCTTGTGAAATGTTTTGCTTTTAGAATACAGATATCACCAGAAATCCATTAAATGTCCCAATCACAAGGGCTTAAATACTCAAGTTCGGTTTCGTTAATATTCCATGATGATTATTTTCTAAACATGCAAATAAACATAGAGAAGTTCGGTACTTGTAAAGGAAAATAAGCGAACTTAGACACCGACAAACTTTTACAAAATCGGGAATGCATCTATTGTTTGATCTCCAATATTCGTTACTGACATGATAATAATAATCCCTCCGTCCCAAGAATATCCTCGGAAATTGCTAAGTTTCACTCAAACATACCAAATGAAGTGAATACCTTTGAACAAATTGATACAAAAAGATAGTTTCCTAGTAGATAAATATCCTAAATACTCTGCAAACTGCAATTAACATAAACATTCAAATTCAATTAAGATAAACATTGCAATTCTTGACAAGCAGGGGGAGTTCTTTTACCCTATAAACTTATGTAATGCAACTGAAAAATTATCAATGAGTTCATTTTTAATAATCCAAACTATGACCACTTGTGACAGTCCTAACTTTCACTTTCGTTAATAATCATCATAAATTTACACTTTATTTTGCTCATAATGATGATTATGAAACAAAGAAACGTGCAAGCAAAATCGATTATGGACGAAATAAAGAAACATACAAGCAAAATCGAATGGAAATCGAGTGTAAATCTATGATGATTATGTTACTGCCCTTGACAAGGAAAGTGAAAGTTTAGGACTTTCACCGGTTAAAATGTCGGTATAGATTATTATCAGCCAACACGTCATGGTTTGGATTATTAAAATCTAATTTGACTAATAAAAAAGGTACTTTAAATCAGGAAATCACCAATTAATTGCAACAACCTAAATAGTACTTCTAATAAATGAAAAAAAGGGACTTAGATTGCAAAAACAGAGTTAATTAACTAAAAAAAAACCTAAAAAGGAAAAGTAATTACAAACAATCAGAACACACACACTAACGAAGGTTCCAATCAAATAACTATCCCTATGAAGAACAATGTCAATGTGCAGCAAAAAAATTTCATAGAAATACAATCAAATGCAGCAATTTCCCTCATCCAATTTAAGCGTTGCTTCAATCAAAATCAGAATCAAACGAATCAGGCAAGCAAAGAGGCTAACCGAGATGAGAGAGACGACGGTGATCTCAGAGGAAGTGAATTGGAAGGCTCGAAGGGGGGTTTTATGGAACCATGGTTAGGTTAAGGTCAACAATAGTCCAAATGCTGGCTGAAGCTGGACTCAATTTTGACTATTATCATGTTCCGGTAATCGAGCGTTTTATTGCCCGAACCTTAAAAGTTGACCGTGATATTAACGTGCCTAAGAAAAAAATAATGTGGTTAAATACATAAAAAGAAACGTAAGAAGTTACGCCGACTCTGTTATGTAGATCGAAACATAAATAAAAGACAGTTATATAACGGTACCGATGTTTTTTCAGTCGGTGTGGGTTAAAGTAACTTTTTACAAAGTTGAGGGTGAGTTTTTAAGTTTCTGAAAGTTGAGGTGTAGAATGTGTCGGTGAAAAGGCCACCGACACTTCCTATTAAAAGTAATGAAATTGTTTTTTATAAATGAAATTATGCTAGAATTTAGGTATATATATATTTTGTCTGAATAAAATAATAGAAAATATTTTCACGTGTAGTCATGTGATATGCTTATATACTTTCGATCACGTAGTAGATTTTAACGAGTACTTTTTACGTGAATTGCATTCTTTATATCATACATGAACCTACAATCTTGTTAAATGCATGTTTATTTTCTACGTGGTTACATTTTATATCACACGTGACTCAATTGTCATGTATCACATGCATATTTATTTCTTACATTAGTTAGATTCTTTATATCATACGTAACTTTACTATTAGAGGGGATGTACCCCACGGCACCGGCAAAATCTATAAATTTCAGGTTTCTCGTGTCGATCCTTTGCCGAGTCCAACGACTCTTTCCATATTCCAACTGTCGGCAATGGCTATATTTATATATAAAAAAAATTTTATTTTTAAGATTATAAATACCAACTCAATTCTTCATTTTTACTCACACAATTCTCAACGTATTTAAACCATTTCAACTATTTTTTATTTAATTTCAATCTATCTTTATCATTTCTCCCTCAAATTAAAAACCATGTCTCTCCCTCAATTTTTACTTTCTAATTTATCACCATCATCATGTTTCGAAGAAACGTACAATGATTTAGTTGATGAATTGGAAGATAAAAATTTTCCTGTGATGGTTACTAGTGTTCAACAATTACTAAATTATCAAGATACCGTTACTTTGAGAACTTTTGTACACAAAGATCGCAAAGCCATCCATGATCATCTTGTGACAGATTACTTTTCTAAGCATCCAATACATAGGGATGATACATTCAGAACAAGGTTTCGAATGAGAAGACGAATTTTTTCAAAAACTTGTTGATGCTATGGATGTACACTTAGAATATTTTCAAACAAAGTTGGATGCCAGGTGTAAAAAGAGTTTCACGGCATTACAAAAATGCACATCGGCAATACGTCAACTAACATACGGTAAGGTTGCTGACTCGATAGATGAGTACTTGAATATGTCGCAAAAAACTTCCGTGAAAGTCTACAACATTTTGTGAAGGTGTTATTAAGTTCGGAAAAAATATTAGCGTAGACCGACTTCACATGACATACAACGTCCGTATGCCGCACGTGAAAGCCAAAATATATTTATAACCTTCTCATAAAACCATAAGTTCGAGTATGGCAACTAATCACATACATAAACATCTTTCATCAATTCATAAGCTCGTACATTTCATACATACACATAAGTACATAAATATATGTTTCACTTATTTAAATATTCGTTTATCATCATATGAGCACGTTTAGAGAACACAAATGATATTCTTTACTTTTCAGACTGCTCTGGTCATCGTTCAATAGATTTAACAAAGAGTACCGGAGCACCCCCAAGGTGAGATGCTCGACCTAATGAATCCCATATCAAAGAAACATTGCAAATGGGTGATGAGTTATTTCATCGAGCCAACCGATAAGGAGCCTTACAAACAGGTTGTGCTCGCTCCTAGATTAAGGTTAATCTAGAATTCAACTTCCAGATCCGGTGGCACGTTTGATAAATCATCGGGAACACACATCAGGAAGGTCACGTACCATATGAGCATCCTTCAACTCAATTTCATCAACTTTGAAGTCTATAACATAAGCTAGATAGGCACCGCACCCACGTTGAATGATTATCCCCGCCTTGATCATAGAAATCAACTTAGGCATCAATAAACTTTCTGTCACCATGAACTGTGACTTGGTTTCCATCGGTAGCCTTAAGGTGAATCACCTTTTGCCCACATACAATGTTGGCCTCAAAGGTTGAGAGTCAATCCATTCCAAGCACGACATCAAAGCTTCCCATGGTCATAAGGAATAATCTGGCTAGAAAACTATGGTCAGATAGCTCTATGTGACAATCATCAATGACTCTAGTAATCAAGACGGATTTGCCTATAGAAACATGTACCTCAAACATATCATCTAATAGAATGAAGGTTTTTCCTAGCAATGCACAAGAATTAGAAGCAACGGAACTCCTACTTGCTATAGAAGGCGGATTACTAACATTTTCATTCAAGGTCATTATTCAGAACGTGATAAGTAATGTAAACTGCTTATTAAAGAGGCCAAGAATAATTAGTTGTTTAAACATTCCCTATCACGAGTCACATTAATGCCTGACATGCTATACTTGACATTTAAGGAATTTAAGGAAAGGTGGCATCACATACTTTGTTACTTAGATTCTTCCTTACTTTAGAGCTTTACCTCTTGGCTTGTAGCTCTCCGTACTGACATTTCTAACTTTGGTCTCATTCTCAGTCTAAGTCTAGGCATTAAGAGATGCCCAAACCCCTTAAACTGTAGTTCTGATACCAACTTGTAATGCCTCAAATCCAAGAAGCCTCACAGTTGGTAAACATCAAGCATACAAGTTTAGGTAATGACATCAAATGAACAAAGAAACCGTCGCAGTAGAGAAGATTCATAAAATCCCAAAACAAGCGGGATTAAAACAAAAACATCTAACTCTAGTACAAATAAAGAAACATCAAACAAAAGAAAATGCCAGTCTTCATGTACGGTAGCTTCGTCAGGATGCCAACAGGTCCAAACAATCATCCAAACATGCACTCAATCTAATATATATATATATATATATATATATGTAAAAGTCGGCTAGGCTGAGTGAGTTCAAGTTTAATTTATAAGCATCTTGATAATCATAAAGTCTTTTTGGGAAAACACATTTCATCACATCAAGACATATAACATATTTAAAACACAAGGTCTTAGTAGTCCATTTGTGCCCAAGAACATACCAAACATGTCACGACACGGGCACCCCCATGGTGTTACCGGGTTGCGACGTAAGTTGGCAGCTTCGGTACCTGCTTTGATTTTAGAGTTTGTTTTTGTGCAACGGAATAATGGTTAACAAAGGATATTTTTATCAATTGTCTCAACCTTAATGGTTGTTTTGTAAACAACAAAATCTCGTCGTGTAGACAAAAGATTTTATTTATTTAAATACTTGGGTATCAAACCTGATTATTTGTACATTTAATTTGAAATAAAAAACTAACACAAAGTCAGTAAAGATCTACAATGAGGTATTCTGCCTAGGGAGTCGAAATCCTTTAGGCACCTTTACCTTGTATTTTACTCAGGTCCTTCATGTGCATAGCACGAACCTGTAATAATACTTTTAGGTTGCACCGGGTCTAGGTGTGTGGCCTGACCCGGCTAAGCAACAAAACTATCCCCGGAACTTAGGTCGTAGCCGGTCCCGGTATGTTGGGGTCATTTCATTCTTTTCCTGGAAACATTTGAAAATGAACGCTAGCTATATGCTGGTGAATACTTCATGACCTTAGATCATTTTATAATCATGGCAAAACAGTTAAATAAAACAATTGAACACTTCATCATCTGGAATCTATCGAACACATCACTTCTTTCCGTTTTCATATAGGTATACATTAGTCATGTATTCAGGGGCTACGCGGCACTCCTGCGTTTTACACAATCACCCGACATACAAGCCAACCCACCCCGGTCTTACCTGAATCCAGAGAGAATATAAAGTTTTGATCAATTTTTTACATACACATGTGGGTAATCAACAATCGTTGGGGTTGATCTCACTGGGTTTGATCTCGCTGGTTAACCCGTCTGAGATTATATGAGTAAGTATTTAATTTTCTTGTTTTGCCCTTTTTGTAAACGTAAATAGTAGAGTGTTTGTAGCACACTCACGACTTCAAATCGTTTTTGACAGACTCGTATTCACCTTGGTTTGGGAGTGGATGGTCGATAAATTAGCGTAAAGTAGCTAAGATGGTAACTCCTAACTAGCTCTTGTATCCTTACTTGACCTTCTACGCTCGCCTCAGGCTCTAGCAGCTTAAAGGCTCAGGGGCAGAGAGAACTCAAGAGTGTTGAGAGAATTTGTGTGGAAAATGAGATTCAATTGATCTCCTATTTATACGCTGGAATCGAGCCCGTAGCGGACCGTTAGCCAGGGCGCTGGCGGTCGGCTACCATCAATAAGTTCTTTACTTATGACATGTTTTCCTACAAACTATTATCGATTATTTATCCCATATTCCACTTTAGTACTGAGGGATGTGTCCGTTTATGAAAACACTTTGTTTTATAGTCTTTACACTAACAAATAAAAAACTTCAATAAGATAAATGTATGAAAGGAAAGTTATAAATGTGCCACGTTAGCTTTTAACTAGTCACCCAATGAATAAAATACCATGTATTTATAGAAAGTGTTAAAATGTTATAATTAGCTAAACATTCCAATAGCAAGGTACATTGCTGTTTTATAACGTTCTTAGTTTTGTTTCATTTACTACTAATACAAAAAGAAAACAAAAAAAAAATCGATCAATTTTATATATTTAGCCTTATATGTAGTAATAATAATGAGATTATTATTTTTCCTTCTTAAAAAAAAGGCGTTAAAAAAACAACTTAAAATAAAGGGAATGTATTGAATAAGCTAGTTTTATTGAATTTCTGCCATAAAAAAAAAAGATAACTTCCTAAAAGGGAAAGGAATGAGAAACAAATCACTTTAAAAAGAATAAATAAAAGAGGATGACTTAAGCAAATGACAAGGAACACGCCAACTAAAATCATCACATCATACAAGTCGGCAAAAAAAACCTGCCTTTGGGTGTACCCATTTATTCCAAACATTGTTTCAGAAAGCAAATATTTATATTTATGCTGTTTTTTTATAAAGTTTGTATAACCCAGTTCAAATAACTATGAATTAAAAAACCTAGTTAACACGTAATTTTTATTTTTATATAACAATATTATACTCATATTAAAGATAAAAAAACATTCGTTATTATGGTGTAGTTTTTTTAAATAATAACCCATAAAAAAGTTATGAACGTTTAAAAAAGATGAAAGAATATGCATGTAATTTGCATGTGCATTTTCCTTGTCATGTGAGAATCATACGCATGCTTTTTTGATATATATGAAATTATCCCAAAAATATAAGATGTTTCAATTCCAAAATATATTTATTTGATAAAAAAACACAAAAAACAAAAAATGGAAGTAGCAAGCTTAAAAATAATTTGTTATTTTTTAAAATATAAACACTTTTCATTAATTAACACTAAGATAGAAAAGATAACGTGTAACTTAAAAAACAATTGATACTAGAAATAAAAAAGAAAAATGGAAGAAGAAAACAGAAAAATAACAATATAAAATATTTTCTTAAATAATTTTTATAATAAAAACTGAAACATAAAAGTAGTTTATAAAACTATTTTCAAAAAATACTGATTTGATACAAAAAAAAATGTAAAAGAAAACCATCAAAATAAAAATATCAAATACTTCAATTTTGGTATTTGGTTAAAAAATCTGATTTACAAGAGTTGTGAGCAAAATTTGTCAGGTTTATATATTCAAAACCAGGAACGTCATATTCATTTATAAAATTGTATTTTAATTAAAAGTCATATATTGTCATTTATATATATATATAGATATAATTTTTGGAACGACATATTGTGATCTATATCTATACTAATTAATAAATGAGTAAAATTATGGGACACAAGTCACATTTTGGTCATTTTTAGAATAATTTTCTCGTCTTTCTCATATTAAATACTATATTAAAAGAAAAATATATTTTTAAATATTTAATATCAATCTAACTATGAATACTTTTTATTTAATTATAGATTGTTATTATATCATTAAACAAATGAATTTAATATGGATTAACATTTATCAATTACATACAAAATTAATACCAAGTTAAAAAAATATTTTAAAAATTAACTTAATATAATTTAAAACTGTAACGTTAAAGTAGACATATTTTAACGAGTGTATGTGTTATGAGATTACATTATATTTTATTCACACGAGTTTTTAAAAACATAATTTTTTATTACTAATTATATAAAATTATTTTTATTTAAACCGTGTAATACACGGGATTCTAACCTAGTTTATATAATATATAATTGTTCTAAACATAAGGATGCCTAGTAGTTCTAACTTAAAATATACACTATTAGAAAACATATATATTTCTTACAAAAGTTTTCGACAAAAGAAATTTCCCACAAGTTAACGACAAATTTTTGACAAAACAAAAACAAAAAAGTAACTATACGATTTCCAACAATTTTCTGACAAATTTATTAAATAAGTTAACTTATTTATTTAATATAATTGTCGGAATTACCGACGAAAGGCTTTTGTCGCTAATTCGTCGAAAAATTAGTCGGGACTTTGTCGGAAAAAACATTTCATACGGGTTTTTTCCAACACTTTTTTTGTTGGAGACTTGTCGCTAACGATCAATTCCGACAAATTTCCCACAAAACTGTTGTCGCAAATTTTTCATTTTTTTAGTAGTGAGATTTCGTGTGAAATTTGTCGGAATTGGTCGTTAGCGACAAGTTTCCGACAAAAAAGTATTTGTTGGAAAAAACCCCGTAGGAAATGTTTTTTCCGACAAAGTCCTGACTAATTTTCCGACGAATTAGCGATAAAAGCCATTCGTCGGTAATTTCCGATAATATTCTAACGATTATAGTAAATAAATAAGTTAACTTATTTAATAAGTTTGTCGGAAAATTGTAGGAAATCATATAGTTACTTTTTTGTTTTTGTTTTGTCGGAAATTTGTCGCTAACTTGTGAAAAATTTCTTTTGTTGGTAATTTGTCAGAAACTTTTATAGGAAATATATATGTGTTTCTAGTAATGATAGTTATTCCTTTTACTTTTCGGACCAATGAAGAAAGGAATCCGAATAGTTTAAATTTCTTATATAATATCCTTTACCTCGGCTTTAATTTATCATCGATCTTTTCTACTAACTATTAAGTTTTCTTATTCACTTAAAAAAAACATTTCCTCTTGTTCCTCTCATCCTTTAGTCCTGAATCACATCCAAAAGAAAGAGAATAATGGTGGTGTTACATCATGAACATCCATTGTCTCTAAAAGATTTGAATCCAAAATATCCACAAGAAGAAGTAGTATATGATGATGAAGAAGATTTGATTTTCAATCAAAATTTTGAATGGCCATGTGGCCTTTGTGATGAAAAGATTACCTATTTCCATAGGTATTACCATAAATGTGATGAATGTGACTATTCACTCCACGACTCATGTGCAAAGCTTCAAACAACACTGGAACATCCATCCCATGAACATGCTCTTACCCTCTTTCGAGACGAGTCGGAAGGAAAGTGTCACGTGTGTAAAAGTATTCCTCAGTACAACAAACTTCGTTATCACTGTTCTCATTCTCACTGCATGTTCAACATATGTTTAGATTGTGGTGTGAATGAGGTACATTACCATACTATTTATCACCCTAGCCACCAACACCCTTTAGTTACCACTAATAGACAGATTTCGGCACAATGTGACGCTTGTGGGGAGGAACATAAAGGGGTCTTCTATCAATGTACCACATGTTTTCGCTCATGCATCCATAATGATTGTGTATTCCGGCCGAAAAGGTTACTAATTCAAGATGGTACATGTAAAAAATTTGTTCATCCTCACCTACTCGTCCTCACTTATTCCTTTCCTAAAGTAGACCAGGAAGATAAAGATAATCCCACATGTATGGTATGTGATAATTCCTTTTCTGATTATGAGAATCTTTGGGTTTATAAATGCGAAAAATGCAGATATTATACTCATCTAGACTGCGCATTTTTAAGAGGCGAGCGCTCCGAATCAGGTAAATCTAATACCTACTATCATGATGTGTTAGATGCATAAAGTGTGAGATATGATATTTTTTCCCACTAAATATAAACAATTTATGTTAGTATTTAGGACGACGCTAAATTTATCCTTAAACCCCCATTTTACTTGATTTACTCCTTTGGTGTCAACTTAATTAAGTCATTACCTTTAACCCTACTTAAACTTAATTTACATCCATTTTATCTTCGTGTATATTTTTCAATGAACCAATCACCAATCAAATTAAACATTTAAAAAATATATTTTCAAATATTGTTTTTTATATTTGTTTTATACTTTTCATTATTTTTTTAATTACATATTTGTTTTAAACTTTTTTATTACTATTTTTATTATTTTATTTCTGAGTATTACGATTAAGTATACATTTTTACATTTTGTCTTATAAGTGAATTTAGTCACATAAAATGTTTGATATTTTTATTTAGGGCGTTTAACATCTACGGTTAGGACCTCTCTTGAGAACTCATAAATGCTTGATAACTCGTGAGAACTCGTTAAAAAGCAGTTAAAACCATATTTTTTGTTTTGTTTTCACTACCTTTATTATTAAAATATAACATAAAAAAATGAGTTATCTCTCCAAATAATTCATCTATCATCTCTAAATTATTCTTAACAAATTTTATACACATGTGTAAATGGTAAACACTTACACATGTATAGATTTTTTTTAATATATGAATACGTATAAATTTACATATATAAATTCATTTTTTTATGTTGTTTTATAATAATAAAGGTATTAAAAACAAAAAAAATTGGTTTTGATTGGTTTTTTGATAAGTTCTCACGAGTTCTCAAAATATTTAGTAGTAATCAAATGATACATTTTCTTCACATATATATCTTAAAAAAACGTGCAATAATATCATATTAAAATTAAGGTTTGAGTTGAAAAGAAAAACAAATGTTAAAAAATTAATAATTATAAAAACTATTTAAATCACTTATATTAAAATACATACAAAAAAAGAGAGATTAAAAAATGTGTTTTTAAAGTATAAGGATATGATTAATCGATTCCCTGTGTACGCGTTGTATGCAAAATAACTAAATTTTCACGCAGTTTATAAATCTTACTTTAAGTGACAAAAATATGGTAAGTGTACATAGAATCGCATGAAATGAAAAAAATACGTTACATTTTGATGCAATTAATTACCATTATTATAAAAGTCCCATTTCTTTTTAATTTGTTATATTCATATTTGATGACCAGTATCGTATGTTCACCAGGTGTACGTCGTATAACCTCAAAAAAACTAGAATATTGTAATGATCGTCACCATTTTCCGCTCTCCGATCAAACTTACAACACACTCACAACCTTCTTTTCCAAAGAAACTAATTATTCGACGAGAATAACTCACAATAGTCATGAACATCCACTAGTTCTTGTGGATCCACAATGCAACGATATTGCCACAAGGAATAAGAATGAAGCTTTATGCAATGCATGTTTGATACCAATCATAGAGAACATGATGTTTTACAAATGCACATACGGATGCAACTTTGTTCTCCATGAGTGGTGCTCCCGTTTACCCAGTGAAATACAATACGAAGGTCACCCAAATCATACCCTTTCTCTCTTGGCAAACGTAGGCCATAAGTTTCTCGGGTTCCGTTGTGGTGTATGTGAACATGTATGCAATGGATTTGCTTACTCTTGTGTCACATGTGATTACTACATCGATGTTTGTTGCGCATTTGTACCTAAAAGAATCGCACATAAATCTCATCCATATCACCTACTTTCAAGAGTTGAGAAAAGATTGGAGAAAGATTATTGCCGTATGTGTTTTATAGGCTTCACTTATCACGATGAAGCTTCATTCAGTTGCGAAAGTTGTAATTTTCATCTACATCTCGGGTGTGCTTTGTTATTACCAGAGACAATTAACCACAAGTATGACAAACACCCCATGATCCTAAATTACTCACCCGTTGAAAACTATGATGGTGATTATTTTTGTGAAGTTTGCGAGGAGAAATTTAATCCTAATACTTCTTTCTATCATTGCAATGAATGTGTCCAGTCCATACATCCAGCTTGTGCTCCGTTAATAGCTCCAACCAAAGCATACATTCGTGGCGCCTTTAGGGTTCCTGATATGGATATAAAGTTTGGAGGCATTCATAAAACCGAACATCACCCACACCCTCTTTCATTTCTCGTTGGGATGAAAAGCCACGGTGATTGCACCCTGTGTGGTAGAACATTGAACTCTCATTTTAGCTTAAAGTGTATACATTGTAAGTTTGCAGTTCATCTAATGTGTTATTACTGGAGGTACTAATGGTTATTTTCTACAAACATGTTTCAATAAAAACTATATGTATTGCAAATAATTAATATTTAAATTTATCTATATATATGTATAGTTGATTATTGACAATATTTTAACATTTATATATGCTTCTTCCAATCCTTCCTCTCTTGAACCGTGTTAAAACTATGAATAAAGCTTGAATGACTCGATATTTCTTTGATCAAGAAGTCAAGAACATGTTACAATCTAGAAATAACTCGATCTGAACCCTAACTCTTATTTCTCTTCATCAACACATTGAAGGAAAACACATGAACATACATCTCTTTAACATATCTGAAAGACAAAACTCTCTAAAAATTTTGCATAATCTGGAAGCAACACACTTCTTAGAAAGAATCAAAGAAACTCTATTTTTGTATATCAAGAAACGAGAGAGAACAAGGAATTAAGGTAGCGTTTGGTATGTATGAACGTATAGTGGAATGAAATGAGTCATTGCGATGGATTGAAAAAAAACATGTTTGGTAATCATAAAGAAATTGAATGGACCATTACATAACGAATGTGATTCTTACCCTTCTAATGATTTTTATTTCTTGGGGGATGGGTGTTTTTTTCATCATTCAAGTAATGAAATGATTTTGTTTAACTAATGACCCGAACCATGACTCGAATGATGGTCCGACCCATGACACGACCCATGACTTGAACCATGACCCAACCCATGCCCGAACCCATGACCCGAACCGTGACCAGTCCTATGCCCCGACCCAAGACTCGAACCATGACCTGACCCATGTCTCGAAACATAACCCGACCCATACCCTAACCCATGACCCGAACCAAGACACGTCCCATGACCCGAACCTTGGCCCAAACCATGGGCAGACCCATGGCCCAACTCAAGACCAGACCCATGGCCCAACTCATGACCCGACCCATAACCCGAACCATGACCCGACATATGAACCAAACCATGTTCCGACATATGAACCAAACCATTATCCGACCCATGACCCGAACCGTATGACACGTCTCATGACTTGAACCATGCCCCAACCCATGCCCCAAACTATGATCGGTCCCATGACCCGACCCATGAACCAAACCATGACATGTCGCATGACCGGTGGCGGAGCTTGAAAAACTAAGTAACGTGGGCCGAAAGTCACGAGACCACTTTTTTTTCTTATCGCTATGTTTCGTGTTATATGTTCGGGTCGGGCCAAAAAAAATGGGATTGTATTAACAATAATCATCATCAATGTCTTGTTCATCATCATTAATCAATAATCCTAATCATAATCCATTAAGTTTTTTACCCCTTATATTTAACAAGAATACAACTTACATGAATTGAGTGGATATTAAGAATGTAAGAAATTAGGGCTAGTATTAAGTAACAAACTAACAAGAATCAAGAATGCAAGAAATCAAGAAGCTAAGTGTTTCAAGTTTCAACACCTACTTACTTACAGCGGCGGAGCAGCAACCGGCGGCGAGCAACGACGATTAGGGACTTAGTTCGTTCAGCAGCGATTTGGGGGTCTGGTTAAGTTTCAAGGTCTCAGATCGATTGTTTTAGGGAAAATTAAGTTAGGGTAAATTAATTTTGAATTTTTCATTCCCCCCCTAAACTTACACATTTATTTTTTAAATGAACAATCTATTTTTTAATTTTTAATTTCGTACCCATAACTTATCGAATCAATCTGAACATAGCATTGAATTGAAAATTTTAAGGATAAAAAATCAGAGGAGGCCAATAATTCTTTAGGGAAATAAAACAGCAGGGGCCCGCTCAATACGTAAAAAATATTTCGAACAAAAACGGAAAAATTTACACTACTAACGGAAAAAACGGCGGGGGCCGAGGCCACCCCTGGCCCCTTCAAACCTTCGCCCCTGCACATGACCCGCACATGACCCGAACCATGACCTGGCCTATGATACGACTTATGATCCAACCAATAATATAATTAGTTAAAAATATTTTATTTTTCATAAAATATTTACTTATCTACCAAACAACACAAGTAATGATTCATTGCATTCTCATAGAGTAACCAAACAGGATAATGAAATAGTAATGATCCATTTCTTTCCCTTGTCCATTCCATTATCTCATTCATTTCATTACCTTATACCAAACCGACCCTAACAAATATCTTGCTGACCTTCGACTTGTTTATTAAATCCAATGTATGCACAAGTAGTCCTCCAACTTTCTCCACTTATGTTCTCAAGCTAGCCCTCAAACTATACCAAACCTTCTATATCCTGAAAAATACAAACAACCCAAGTTAAAACATAAACATTTACGTTTACAAGTATAACATATGCTGACTCAGACAATGAACAACAATTGAAATATCAGGCGTCGTCAAGGTTAATATATAAATTTTCCTACTAATTTTTTATATTTAGTTATATTAGCCACTTTACAATGAGGAGCAACGATATCTTTAATATTGTGAATAACAATATTTTGTTCAATAGGAGTATTTACAAGCTTGCTACTAAGAAGACTAAACTCTGACGAAGCTCAACGCAATATTTTCTTTATGAAAAACAAAATTTTTATAACCGGACCGGATAATAAACCGGTTGGCTTACCGGTTTACTGTTGAACTGGTCGGATCGAATTTAAGAATCAGATGATGTCATATATAATAGAAAAATTAAAATCATTTATATATTTTTGATTTAAAACTAAATGCACCATATCGATTTTAAGTACATGTATTTATCAAAACAAATAAAAATGTTACAGTAATCTAAACATTACCCGTGGTTTTTCGTAGCAACAAATACATTACATATCTTTTCTTTCTTTTGTAAATAACTTCATAAAGGGGAAAGGAAATGGAGGAACAAATCACTTTAAAAAGGAATAAGATGACTTACATTGGGGTTGGTGGCCCAATGATACAGGAAAATCTTTTAAGGAACACTAAGATTTGAAGAGGTTATGGGTTCAAGTCTTACTCTCAATAGAAATTAAGAAATTTATCTTTCAAAAAAATAAAATAAAAAAATAAGATGACTTAAGAATAGTAGGAACATGTCAACTAAAATCATCACATCATTTATTCTTTTTAGTGAATGAAAGTTCTGTTCATCGTTCAAAAAAAAAAACAAATATTCTTTAAAAGTAAATATCTTTACTATCTAATAAAAGAATATTTTGATTGGATACTTGTTAATTTGAGGTGCATCATTACCTATTTTTTATCCCAAAATATCACTTATACTAATTTATTATTCTCATTAGTGTTAGAACCCGTGTATTACAAGGGGTTATGAGGTTGCTTTTTTTACATGATGAAAATTTAAATTTTGAAAATTTAAATTAATAGTGAAAATTTAAATTTTGAAATCTTTCAAAAGTTTTGAATAATTGACAAAGGTTGCCTTTTTTATATGGTGTTTTGTTAAATTATAATTAAATTTGAAATTTTGACCAAATATATGTAATTTTGAAAATTTTAGATCATAATATGTCTGTTACACCAATAGTTAATTTTTTTTTTGATAAATTTCAATAATGGGACTTATTTTTAGTAATTTATAATAAAAATAAAAGTATTAACTATTGATTGATAAAATTCAAATTAGTATATAATTTTCAAAAGTATACCATATTAAACTTTCATTTATTTCCTAATATAAATTGAATTAATCAGTTTAAAAAATAAATAACGAATATATTGTTAAAGTTTTGCTTTTTTACATCATAATCTTGACATCTTTTTAAAAAAGGGAATGATTACTTTTTAAACAAATATTAACTATATTAGACAAAATATACATTTTAAAATTTTCGTTAATTACATTCATGTTTTTTTTTTGTCTTTTCAAAAATCCTTATTGAATGCCATAAAAATTAGAAAAATTAATTGAAGTTTTATTTTTTTTGGTGTAATTGTAAAGTTAAATAAATAAAACATTGTTGATATAATTGTGTAACATGTATAATGAGTCATTAATTGCTGTAAAATAATTAATTTATATAACAGAACAAAATATAAATTAATTAATAGGTTATGAAAAAATAACTTACAAAAATTACACATGAGAGATATATATATGGTGTAATATCTTGTACAACACATTTGCATACTAACAGATTTTGTACAATAACATATTTGTATACTAACAATTTCTTTGTATCTTGTTATGTATTATTGGTTATGTTGCAAGATGTTATAAAATAGAGAATAAAATCGATAAAACGACCGGAAAAGATTCAAAGAGAATGAATCTACTCATAAAAGAATTAGAGTATATAGTTTTTATTAAACAATAATTAGCATTTAATATTTTTTTATTTTTGCAGGGTCGTCAATTGAATGTAAACTTATGGGATGAACGTGATGAATAGATGGTTGCCTATACTATAAAACATCCAAATGTTCATGTTGTGATTGTTATTCAGTTTGCGTATCTCAAGATTTTCCGTGGTATTATTTATATTTTAATTATTTATTGATGGTTTTTTTATTTTTCAATAGATCTTATATTTTCTTATCAGTTTATATTATTTACTCTATATATGTATATTTTCTTAATTATACTTTTATTTATAGGAAATGCTTGCGTTTCCAATTCTTACAAGGTTTCTCAATTGTTCATCAACTGAGATTGATGATATCATTAACTTTTAGAAAATGTTAGACTAATGTAATTTGTAACTGTATACATTTTATGTATATCATTTTAAAGAACTATATACACATTTCACATTTTTATTGTTTTTTTATTAAAAAAAATAATCCGTCAACGGCATTGTAATTATCTGTTTTTCCGTATGTAAAGTAATTATTTATTTTATTTATGATTTTTTTAGACATTTATGAATAATATATGTTTATTTTGATCAACCGTGTAGTACACGGTAGTAACCTAGTATAATATATAATTAGTAAAAAAAAGTTTATGTTTTTAAAACCCATGTAATACACGAGTTGAATAAACTCGTGTATTACACGGATTTAATAAAACATAATTTAATCTCTTAACATATATACACTCGTCAAAATAGAACTATGTGAATATGTAAACATATGATTAAATTTTTTTATTTAAATCGTATCCGGTTGTAAAATTGTTTTTAGTTTATAGAGTTCATAAAAATATGATTGAACAAATTAACTAAAGATAAACACAATTTTAAATTTAAAAATGTGTAGATAAAAATTAAAACAAATAATTAATTTAGTTGCCTAAAATAGTGGATTTGATTATTAATAGAAGAGAGAAACGGTTTGATCTTTATCCACGTGTAGACCCACTTTCTATCAATATGGGTATTGGTGGATCCATATTGTGAGGTTAAACGTGGTTGTGACAAGTGTCACTAACTTTTACTTGTTTATTATATAGGATAGATAGAACTTTTGTCTCCTACTATGAAAATTTCATTATATAAAATAACTAGATTAAAACCCGTGTATTACACGGGTGAATAAATATTATTAAGACTAGTATTTAACACGGGTTGAATAAAAAATTTATTTTTTAAAAACTCGTGTTTAACACGTGTTGAATAATCCGTGGAATACAATATAATCTTTTAACATATACGCTCGTCAAACTATGTCAAGAGATTTATTAATATAAAGACTAGTATTTTCTTCAAAAATATATTATTATTAAAAGATAGAAGTGTATTTAATAAGAGAGAGACGAGAAAAAAAAAAGGAGAATTAATATGAAGGCCACACGTGAAATGAAAAACCTTTATTTATTATACAGTATAGATTTGAAACTTCTCTTTTATTAAATTTTGAAGTTTGGACTTATTATTATTATTTATTATGATGTCACTTTTATTATTATTTTAGATTTTTAATCATGAAAGGTTATTACTGCTTGCCGAGTTATATTTAGAAGAATATATTGGCTTTGATCTAGGTCAACTAAGGATAAAACTTGACCGATACATTTCAAATACATATGTAAAACATTTCTATTATGACCCCAAGTAAAAAAGTTCTACTTCCGTCACTGTTAATGATAAAAAAAGAATTTAGAAACAAAAACTTCAAAAAAACACTGATTTGAAACAAAACACACAAAAACAAAAATGATTGTAGAAAGCTTAAAAACAACGAGTTATTATTTAAAAAATAACCTCTTTTCATTAAAAACTAATGCATAAAAGATAGTTTGTAACTTCTTTTTTAAAAGATATCCATTTGATATACCAAAAGAAAAACAAGCAAACATGGAAGTAGAAAGCCTAAAAAAATAATAACACTATAAAAACATTTTCTTAAAATAAAATTTTGCAACAAAACCTGAAACATAAAAAATAGTTTTAAATTTTTTTTTTCAAAATAATATTGGTTTGATACCTTAAAAAACTAATATATAATCCAACAATAAGTACTTCAATTTTGGTGGTGTTTGGTTTGAAAAAAAATGATTTACAGAGGAAAATGAGCAAGAGCCGAGGTAGAGATCGAGGAATATTGCCATCATATTGTCATTTATATAATTGTATTTAATTAAGAGTAGTTATATAATTGTTCTAAAAATAAGGATGCCTAGTAGTTTAACTTGAAATATAGTTATGCTTTACTTTTCGAACCAATAAAGAAAGGAATCCGAATCATTTAGATTTCTTATATGATCTCCTTTACCTCATGCTTCAATTTATCACAAAAGAAAGAGAAAAAAAACATTTCCTCTTGTTCATCCCATTCTCAACTCCTGGATCATATCCAAAAGAAATAGAAAAATGGTGGTGTTACAACAACATGAACATCCATTGAATCTAATAGATTTGAATCCAAAATATCCACACATTGAAGAAGTATATGACGATGAGGAAGACTTGATCATCAAACAAGCTTTTGAGTGTCCATGTAATCGTTGTGATAAAAAGATCACCTATTTCCATAGGTATTACTATAAATGTCTTCAATGTGGATATTCAATACACAAATTATGTGAAGAGCTTCCAACAACATTGGAACATGCATCCCACATTGCACATGCTCTTACCCTCTTTCTAGACGAGTCAGAAGAGAAGTGTCATGTGTGTCAAATATTCCTCAACGTAAACAACTTCGTTACCATTGTTCTCAGTGCAATGTTAACATATGTTTAGATTGTGGTGTGAATGAGGTACAATATCATACTATTTATCACCCTAGCCACCAACACCCTTTAGTTCCAATTAATAGACATATTTCGGCACACTGTGACGCTTGCGGGCGGGAACATAAAGGGGTCTTCTATCAATGTACCATATGTTTTCGCTCATGCATCCATAATGATTGTGTATTACGGCCGAAAAGGTTACTAATTCAAGATGGTACATTTAATAAGTTCTTTCATGCTCACTCACTCATCCTCACTTACTCCTTTCCGAAAGTAGATCAAGAAGCTAAAAATAATCCTAGATGTAGGGTATGTGACAATTCCTTTTCTGATTATGAGAATCTTTGGGTTTACAAATGCGAAAAATGCAGATATTATACTCATCTAGACTGCGCATATTTAAGAGGCTAGCGCTCTGAATCAGGTAAATCTAATACTTACTATCATGATGAGTTAATTGCATAAAGTGTGAGATATGATATATTTTTCCTGTTGATTGTAAACAATTTATGTTAGTTTTTAGGGTGAGTTAATTCCAGCGCTGGAATTTATCTGAGTAATGGACAATTTATCTTTATTTTCTCGCATCTCTCTCCTATTAAATATCAGATTTTCTATTTTTCTCTCATATTAAATAATAATCTTTATATATATTAATAAATCTAATTACGAATACTTATTATTTAGTTATAAATAGTTATTATATCATCAAATGAACTTAATATGAACTAACATTTATCAATTAAATTTAAAAAATTAATACTCAGTTGAAAAAAATATTTTAAAAACTAACTTAACAGATTTTATAACCGTCACGACAAATTACATTTTTTAAAAACATATTTTGACAAATGTGTTTTTAACAAATTACATTATATTTTATTCAACTGATGTAATATACTGGTTTATTCAACCCGTGTATTACACGGGTTTTTAAAAATATAAAATTTTTATTACTAAATATATAACATTTTATTTATTTAACCCGTGGAATACACGGGATTTTAACCTAGTATATTATATGTAAAAAAAGATTGAGTTTGACAACAAAAATAAAAGTCAAATACTTAATAATTGTAAAACTCCTTCAAATCATTTATATTAAAAGATAATCAGAAAAATGATATTTAAAAAAATGTGTTTTTAAAACATTTGGATATGATTAATCGATAAGTGTTTGAAGATAAAGTAAAACAAGAAATTAAGGGGTATATTTAGATTTCCATGTGTGTTGTATGCAAAATAATTAAATTTTCATGAAGTAACGTATTATGTATAGATCTTATTTTAAGGGATAAAAATATACTAAGTGTATGTTTTATTTGTGCAATTATTTTATATTTATAGAATTGCATTAAATGAAAATAATTTGTTACATTTTGATGCAATTAATTCCCATTTTATAAGGATTATTGGATTTTAATAATCTCTCATTTTATCAATTGACCAATAATAATCTCAACTGATAATATTCTTACCATCAACATCTACTTTCAAATTATTTTCTTACATTGGACACCTCGTTAAAAAAACTTAATGTTGTTAGATTTTATATGACGTTGACATCTACAAACCGTCGGAAAGTCGAGCCAAGCTAGCAGTGGTCTCGTGGTGGGTTTTGAAATTGGCTATGATGGTGTTTAACTGGTCTCTTTAATCACCGTTGTTTTCTCTGTTTGGACTTGCCGAAAAAACGAGATCAGTTAAACACCACCAGGGCCAATTTCAAAACCCAACACGAGACCACTGCTAGCTTTGCTCGACTTTCCGGCGGTTTGTTAAGTTTTTTTAATGAGGGGTACAATATAAGAAAGTAGTTTAAAAGTAAGAACTGATGGTAATAATATTCACAGGTAGAATTATTATTGGTCAATTGGTAAAATATGAGATTATTAAAATCTAATAATCATTTTTATAATAGTCTCGTTTCTTTTAGTTTGTTCTATTAACATTTGATGACCAATATCGTATGTTCACCAGGTGTGCGTCGTATAATCTCAAAAAAATATGAAGATGGTCCTGATCTTCTCCATCTCCCGCACTCCTATCAAACTTACAACATAATAAATGACTTGTTTTCAAGGGAACTGATTATGAGATGAGCATAACTCATAATTGTCATGAACATCCACTAATTCTTGTGGATACACGATGCAACGATATTACAACAAGGAATAAGAATGAAGCTTTATGCAATGCATGTTTGATACCAATCAAGGAGAACATGGCGTTTTATAAGTGCACATATGAATGCAACTTTGTTCTCCATGAGTGGTGCACCCTGTTGACCGGTGAATTAAAAGACTACAAAAGTCACCCACAACATAACCTTCTTCTCTTGGCAAATGTAGGCCATGAGTTTCTCGGGTTCCGTTGTAGCGTATGTGGGCATGGTTGCAACGGATTTGCTTACTCTTGTGTCAAATGTAATTACTACATCGATGTTTGTTGTGCATTCCTACTTGAAAAAATCGCTCATAAATCTCATCCATATCACCTACTTTCCAGAGTTGAGGATAGTCTAGACCACTTTGAATCTCAATCATTTCAGGAGAGATGGAGCAAAAAACAATGTCGTTTGTGTTTGTCTAAGTTCATGTATCCCAACTAAACTTCATTGAGTTGCGAAAGTTGTAATTTTCATCTACATCTCGGGTGTGCTTTGTTATTCCCAAAGACAATTAAGCACAAGTATGACAAGCACTCGATCACCCTAAGTTACTCCCCAGTTGAAAACCATGAGGGTGATTACTTTTGTGAAGTTTGCGAGGAGAAACTTAATCCTAACGCTTCTTTCTATCATTGCCATGAATGTGTCCAGTCCATACATTCAGCTTGTGCTCCGTTAATAGCTCCAACCAAAGCATACACTTGTGGCGCCTTTAGGGTTCCTCATATGGATACAAAGTTTGGAGACATTCATAAAGAGTTTTATCACCCACACCCACTTTCATTTCTCGTCGGGACAAAAAAGCGATGGTGATTGCACCAAGTGCGGTAGAAAGTTGAACTATCGTTTTAGCTTAAAGTGTCTACAATGTAAGTTTGTGGTCCATCTAATGTGTCATTAATGGAGGTACTAATGTTTCAATAAAAAATATTTGTATCGCCCACAAATAATAAATATTTAAATTTAAACTAATAAATAAAGGTTTAAGATAATAAATAAAGGTTTAAGATTGACACTTGTCACTTCCTCGTGCTTTCTCACATTGGTTTTCCCGCCTCTCTCTCCTAATAAATGCGTTTGTATCTTATTAAATAATAATGATATTATAAATATTTTTTTAAAGAAAAATACTAAATATATTAAATAAGAATATATAATAGGAAATCAAAATATAACTAATTAAAGAAAAATACTAATTTGTTATATACACACATTTCCACTTGATATATTTCGAGACGATCATAATAGTCTGACAAGTTATGATGTATTTACAAATTTATAAATTATATCATTTTCAATATACAATCCGTGTAATACACGGGATTCTAACCTAGTTTATCTATATACATATAGTTGATTATTACCCATGTTTTAACATTTATATATGTGTAGTTACATTCCTTCCTTTTATTACACTAACTGGTTGTTGTTGTTGGTTGCTCTCGAATTGAAGCTTATCATTAGTTGGAAACTTGGAATTCTTAATAACGACAAAATTTAAAAATAAAAATTTATTTTTTCTTCTTCATCAAAATAGCATCTAGTGTTAAAATTTAAAATACTTTAGTAGAAGAATGTGATTTCTGAAGGATTAATCTTGATTAAAGATAATTATTAATTTATTAATTGGTTTAGTTTGTATTAGAGTAAGATTAAGTTTGTTTATTTAATTAATTATTTAATAGTTATTGAGTTTGGTTAGGATTAGTATAAGGTTTATTATAAATAGATGATTAGAGATTAATTGTGATTTTAAGTTGAGTTTTATTAATAAAAAGTCGGCCTTTAATATCAAAATTTGCGATTTCCAACAATTTCACCAAATTCTCCTTAGGCTTCACTTTTGATTATTCAGATAATGAATAAAGTTTTTTTTTAAGTTCTATTCATATTTTCCGAACACCATAAAGAAATTTTTAATCAAACATGGGTATATTATTCCTCATGGATACTTGGTGGCCCAGTAATAGAAGCAAAAAACCTCCTGAAACACCTAAGTTTAGAATTATTGGGTTCAATGCCCACTAGAGTAAAGAAATTTGTCGTTAAAAAAAATCTTCACGGAAACATCATTTATCTCGGGAACAAATACTTTGTGTGGTTTAGCAGTTATTGGTCCAAGATGAGTTAAAAACACTTTGGCATTATATGATTTCAATAAAACTTTTTTTTTTGCATGGCGAGGAATTTCATTAAGCAAGCCAAAAGCACTACCAAGAGCTAGAGAAGGCAAACCAAAATATGATTTACAATGACAAGGAATTAACATTGAACACACACCAATTAGACCAATCTAAATTAACCATTTTGGATCGATATTTGGCCCAAAGGTAGCTAGTGGCCTTAATGTCCTTCAAAAACTTAAGAATTTGCATCCGCTTGTTGTTAAAAACCGCCTCATTTCTTGTCTTTCAAAGTACCCAAACAACCGATAGGATGATTGCATAAAGTGCCTTCTTTTTAGGCTTATTTTCCACCCCATATTCATGGATTTGGAGAAGATCCTTGAAAGAAAAAGCGAAAATAGGAGGGATGTTGCACCATTGCGAGACGATGGACCAAACGACATTTGCAACCTCACAATGAATAAAAAGGTGCTCGGCCGATTCGATCTCCATACCACATAACTTACACATGCCAACCCCCACATTGACGCCTCTTTTCATTAGAGCAAGACAAGAGGAAATTCTTTCCATTTCGGACCTGAGTGTTTTGTACGGAATTATACACCAAACTTGATCATATAGATATAGAATATTTTCATGTATTATGATGAAGTTAATCTTGAATAGAGAAAAAAAAAGGGATTTATTTGATTAATTAGTGTTTATGTTTATCTTTATTAGTTCCTAGTTTGAGTCTAATTGTGAGTTAATTTATTTAATTAGTTTAATTGAGTTTGAGTTAGAATAGGTTTGAGTTTAGATTAGTATAAATAGATGGTATGGTTATTGTATTGTTTACAGTTTTCAATATTAATAAAAAGAGTCGTGGAGAGTTCCACAAAATTATCGTGTTTGAGTGTTCGTTTTGGGCCTGATTTCCAACAATTGGTATCAGAGACAGGTTGATCAATGATGTATTGCAAAATACATCCATTTTACTGTCAATTTTATTCCCACTTTGTGTTTGTTTTGCTTCGGTTTTCTTCTATAACTGCTTGTACTTAATATTTCTATATCTTATGGTTGTTAGGTCACAAAGGAAGCGGATATGATTGAAAACGAAGAAGAACGAGTTTCCGGTTCGTGCGAGAGGGCTGTGGATAAAAAGAAAGGAAACTTTCTGGATTTTTACCCCTGTCGCCTAGCGCGACAGGTCTTGGAATTTCGTCGCGCTACGCGAGGATTACAAAATGACAGAATTGCCCTTTTAATGATTGTCCGACTGTTTTGTCTTTTCTGGGGCCCTCGCGCTACGCGAGGAGTGTGCAAGATCCCGTCGCGCTACGCGACGGGTGGTTTTTCGCAGACATCTCCTTTTAAACCAAAAATTAGAAAACCCTAAGGGAGGAACGAGCCTGGAGCGGCTGGAGGCAACGAAAAGTGACGAAAAAAGGTGTTTTCAAGAGGAATCAAAGGCTGGGAAGGTATAGGATCGAAGAATCAAAGCATTGGATCAAGGATATCGGGTGTTCATCGTTCGGTTTACCTTGATTCTTTGTTTCTCTTTGATTTCTTGTTCTTCCTTTGTTATTAACAGATTATGAATTGTATTTATATGATGTTTCTTGGCTAAACTTTTAGAACTACCTAGGTTTAGATGATTGCACATGTTTGACATTGGTTTTTGTTGGTTTTTAGAACTTTTGAATGTGAAGAACTCATGATGTTACAAACTTGGTTTTGATCATTGGATGTGTATGCGTATTTAGTATTATCAATTGAATGATTTTTCAGTCCTCATGTGCTTTGATGAATGTCTTTCATATAATAGGTGCATGCTAGATCAATTGCCGTGTGTTTTTGATTATTGGATGGTTTGCTAGACGTAGTATTCCATAGGAATGAAATTCGTGAATTGGTAAATCTAAATATTCAACCAATCTTAATAGCTGTGAGGTGAGAGATTGTCGGTTTATCTCGTGTGTCTGATCGCTAGTTTAGAATCTTTGTGAGAATGTCTGTCTAGTTCGTCGTTCACATCTTGTTTACCGAGTCCAATAGGAAATTCTTAGTTATCCCTTACACTTAGGTGTATTGAGACTTTCGCGCTGTGAGGTAGATTGTCTAGCGGATACTTCTTGAGTAGACTGGATGAGCTGTGAGGGGAACCCGTCCAGCCGGTGGTTTAACGGCTTTTAGGTCTCTTAGTTGACAATCCTTGAGAAGGGTCGAGGGTGCTCTAGGTTCCCTTTGAGTTTAGTATTTTAAGATCTCGGTATCACATCAGTTCCATTGCCGATAGAACCTTCGTCAGACACGTGTAGGATTCGGGCCTAGGTAGTGCTTTCACCCTATCTGTTTTCGTTCCGTAGTTATTCTCACGCTAGTTTGTTTGTCCTCGTCTTTTCCTTTATTTTCTCTAGTTTATTATTTTTAGTTTATTTCTCTTTTAAATAAAAGAAACCCCCCTTTTTTGTAATTAGTTATCCTGCATCTGAGTCAGTATTTCGCTGTACATACAGTGTCCGTAGGTTCGATACTCGGTCTTATCTATCTATTCTGCAAACGATCGGTACACTTGCCGTATTGTGCGCGTTAGTTTAGGTTTGTCCGTTTTATTATAAATATTAGAACTTGTAGGTTTTTGCGTATAGTTCGTAGCACACCAATCAACGAGACGTGTGATAGGAGAAGATCGAAGGCTATTGAATCTGATCAAGAAACCGTGAAGGTCTAAAGATGTAATATCCGAGATTTTTCCGTCATATATTTTCCTAAACTGTTGCACGTATCTAACGCTTGAAGTTTTATCAAAACTAGATTCTTGAAATAATAAATACTGATATACTGAGCTATATAATTTTATATAAGATTATATAAAAAAAATATATATATATATATATATATTCTTAAAAATTGTATGGATTTACAATTATATAAATAAAATAAGTTATGAACTTGTTCTAAAACACAAAAAAAAACTTGAAAAGCATAAATCTTGGAAATTTTATTATAAATATATGTAATAAATATAAACTTTATAAAACCTAGTAGATTTTATAAAATAAAATCTATTCTATTATTTTCTTATATATATAAAGTCTAGGGACCAAAACTGTCAAAGGCTGAAACTGGTTTTAAAACTAAAACTATACTTTTAACCTAAAAAGTTAAACTTCAGAAACATCAGGGACCTGTTCTGCCATAAGCTTAAACTCCCAAGATCCAAACCAGTCAAGGGTTCGAAACCCGCAGACCCCGGTTCCGACCCCTTTTCCTTCGAAAACGCGAATCCCGTCCGGATTCGATGAACCTCGGGTTCATCTCGCGCATGCGACCCCTCCCCAAGGTGCTATGATGGTTGATTTTGACCGAGGCAACGCGTGATGTCGGGATTTATTCCAATCGGCTCAACCACCATCCTCCAACCCGTTCGATCATTTAATGCCCAAATTTGCTATAAATATCGATTAGAAACCTCAGTAACATCACACCACAACTACTCGAACTCTCAATTCATTCATATCAAACATGCATTGCCGTTGGAAGCTCGCGGCAGCCGACTCTCAACCCAGACCCAATCTCGCTCGGTTCGACATCGATTCAGGTAAATCTCGTAACCATCATGTTCGTCACATTCCATAGATCGAAAGCCCTCTGTCTAATTCCATTAACAGAGGGCGAATCGATGTGTATTTGAGGATCAAAAGGCTAGGGTTCATACGGGGATTTGGGGTTAGTTTGGGATTCTGTTTAAGTAATTCTTTTTCCGTGTATTAAACCACCGAGACCCGTAGGCGGGATGGTTATGCATGTGTGTATGCTTGGTGACCTAGTCACAGACCCGGGACCCGGGTTCGACCCAGGCGCGCCCCACTTTTGTTTTTCATTTTTTTATGCTTTTTACTCAATTTTAAAAATTCTAATAATTTTTATAAATTATATTAAACTGTTATAATCATAAAAATGAATTCTTTTACTTTTTTGTATAACAGGGCTATCTTATTTAATTAGAATTAGTTAGAACCTATAACATTTTATAGTTTTAAAGGTTTAAAAAATATTATAAAAAAAAGGAAAAAACATTTATAAGACTTTATTAAACCTATTTATTAAACAGAAAATGATTTATAAAACTTGAAACTTTAATCTAACATAAAAACTTTAACTGTTTTCTATTCAAAACTTTAAATAAATAATTTATATAAATTTTATAAGTAAAACTTATAAAATTTGCACACTACTTAGAAAACATAAAATTATAAACTTTTGTAAATTATTAGGAATCTAAATCAAGGCTATTTGTATATCTATTTTAAAACAAGAAAAGTAAATAAACGTCGTTTATTTAAAAACTAGAAAACCTATGAATCTATAAACTTTATAAAGATAGAAAATCGTTTACTCATTCATCCTAAATTTATAAACCCTATAAATCTTAAATAGAAACTTTAAACATTTCAAACTTACAAACTTCATTTTAATACCTGAGAAACTTTATAATTTATAAACTTATAATTTAAAAACTATTTATTCTCTAAATACTTATTGTTTATCCTTGCAATAATTATTTGTAATCTTTAATAATTACCCATACTTTAAATAATTATTTTTAAATATTTAAATAATTGTTTAGCCTTTCGTTTAACAATACGTACAATTACTTAGAAAACTATTTTAATTATTATTACCAATTGGGCGTAATAACTGTGAAACTTTTGAATAATAATCTTACTAAATCATTTTAAGCTACAAACTTAAGTCTTGAAGCATTCATTCAAAAATCTTTTGTTTTAAACTTAATTTAAAAAACTTCATAAATACAACCAACCCATCTCCCACTTGGAACCCTAGTCAAATCTCGAAATCCTAGATCTTTTGCCTTAGATTTGTAGAAGCAAACTTAAATCTTTAAGACTTATATTCTTAGGCTTATTGTGAGGATATTCTCTCTCAAAGTCTTGCAATCGCTTACTCTTGTCGGATATTCTTCATCCAATCCAAGTGAGTATACTTAGCCCCTTTTTTGTTTTGTTTTTATTTTATAAACTTGGGGTGGAACATGTTCAAACTTTTTAGACTTATACAATTCAAACTTAACTATGTTTACATGTCTTCTATGTGTTTAAATGCTTTGAGACTTGCATGCTTAAATTAAACTTAATTCTAGCATGTTCATTAACTTTGGCCGAGCCTATAGTAACAGTGATAGATCTATTGCATTTGACCAATCCACCTTGATTGATTGACCCCTTCGGGGGGAGCCCTTGGTGATTGTTACTGAATTAAACTTTAAACTTGAGAGTTATAAGGGTAACCTGCGGGTTATGCCTAAACTTGGTTGGAGGGTTGAAGTGCACAATGTTTAAGATACTTGTTTCTCATACTTACATTATAGAATGCATATATCATAGTGAATTGTAATTCTTTTCAAATCCTTATTAAACTGTGTCAAAACCTTTGTATCTCACCAACTATTTTGTAGTTGACAGATTCTTTCACATGTTTCAGGTTCTACAACATGAGACTTTATCGTGATCACATAGGATGCTTGGACCTAGAATGCTTAATCAATTAGACTTGTATTCTTGCTATGTATTTGATTTATTCCTTGTATTGGAACCTTGAAGTTATTTAATAAAACTATTTAAACTTTAATAGTCAACCTTGTGCTATTGAACAACCGCGTCCGCCCCGACGTATAATCCGCCGTCGGTTGGGGTGTGACAGATTGGTATCAGAGCCTTGGTTATAAGGAATTAGGTTATTAGACACATGACCTAGACTATAACTTAGGAGACCCAAACATGAGTTATCTCAAGTCCTTTACTAGGAACTTTCTCCTCATTCTATTCTTAATTCTTATACGTGAACGCTTGGAGATTCTACGTTCCTACTTACCTACGTGCTACAAGAGTCTACTACATCGAGGACACGTCCTTAGGCTTCAAACCTAATCCTCCACTAAACTCTCGTCAAGAGTATTTAAGTTCTGGACAATGTAGGAGAACTTGTGGGGACCGGAAGGGTGGATACCTGTATTCTAGGTAATTCTGTCAAGGAAAGCATTTCGTATAAATCCAAATCAACCGTTGGACCCGTATGCTTTCTTGGGAATTCTTGGGATGAGTATCCACTTATAGGAATGCATGACTTCTCTAAACATTAGTGAGCTCAAATTTCTCTTGATATGTCAAAGTACTCGCTTAGTGATATGCACTAAATGAGTACCATCTCAAATACTTTACGCTTCATAAATTCATGATTCAAAAAAACTTTCCTCTATAACCTTTATTCTATGATTCTTAAGTCCCGTCTTGCCACATGACAGCATGCTTACTCGTCATGACCTAAAGGAGTTACCTTCAAGAAGAAATTCTTACGAGATTATACTTAAAAACTACATACATAAACTTATATTTATCGATACTACTCAATAAACTTCGTGATCGTTGTAATATAACCCTTAAAACTATGTATTACCCTACAAATTCTCCTATAAAGCCTCATTATTTTATAAATATGACACCTAAGAGGTAACCCTTGTATTTTTTACCTTACCTCCTTAACACTTGACCAAGTTCCATTTGATAATTAACTCAAAATTTTTGTTACACTTTTATACATCTCAAAGTTTTCATACATCCTTAAACTTCATGATCCTTGAACTAACAGCCCATTAAAACTATGTATGGCCCTACAAGTCCTTTTTACAAACTTCATTATTTTATAAACTTTGCACATAAGGGGAAACCCTTGTGTCTCATTTCATTTTTCGTCACTCAAGCAAACTTCATTTTATAACTAACTCAAAACTTTGTTACCTTCATACGTCCTTAAAACTTACACATCACCGATTCTTATAAAACAAGACTTAACATTTTTTTTAAATCTAAAGTACATTAACGAAGGGATTAGTAACCTGATCGCTTTCCCCGCAAGAGAAGAAGCCTACCATGGAATAGACAAGCTCCACGTTTAAAGACTCTAAGCCCACAATGAACCTCGACATAGTACCATAAACCCAAACATCGGTGACAACAACTGAGAGAAGTTGTAGGCACATGAGGAAGTTCTGGCTAGGGAAATAGGGTACTTAAGTGATGTCACACCCCGGCCGGCGGCGGATTATACGCCGGGGCTGACACGGTTGTTCAAAAGCACATGATTGGCTATTAAATGCGATAATATTTATTATTCAATTTAAAGTATTCGTTACATGGGAAAAGGAAACGAAACGATCAAAACATAACGTATATTTAATTAACTAGGTCCATGTCCTATGTGAGCACGTTGAGTCCTTAAACCGGAGCACCTGAAACATGCGAGTAAAGGTCAACTACAAGTAGTTGGTGAGTAACATAGGTTTTGACTCCAACAAAAGTTAAGTAAAAATGTTTTGGAATTCAATATGTTCAAAGCATAACTAAGGCATAAATGTGAAAACATACAAGGTTCCAAGCGTACAATTCAATCCGTAGTAAATAGAAAAACTGGTAAGTACAATCCCACTGATTGTGTTTTGGAAAAATAGTAATATGGTACACACAAAACCCGCTAAGGTTTGTGCTAACTGGAATCGGATTCCCCTATAAATGATCATGTTAGGTACTACCTTAGGCCTGGGTAGCAGGTTAATGAATGTACTAGTATGAATACATGTAATGGTCACCAAGCAGTTTAAGACATAAAGCACGTAGTAATTTGCATGAGAACAATGGTATTGAATCTAGTATGTAAACATGTTCCACCCCGAGTATTTGTAAACAATAGTAAAAAGAAAGGGGGCTATGAAACTCACTTGAATGAAGAGATAAAGATGATTGCGTTTGATAAGTTGAATAGATATTGTGAGAATTTCTCACAACACACCTACAAGATAGATTGTGTTCTAAGGTTGAGATAGCTTGCATGAGATAGTAAAGTCTGAGGTTGAGGATGAGGTTATATAGGTTTTGGGATTTAAAAGTAGTTTATATCATAATTTGGAATTTTGAAATGATACAGTTCTATACGTTTAGGTTCAACTAAAATGTTTTGTAAGTTTTAAAACGACTAATCAAATAAGTTAATAAGGACTTGTATGATTTGAGTGAGATAAAAGAGATTTGTATAATTATTTAAAAATAATCGTTTAAGTATTTAAATAATTATTCTTTGTCAAAATAATTATTTTAAAAGATTTTAATAATGTCTAATAATAAACATTATTAGTTTATAAGATAATTTAGTAAATTCCACTAACTAATTAATTTATTTAGGAATTTGTACGGGTTTATAATGTATTCTTAATTTAAAAATAAGCACAAAGGTTTATGGTTTTAATTTATAAAATGAAGAGATTAATATAATTTGAAAATTAATTTAATTGGATTTTTAAATATTTAAATAATATATTAAAAGTTAAAAGAAATTCCTATTTATACCTAGAATAAATAAAAGTCATTTTTATAAATTTTAGATTTATAGTTTTATGATTCTAGAATTTATATAAATTTTATTTACAATTTTCAGGAATTTAAAATGTATAAAAAGGTAAACAGAAAAAGGCTTAAAAAAATTATGCAGGGGCCGGGACTCGAACCCGCGCCCTCTTCTGGTTCAACACCAACACGCATGCTTTACCGCTGGACTGGGCGTGATGCCTTGTCCTAAACGCGGTTCGAGTTAGTGTCTACCCTGATGGCTACGACCATCATCTTCCCCAAATCCAACCGAAACCCTAGCCCAAGAATTCGATCGATCCGGCTAATAGCCGAGCCTAATTTCATAGGGCTTTTGTTCCCTGGGTCAATACGGTTCGAATGATACCGGATTTACCTGAGTTGGTTACGTGGATCGTGAGATTGACTGAGTCAAACCGCGGCGTGTTCTTCGACTGGATTTGAGCTCCGGCGACGATTAGCGAAGGGATTCGAGGTTCGGTAAGCTTGATGTGGGTATCGTAGACGAATTTGAGTCTCTATTTATAGATAATTCAGTCGGAAATGAATCGATCAAGTAAAGGCTCCTTAAAGAGGTTACGGTTAAAGTTATACCCACGATCTTGATCATAAACGAGCGATTAAACGTGAGGGAACGAATAGGTTCAGTGTCACGAACGTGTTGCCGGTTTTGGATTCGAATGATATCATCCCAATCGCGAGTTCACAAATTTGGTTTCAAAACCGGTGCGTAAGGAGGTTCGAACCAGAGATCAGTTGGGGAGGAAGGGATCTTCCGGGAATTGCAGAATAGACCCTGGACTTTCAAATGTTATCATCTCATGTGAAAAACTTAAATTCTTGGCTAAGTTAAGTTTCAAAAATTGCATTTCAAACCCTGACTTTTTATAAAACATAAAAATTTGTAAATTTATAAATGTTTATAAATTTAAATAGGTTAGTTAGTTATTAAAGTGTAATAGATTAATCTCCTTTTTCTTTTTTTTTTAATGGTTTTATACATTCTTATTTATTTGAAGGTAATTATTAAATAGTTAATGTCACCTTATTAATTTGATATTTTTCCTTGTAATTTACATATGCATTTATAATGTGTATAATAAACATTTATATAATTGTTTTAAATAAACATTTATCGTGATATTAAATGTATGGATATAAAAGAGATAATTTATAAAAAATGAATAAATGTATTCATAAATTAAATAGGTTACAATGCCGGAAAAGTTAAGATAAGGTCGGAAATTCCTCGGGGATTACAGTCTCCCCTACTTTAGGAGATTTCGTCCCGAAATTTCACTAAGAGGAGGGTCCTGGGAATAGGTGAGGGTACTTGGCCTTCATCTGGTCTTCACGTTCCCAAGTAAACTTAGGGCCACGTTTGGATTCCCATCGAACCTTCACAATTGGGATTCGGCTTCGCTTGAGTTGCTTAACCTCCCGATCCATGATTTCCACGGGCTTCTCCACGAAGTGCATTGATTCGTCAATGTGCACCTCGTCGAGCGGTATTATGAGGTTCTCGTCAGCCAAGCATTTCTTTAAGTTTGAGATATGGAAAGTAGGATGAATGTTACTAAGCTCTTCTGGCAGATCCAACTTGTAAGCTACTTTCCCAATCCGTTCCAGGATTTTAAAAGGGCCTACAAATCTCGGTGCAAGCTTCCCTTTCTTTCCAAAACGGACTACTCCTTTCCAAGGGGATACCTTGAGAAGGACTAGATCACCGACTTGAAACTCTAAGGGTTTTCGACGTTTGTCAGCGTAGCTCTTTTGTCGGCTCCTTACAGCCAGAAGGTTGTCTCGGATTTGCAAGATCTTGTCAGAAGTTTCTTGGATGAGTTCAGGGCCAGTAATCTGTGATTCCCCAATCTCCGTCCAACAGATAGGAGAGCGGCACTTACGACCATAAAGTGCTTCAAAAGGAGCCATGTCAATGCTCGTGTGGTAGCTGTTATTATACGAGAACTCGACTAAGGGCAGGTGTAAGTCCCAATTACCCTTGAAGTCAATGACACAGGCTCTAAGCATGTCTTCGAGAGTTTTAATCGTTCGTTCGGACTGACCATCAGTTTGCGGATGGTAAGCCATACTAAGATTTAACTGAGTGCCCAAAGCTGATTGTAATGACTGCCAGAAACGAGAAGTGAATCGTCCATCACGATCAGAAATAATGTTGAGAGGTACACCGTGACGACTAACGATCTCATCAATATAGATTCGTGCTAATTTCTCAACTCGATAGTCCTCACGTATGGGTATGAAATGTGCAGATTTCGTTAAACGGTCGATGATCACCCAAATGCTATCATGACCACGAGATGTGTGTGGGAGTTTGGTTATAAAGTCCATGGCAATACACTCCCATTTCCACACTGGAATCTCGGGTTGTTCAAGTAAACCGGATGGGCGCTGGTGCTCGGCTTTAACTTTTAAACATGTAAGGCATTTGGACACATATAGAGCAATGTCCTTTTTCATACCAGGCCACCAATATTGGGTACGAAGATCCTTGTACATCTTGTCTGCACCCGGATGAATAGAATAACGAGTCTTGTGAGCCTCGTTCATGACAAAGGTACGGAGATTATCACGGTCCGGAATCCAGATACGGTTTAGAAAGTAGAGTAATCCATTGGGTTTGGTTTCCAACTGGAGTTCTGCACCACATGACATTTCATTGTACATGTTTCCTTCCGTGACCGAAAGATGTTGTGTTTCCAGGATACGAGTTTGTATGTCATTTTGGATTCGAATGCTGTGGATCTTGATAGATTCTTTACGACTAAGAGCATCGGCCACGACGTTCGCCTTACCAGGATGATAACGATTGTTGTAGTCGTAGTCGTTTAAGAGTTCAACCCAACGCCTTTGCCTCATGTTGAGTTCTTTCTGATTGAAGATATGCTGGAGACTCTTATGGTCGGTGAAAACCTCACACTTGGTGCCATATAAGTAGTGTCTCCAAATTTTGAGAGCGAATACGATCGCACCCAGCTCAAGATCGTGCGTCGTATAATTTTTCTCATGGATTTTGAGTTGTCGGGACGCATAAGCGATCACTTTGCCTCGTTGCATTAGAACACAACCTAGACCCAAGTGGGAAGCATCACAGTAAACGACAAAATCTTCGGTTCCATCGGGAAGAGTCAAGATGGGAGCCTCACACAGTTTCTGTTTCAGGGTTTGAAAGGCTTCCTCTTGTTTTGGTCCCCACTCATAGGGTTTGCCTTTGTGAGTTAAGGCTGTGAGAGGAACCACGATCTTTGAAAAGTTTGCTATGAAACGACGGTAATAGCCCGCTAAACCAAGAAACGAGCGGACTTCGGTAGGGGTCTTTAGAGCTTGCCAGTTCTTTACCGCCTCAATCTTAGGGGGATCTACGTGAATACCCTTCTCGTTGACTATGTGTCCCAAGAATTGGACTTCCTTTAGCCAAAATTCACATTTGGAGAACTTAGCGTATAATTGCTCCTTCTTCAATAGGTCCAAAACCAAACGCAAGTGTTCCTCATGTTCTGCTTTTGATTTTGAATAGATGAGAATGTCGTCAATGAAAACGATTACAAACTTGTCCAAGTATGGCTTGCACACTCGGTTCATAAGATCCATGAATACTGCGGGTGCATTGGTTATTCCGAATGGCATAACCATGAACTCGTAATGACCATATCTTGTACGAAAGGCTGTCTTGGGGATATCGGATTCGAGGACTCGTAACTGGTGATAACCAGAACGAAGATCAATCTTAGAGAAATAAGTCGAGCCTTGAAGTTGATCAAATAAATCGTCAATCATCGGAAGTGGATAACGGTTTTTCACGGTAAGCTTGTTAAGTTCCCGATAGTCGATGCACATTCTGAAAGAACCATCCTTCTTCTTGACGAATAGAACAGGTGCTCCCCAAGGGGAAACGCTAGGACGAATAAATCCTTTGTCAGAAAGTTCTCGGAGTTGGCTTGAAAGTTCCTGCATCTCTGATGGTGCAAGACGATAAGGTGACTTGGCCACGGGGTTTGCTCCTGGCACTAAGTCAATACGGAATTCGACTTGACGTATAGGAGGAAGACCGGGTAAGTCTTCGGGGAAAACTTCAGGAAAGTCTTTGATTACAGGAATGTCTTGGAGGTTCTTATCCTTGACTTTTCGTTCCACAATATGGGCCAAGAATGCCACACATTTCTTCTGTAAATACTTCTGTGCGGTAGTGCAGGACATAAGCTTGAGTCCTTTGGACGGCTTCTCACCATAAACGTTCAAAACTTCACCCGATTCAAGAGGGATACCGATATACTTATCAAAACAGACGACTTCAGCATGGTGCTTGGTCAGCCAGTCCATGCCTACTATGATGTCGAAACCTCCGAGGGCCATAGGAATAAGATTGATTGAAAAGTCATGATCGTTCAAGGTTAAGGTACAATCTCTAATAATGGTGTCACATGAGACAGAATAACCATCCGCTACTAAAATGTCAAAGGGTTTGTCTAGCTTAGCTCGACTCATAGCAAGTTGTGGTTCAAATTCAAAGGACACAAAATTCCTATCGGAACCAGTATCAAACAGGATAGAAGCATATTGGTGATTTATTGGGTACGTACCGTTCACCACATCGTTGTTGGCTTGTGCCTCGTTGGCATTGATATTAAAGGCACGTCCACGAGCTACCGGGTTTGCATTCCTCTGATTCATATTCCCTCGGTTCATATTCCCTTGGTTTATGTTTCCTTGAACCATGTTGCCCTGGTTTAGATTTGCTTGGTTCACAATGACTAGCCTAGGGCAACGGTTCCTGAAGTGATTAGGGTCACCACACTCGTAACAAGCACGACCATGGGCGATAGCAGCAGGAACAAGAACATTAGGTTGATTAGCTTGGTTAGCTCGGGGAGCAGTACGGCAGATGTTAGCCGTATGTCCAGAACGTCCACAATTGGTACATAGACGACATGGCATGTAGGTAGTATGATGGAGCTGGCAGGTGTTACACAGAGGTAGAGTCCCCACATAAGGCTTCTTGTTGGGGTTGAAGGCAGTAGGTGCCACTTGGGCTAGAGGAGCAGCAGGAGTGATGATGGCGAAGTTCCTGCCTTTCCTCTTTTTGCCATTGAAGGATGACTCAGCTTTGGTTTCCTTGGTGGTTTCAGTGGTGGGTTTTTCAATGACTTTCTTAGCACCCTTCTTGGACAAAGTCCCTGCCTTAACGTGGTTATCTGATAGTGTGGCAGCTAAACGGATAGCTTCTTCAAGAGTGGCTGGGTTACTACCCAACACGGTATCCTGAATCTGCATGGGCAAACCGTTGATGTACTTCTCAATGGCTCGGGAGAGAGGAGTGACCATATGGGGCACTAGTAGGCTAAGCTCATGAAAGCGAGTGGTGTAGGCAAGGCTTTCACCACTGTCTTGTTTGAGATCCCAGAACTCAGCTTCTAATTTCTTGACCTCATTACGGGGGCAAAACTCATCGGTCATGAGTGCTTTCACATTTGCCCAAGGCAAGGCTAGTGCAACCTCTATCCCACGGTTATGTTTTTCTCCGTTCCACCATGTGAGTGCCCTCTTTTGGAAGACACTAGTAGCATAACGAACCTTCAGGTTCTCAGGACAGTCAGCATTGATGAAAGTTCCCTCAATGCTTTCAAACCATTGGAGAAGTCCAGTGGCTCCTTCGTTCCCGTAGAACTTGGTGGGGTTGCAGGAGTTGAAGTGTTTGAATGTGCACACGGGATTCCTTGGTGCAGCATTCTGGTTCAGTTGGTTGACCATAGTTGGTAGGATCGTAGCCATCTGCTGGATGATCCTATCGGTGAGGTTGTTCCTACGCTCATGACGGGGAGGCATTCTACAAACGGGTGAATAAAAAAGTTCATAAGATGTGAATCATGTACAAGAGTTTGCATTTTAATCATGAGATGTTGGGTGAAACATAGATCGTACCCTATTGGGCACATTGGCTTATCAAGGTATTTTAAGTCTTTCTAATGTTTGAGAAGTCATGCTTTAGCCTATAAGTGGACACTCATCCCAAGAATTCCCTCGAAAGCATAACTGGTCCATCGGTTGATTTGGATTTATACGAAATGCTTTCCTAGACAGAACTCCCAGAATACAGGCATCCACCCTTCCGGATTGCACAAGTTCTCATTCATTAGTTAGAGCTTGCATACCTTTGATGAGAGTTCCATTCGGATTAGAACATTAAGTCTAAGTGTAGTTCAAGTAGTTCCAAATAGTTTCATGTAGACCCTTGGATATTGAAGTTCATGTAGTTGCATCAAGTAATCAAAAATAAATAGGTGTAGGTAAGTATGCATAGTAAGAGTTCCTAATAAAAGACACGAGTTAAACTCATGTTTGGGACTCCTAGGTTATAGTCTAGGTCATGTGTCTAATAACCTAATTCCCTATAACCATGGCTCTGATACCAATCTGTCACACCCCGGCCGGCTGCGGATTATACGCCGGGGCTGACACGGTTGTTCAAAAGCACATGAATGGCTATTAAATGCGATAATATTTATTATTCAATTTAAAGTATTCGTTACATGGGAAAAGGAAACGAAACGATCAAAACATAACGTATATTTAATTAACTAGGTCCATGTCCTATGTGAGCACGTTGAGTCCTTAAACCGGAGCACCTGAAACATGCGAGTAAAGGTCAACTACAAGTAGTTGGTGAGTAACATAGGTTTTGACTCCAACAAAAGTTAAGTAAAAATGTTTTGGAATTCAATATGTTCAAAGCATAACTAAGGCATAAATGTGAAAACATACAAGGTTCCAAGCGTACAATTCAATCCGTAGTAAATAGAAAAACTGGTAAGTACAATCCCACTGATTGTGTTTTGGAAAAATAGTAATATGGTACACACAAAACCCGCTAAGGTTTGTGCTAACTGGAATCGGATTCCCCTATAAATGATCATGTTAGGTACTACCTTAGGCCTGGGTAGCAGGTTAATGAATGTACTAATATGAATACATGTAATGGTCACCAAGCAGTTTAAGACATAAAGCACGTAGTAATTTGCATGAGAACAATGGTATTGAATCTAGTATGTAAACATGTTCCACCCCGAGTATTTGTAAACAATAGTAAAAAGAAAGGGGGCTATGAAACTCACTTGAATGAAGAGCTAAAGATGATTGCGTTTGATAAGTTGAATAGATATTGTGAGAATTTTTCACAACACACCTACAAGATAGATTGTGTTCTAAGGTTGAGATAGCTTGCATGAGATAGTAAAGTCTTAGGTTGAGGATGAGGTTATATAGGTTTTGGGATTTAAAAGTAGTTTATATCATAATTTGGAATTTTGAAATGATACAGTTCTATACGTTTAGGTTCAACTAAAATGTTTTGTAAGTTTTAAAACGACTAATCAAATAAGTTAATAAGGACTTGTATGATTTGAGTGAGATAAAAGAGATTTGTATAATTATTTAAAAATAATCGTTTAAGTATTTAAATAATTATTCTTTGTCAAAATAATTATTTTAAAAGATTTTAATAATGTCTAATAATAAACATTATTAGTTTATAAGGTAATTTAGTAAATTCCACTAACTAATTAATTTATTTAGGAATTTGTACGGGTTTATAATGTATTCTTAATTTAAAAATAAGCACAAAGGTTTATGGTTTTAATTTATAAAATGGAGAGATTAATATAATTTGAAAATTAATTTAATTGGATTTTTAAATATTTAAATAATATATTAAAAGTTAAAAGAAATTCCTATTTATACCTAGAATAAATAAAAGTCATTTTTATAAATTTTAGATTTATAGTTTTATGATTCTAGAATTTATATAAATTTTATTTACAATTTTCAGGAATTTAAAATGTATAAAAAGGTAAACAGAAAAAGGCTTAAAAAATTATGCAGGGGCCGGGACTCGAACCCGCGCCCTCTGCTGGTTCAACACCAACACGCATGCTTTACCGCTGGACTGGGCGTGATGCCTTGTCCTAAACGCGGTTCGAGTTAGTGTCTACCCTGATGGCTACGACCATCATCTTCCCCAAATCCAACCGAAACCCTAGCCCAAGAATTCGATCGATCCGGCTAATAGCCGAGCCTAATTTCATAGGGCTTTTGTTCCCTGGGTCAATACGGTTCGAATGATACCGGATTTACCTGAGTTGGTTACGTGGATCGTGAGATTGACTGAGTCAAACCGCGGCGTGTTCTTCGACTGGATTTGAGCTCCGGCGACGATTAGCGAAGGGATTCGAGGTTCGGTAAGCTTGATGTGGGTATCGTAGACGAATTTGAGTCTCTATTTATAGATAATTCAGTCGGAAATGAATCGATCGAGTAAAGGCTCCTTAAAGAGGTTACGGTTAAAGTTATACCCACGATCTTGATCATAAACGAGCGATTAAACGTGAGGGAACGAATCGGTTCAGTGTCACGAACGTGTTGCCGGTTTTGGATTCGAATGATATCATCCCAATCGCGAGTTCACAAATTTGGTTTCAAAACCGGTGCGTAAGGAGGTTCGAACCAGAGATCAGTTGGGGAGGAAGGGATCTTCCGGGAATTGCAGAATAGACCCTGGACTTTCAAATGTTATCATCTCATGTGAAAAACTTAAATTCTTGGCTAAGTTAAGTTTCAAAAATTGCATTTCAAACCCTGACTTTTTATAAAACATAAAAATTTGTAAATTTATAAATCTTTATAAATTTAAATAGGTTAGTTAGTTATTAAAGTGTAATAGATTAATCTCCTTTTTCTTTTTTTTTTTAATGGTTTTATACATTCTTATTTATTTGAAGGTAATTATTAAATAGTTAATGTCACCTTATTATAATTTGATATTTTTCCTTGTAATTTACATATGCATTTATAATGTGTATAATAAACATTTATATAATTGTTTTAAATAAACATTTATCATGATATTAAATGTATGGATATAAAAGAGATAATTTATAAAAAATGAATAAATGTATTCATAAATTAAATAGGTTACAATGCCGGAAAAGTTAAGATAAGGTCGGAAATTCCTCGGGGATTACAGTCTCCCCTACTTTAGGAGATTTCGTCCCGAAATTTCACTAAGAGGAGGGTCCTGGGAATAGGTGAGGGTACTTGGCCTTCATCTGGTCTTCACGTTCCCAAGTAAACTTAGGGCCACGTTTGGATTCCCATCGAACCTTCACAATTGGGATTCGGCTTCGCTTGAGTTGCTTAACCTCCCGATCCATGATTTCCACGGGCTTCTCCACGAAGTGCATTGATTCGTCAATGTGCACCTCGTCGAGCGGTATTATGAGGTTCTCGTCAGCCAAGCATTTCTTTAAGTTTGAGATATGGAAAGTAGGATGAATGTTACTAGTCTCGTGGGTCTAGAAAGTCCAAACAGAGACAACGGTGGTGTTTAACGAGACCAGTTAAACACCACCAAAGCCAATTTCAAAAGCTAACACGAGACCATTGCTAGCTTGGCTCGACTTTCCGGCGGTTTGCAGATGTCCACGTCATATAAACTCTAACGTCGTTAAGTTTTTTTAACGAGGGGTCCAATGTAAAAAAATAGTTTGAAAGTAGGGATCGGTGGTAAGAATATTCTCAGTTGGGATTATTATCGACCAATTGATAAAATGTGGGATTATTAAAATACAATAATCCTTAATTATAATATTAAAGTTTAATTTTTTATATTTTAATTAATCATTGAAACATTCTTCTTTTATCTAAGTTTCAATATTGAAAACTAAGCTGCCACAACTTTATACATAGCTAACTACGTTAATGTTACCGTTGAACAATAATAAAAATTAAACTTAAAAAAGAAAATCTATACTATATAATAAATAAAGGTTTTGATGGGACACTTGTCACTCTTCTATGCATTCAAAACCATTTTTTCCCGTCTCTCTCTCCTATTAATTATATAAATTAATTTAATTGTTTTTATAATATTTTTGTTTCTCCACTCTCTCTCCTATTAAATAATAATGATTTATATAAATTTTTTTATAAAATATTTTTTATTTAAAAAAAAATAGGTTTGTTCATAAAATATTTTTATAAATTGAACATTTCTTTCATTCTTTTTATAAAATATTTTTAAAAAATAACTACATAACGTTCATAAATTTGTATTAAAAAACTATATATTATGTCATAAATATGTAATGTCTAAATTTTTATTATTAAGTATATAGCATTGCATTTATTCAAGCCGTGTAATGCACAGGGTTTCTAATCTAGTTATAATATATATAAAAAGCCATAAAAGTTATGGAAAACAAATATAATAAGAAAATTAATTGTACATAACTTTATACATTGAAGTTTATAACGTTTCGTTTTGTGGAAAACACGTCGCCCCCATCCTCCCTCTCCCATAAGACTGATGGTTGTGGGGCTTTATTAAGAGTGGATTCATCCTCTAATATCACGCCATGTGGAGCTGACTGGATGCTGACTAAGCAGTGGATAAAGCCCCTGCTGAAGCACTTGAGGGTGTTGTGGTGCAGGTGAGCGGGGGCTTTATCGAATTAATTTTTTGTTTAATTATTTATTCAATTCAAATTTAAAAACTAATAATTAATTAAAAATAATAATAAAAGATAAAATAATTAATTAAAAACATTCAACATCCTAAAAAAAAAAGAAATACATAGAAAATAAAATACTAAATTATTCCATAGGGTTTTAATTTTCTTTCATTTCCTTTCGAATACGCTCCTTTTGTTTTTCATATATCGCTTGGTCCCTCGGCGATAGGTGGCTGACGTCCTTGCTAAGAAATTCCAACTTCTTCATCATTTGTTTTTCCATTTTCACCTGCGTCGCCTTCTCGAGAGTACTTGTTATTTTAAGGATCACATCGCTAAATTCTAAATCGACATCATTAGTCTTTTTTTTTACCGCGGTCCCTTCCGGGCGGTCGACTTGAGCCTTGTGGTGTCCCTTCTTGCTCGGACATGTTGAGGTCGATGCCAACGCGACCATCCGATCCACTAGAGGTGACGTATGCGCCGGACGAACTAGTTTTCGTACGTTTTTGCGCTTCTTCCGCCTCCGGACTAACCAATTCAATCCATTTCGAGCACCTTTTGAGTAATTCCCACAAGTAGATCTCGTCAAAAACTTTACTTCCCACTTGCGCTTCTTCCGCTTCTTCTGTTATGTAGATTTGTAAACAGTCCGACATATTTGCGAATTTCGGACCACCGTCCCGATATCATGTCTTGATTTCGGTCTCTACTCCCCACTTGGGCGTAGAACGACTCTCTTACTTTAGACCAAAATACTTTGTGAGAGCGTTTTTGGGGTTGAACCGGTTCTTCTTGTGTCTCCGGTTGTGACATTTGATTGTAGACAAGCCGGTTAAACGCCTCATCATCCAAATATTCCAATCCTTGAAAATTCTCCATATTCTCCACATACTCATTCCAATTTCTCGACATTTTTTGTTGATGATTTGTAGTAATGTAGAGAATAGTTTATAAAATTGAGAGAAAATAGGAAGTTTATAAAGGTTTTGAGAGATAAATGAGTGAAGAGGAGTTAATTTATATAAATAGAAATTCTTATTTTTTATTTTCTTTAAACCCAACGGCTCTCCCCAACGGCTCTCGCTACCCGCCCCACGCCCACCGATCGCGCCCCCCATCGCCTGACCATCTTGTGGTGTGCGCGGCCAAGGTGGCTCGCGCCCACCCCCTTGCGCCCCCAACAACCTGCCACAACCATTAGCCTAACCCTAGCCATCGCCGCCTCCGTCTCCTTCGTCACCACTCGAAATTGCAAACTCTGAAAGCATGGCAAGAAGGCAGGACGGTCAATTGATGCAGCAGGAACAACCGTAAACAAGAACCGATACAACATCATTTTCCAACCAAACGTTCCAATTGGAAGGGAAGACGCCAATCAACAATCAAGAAGCACCTTTGAAAATGAGAATACCCAGGTAATTTCAGAAATTCGTGATAGGGTAACTAGGTTATCAATACAAGTGAATCAGTTGGTTAATGATCAAGATAGCAAGTGTGATGTGTTAAAATCTATTCTCCTACACCAAAATTGTTCTTTTGTCAGTGATAATACAGGAGAAATTGGAGTAGGTAGGTTGTTCATCAAGATTCTTTAAAGTTGTGTTTGCTCACCAGGTGTTTGATGAAATGCCTGAACAAATTAGGGGTGAAAGAAAATATTAGGAATTTAGCAACAAGTCGTGGTTAGGATTTAAGGAGTCATTAACAATAAAAGATGGTTCTATGATTGAGGATGAAATACCGAAACAGATTGGTAATTTGAAGGATTTATTATGATGCATTTAACAAGATCATTGATCAATTACAACCTTCACAAGATTATACGTTGAAGTGTTTCATGAGAGGATTGAAAGAAGACATTCAAATTAAGGTGAGAATGTTTAATCCTACAACACTTTATCATGCTTATTGTCTTGCAAAATTAGAAGAAATTGTTTTAGACAAGGTCTCAACTATCTAAAGTTAGCACCATGCTAGAAGTTGCCATGGAATAAAACAACGAAAAAGAATGGAAAGATGGGGCAACGCGCGACCAGGTGATGTTTATTTTAGTTTATTTACGCCTTGGGGTTTTGCCAAATTCTGATTATGATTTATGACACACTGCTCACTATACAATATGTTTGCTTTTATCAGTAATATTAATGCATTATTTATTTAATTAATCTCATTAGATACTAAATAAATTATAATTAGTGGGTGTTTCTTGATGCATATGGGTTCTTTTTTCCCACTGAAGTTGTTTGTTTTACATTTGCAGCAATTGGTGGTACAGCAGTGCAGCATCTAGAGCAGAATGCTCAGGCATTCAATCAAATTTCTGCAAATTTTGCTGCTTTTAGGTAAATATGCAGTGTAGTTGAATTAGCACCATCAAATGTATGGTCATTTGGATTTCTTCCAATTGGAAATTTGATACATATTAATCTAATTTCAAACATACAAGTGGAGCTAAGTACCATCTGTGTAGGCAATATAACATTTTTATATGTTGGCCCTGATCAGAGGAGTGAATGTGGGTCCCGTTTCTGATAAATTATGATAGCCCCTTATATTGAGATGTAGATTTGGTCAACACGTGGGAGTAGTGGTGGCAATTTTGACCTTGGTTTTAAAATGCGCGCATCAGGAGCGCATAATGCGTGACGTGCATGATGTGGTCCTGCATTTGATGTGATGCGATCTGATGATACGCATGTCATGCGATCTTATGCGTGATGTGATCTAATGCGACTTTATTATGCAGTTAGACCGATAACAAACATACTGTACTAATGGATAAAATGAGCATAAATTCTTTCTAAAAGATTGATTTTCTTATGAGTTATAGTGATTTTCTTTCAACCACTATCTTTTTTTATTTTTTGCAGCTAACTTACATATACACACACACATATTTGTCTGGAAGATTAGCACAAAATGGGCTACATCCTGCTTGTCCGGACGCTTTACCCACACCTGCGCAATGCACGTTCGAGTCCTCCGTTGCTCCTTTTTCACCTACATTTTCTTTCTTTTCCTTCGCTTTTTTTATTTGCGCTTTGCTAATTTGGATCGTATCCGCAATTTAATATGCAAGATCATGGCGGACTCCCCGGCGCAACGCGCGGGCTCCACACTAGTAATTACTAAAGTTTTAGTTTGAGGTACTAAATTTGTTAAGTTTAAAGTTTATACATGTGTTTATGTTAAAGTTATGGTAGTCAATGTTGCACATGAATCGGCATGCTTTAATTACAGTTATGCATATCAGGTAGATCCTAATCAATCTAATAAATTTTTTTCTCAGTATTGCTACTATTTCAAGTTTTTTTTTAACATATGAAACTTATCCTTTACGCTTTGTCTTGGTTCAAAAGTTTTAGTATGTCTTCCTGTAATTAGCATCTGGTTGTATATACAGTTTCCTATTATTTTTATTATGACAGATAAATCCCGAGACTCAAATGCAGCCAAGCCTTTTAGAACTATGGTACAACCTGCATTTCAGAGCTGAGAAAGAAGGATGGCTAAACGATCATTCATATATTCAATATGCAAGTATCTCCTGGTTAAAAGCTTTTGATTTTAAATTTTATTTTTTTCACATGTTGATTTTGGGTTGCTACTAGTTTTAAATGTTCTCCTTTACATTCTATTATGTTAGGAAAATATTCTTTATTATAAAAAGGCGGCCATGGATGAATCCAATTATGACCATTGATACTGCTATGGAACATAAAGAGTGTTTGTGGAAGGCAAAAAACAATACAATCAGATTGGGAGATAGGTGTTGGGTTTGTGTTGAAGAAAAAGAGATAATTGGATAAAACCTGTAGCCGAATCATCTCAGCGGGATTTTAGTTAGGCCAACGAAGATCTGAGAAATCTAGTTATTGCATTCTAGGAGAAACTCAAACAGAGTGACGAGAAAATGGAAATGATGTCAGAGTTCATAAACACAAAATGTCCAGAATTTGAGAGCACAACATCCACCAGACTTACGATAGATGTTTCAAATGATCCATTTAGCAATAGTGACAACTAGACCTAGGATGTTAGTTAAAACATTTATTACATATTTTGGAGATCTAATACTCTTTTAAACTTTAGAATTGATGAACTTTTATTATTTTGAATTTAATTATTTTTATGATATTAATGCTTGAAAGATTTTGGGAAAGCAATAAACATATTTATAAATGATAATAATGTTGTTTAGTGACTGAATACATGTTTGGTACTAAATTAAATTGTATCGGAAGCCATTTTTCAGTTTGTAAAAGATAAACATTTAAAGACTAAAAAATAGTCACTAAAAATACATAATAAGAATTAGTTTCTGACACTGATTTTCAGTCCCTAAAGAAACACATTGGAGACTGAAAAACTATAATCTTAGACTGATTACCCGACTCTAAAAATACATATTAGGGACTAAAATAAAATGCTATTTGAGACTAATTTTTAGTCCTGACAACAAAGATATTAACGACTGAAATTGCGTGGTACTGAGACTAATCCTCAGTCGTTAAAACATGGTATTGGAGACTGATTTGATATGTAATCACGAACCTAACGAAACATATCAGGGACAATATATACATTTTTGGAGGACTGAGCGTCAGTCCCTAAAGATACACATTAGGGATTGAAATATCTTATTATCCGAGACTGATTTTCAGTCGCTAAATAAATGTATTGGGGACTGAAATAACGTGGTATTGGGGGACAAATTAAGGACTAATGTTTTTTGTATCAGAGACTAACTATTAGTCCCTGTTGATGACATACAATGGAGACTGATTTTCAGTTACTAACTTGACTATTTAGGACTAAGTATCCGTCACTGACTGGGGACTGGCGAAATTAGTCTCTGATAACCATTAAGTACTGATATGGGGGGTATCAGAGACTAAAATTTTAGTCACAAATATCGTTCTTTTTTGTAGTGTATCCTACTTTCAAACTCATACTTGGATTCTTAGTCTTGAAAACTTTTTGTGTTCGTCTCAACTAAACCTTATAAGACTTGATAAACGTACATTCCAAATACACGAGAAAACTTCACTCTTGATACTAGAAACTAGCAAGAAGGAGGACATTACTCTCTCTTTAGCGGAGTACTTCCCCTGACTCCTTACAAAACCAAACATCGGAAATCCACCTACCCTTCTGAACGACTCGAATCTTTTGTGAGAGAGCGTATAACGGTTAATCCTGTTCCAAACGCTGTCCCACACCGCTCTTAAATACTAGAGTAGTTAGATAACCGCTTTATACTCAAAACGTAATCGTATACTTCTATACACTGAAGCTAAACTAAAAGACTTTAAACTACTCCATGTTTGACGTATTCTTGTTCAAACACTATGAACGTGTAAAGACTTTAAACTACTCTATGTTTGACGTATTCTTGTTCAAACATGATGAACGTATAAGACTTTAAACTACTCCATGTTTGACGTATTCTTGTTCAAACATGATGAACGTATAAGACTTTAAACTACTCCATGTTTGACGTATTCATGTTCAAACATGATGAACGTATAAGACTTTAAACTACTCTATGTTTGACGTATTCTTGTTCAAACATGATGAACGTATAAGACTTTAAACTACTCTATGTTTGACGTATTCTTGTTCAAACATGATGAACGTATAAGACTTTAAACTACTCCATGTTTGACGTATTCTTGTTCAAACATGATGAACGTATAAGACTTTAAACTATTCTATGTTTGACGTATTCTTGTTCAAACACAATTTAAATTATTCTATGTTTGACGTATTCTTGTTCAAACATGAGGAACGTATAAGACTTTTAAACTACTCAAGGTTTGACGTATTCTTGATCAAACACGAGGGAAGTGTAAAGACTTTAAACTACTCGATGTTTGATGTATTCTTATTCGAACACGAGGAAACTTTGAAACTCTAAATCTTGTCACATTCTTTTCTCTTTAATTATCGAATGACGTTTCTCTCTAAGGGACTCGTTAATCAACGATCGCTCTTACGAGGAAACCTTAGTCGTGTGTTAAACAAATTCTTGTACTCTTTCTTGATCCACACACAAACAGAAGGACCTATGCAGACTATGCGACAATTTAAATGCTTGCGGGTGCACACGTAAGTATGAAAATCAGCGTATGGGAAGACATAGTAAACCCTGTCATGTGCTATAATCTAAGACTTATCGTAAAAGGTAGCCACGAAACTTAAGTACCGTAGCAATCCTTAGACGTAATAGTCTACAAACTCAAATCATTAAACTATCATCGAATCCATCCTAAGTGATGCATCTCACTTGAAATCCTGAATGGAAATTCAGCAGATATTCTCTCGAATGAATTTATGAAATCGAATCTTCCTATATTTCAATGAAACTATATGTTTCATAGAGAAACTGTTGGCAACCCCAGTCTTTGAAAACTTAGAAACTTGAGCGTAATCTTATTCCTGTCATTCCAGTTAGGATTCTAAACGTAACCCGTAGTTTACTAAGGGACGTAAAGTATCTTTCTCATAATCCTTGTGCGTATCATAAGACTTAAAACGGAAACCTTCTACTTTAATTTCGGGACGAAATTTCTTAAAGTAGGGGAGACTGTAATATCCGAGATTTTTCCGTCATATATTTTCCTAAACTGTTGCACGTATCTAACGCTTGAAGTTTTATCAAAACTAGATTCTTGAAATAATAAATACTGATATACTAAGCTATATAATTTTATATGAGATTATATAAAATATATATATATATATATATATATTCTTAAAAATTGTATGGATTTACAATTATATAAATAAAATAAGTTATGAACTTGTTCTAAAACACACAAAAAACTTGAAAAGCATAAATCTTGGAAATTTTATTATAAATATATGTAATAAATATAAACTTTATAAAACCTAGTAGATTTTATAAAATAAAATCTATTCTATTATTTTCTTATATATATAAAGTCTAGGGACCAAAACTGTCAAAGGCTGAAACTGGTTTTAAAACTAAAACTATACTTTTAACCTAAAAAGTTAAACTTCAGAAACATCAGGGACCTGTTCTGCCATAAGCTTAAACTCCCAAGATCCAAACCAGTCAAGGGTTCGAAACCTGCAGACCCCGGTTCCGACCCCTTTTCCTCCGAAAACGCGAATCCCGTCCGGATTCGATGAACCTCGGGTTCATCTCGCGCATGCGACCCCTCCCCAAGGTGCTATGATGGTTGATTTCGACCGAGGCAACGCGTGATGTCGGGATTTATTCCAATCGGCTCAACCACCATCCTCCAACCCGTTCGATCATTTAATGCCCGAATTTGCTATAAATATCGATTAGAAACCTCAGTAACATCACACCACAACTACTTGAACTCTCAATTCGTTCATATCAAACCTGGATTGCCGTTGGAAGCTCGCGGCAGCCGACTCTCAACCCAGACCCAATCTCGCTCGGTTCGACATCGATTCAGGTAAATCTCATAACCATCATGTTCGTCACATTCCATAGATCGAAAGCCCTCTGTCTAATTCCATTAACAGAGGGCGAATCGATGTGTATTTGAGGATCAAAAGGCTAGGGTTCATACGGGGATTTGGGGTTAGTTTGGGATTCTGTTTAAGTAATTCTTTTTCCGTGTATTAAACCACCGAGACCCGTAGGCGGGATGGTTATGCGTGTGTGTATGCTTGGTGACCTGGTCACAGACCCGGGTTCGACCCAGGCGCGCCCCACTTTTGTTTTTCATTTTTTTATGCTTTTTACTCAATTTTAAAAATTCTAATAATTTTTATAAATTATATTAAACTGTTATAATCATAAAAATGAATTCTTTTATATTTTTGTATAACAGGGCTATCTTATTTAATTAGAATTAGTTAGAATCTATAACATTTTATAGTTTTAAAGGTTTAAAAAAAATTATAAAAAAAGGAAAAACATTTATAAGACTTTATTAAACCTATTTATTAAACAGAAAATGATTTATAAAACTTGAAGCTTTAATCTAACATAAAAACTTTAATTGTTTTCTATTCAAAACTTTAAATAAATAATTTATATAAATTTTATAAGTAAAACTTATAAAATTTGCACACTACTTAGAAAACATAAAATTATAAACTTTTGTAAATTATTAGGAATCTAAATCAAGGCTATTTGTATATCTATTTTAAAACAAGAAAAGTAAATAAACGTCGTTTATTTAAAAACTAGAAAACCTATGAATCTATAAACTTTATAAAGATAGAAAATCGTTTACTCATTCATCCTAAATTTATAAACCCTATAAATCTTAAATAGAAACTTTAAACATTTCAAACTTACAAACTTCATTTTAATACCTAAGAAACTTTATAATTTATAAACTTATAATTTAAAAACTATTTATTCTCTAAATACTTATTGTTTATCCTTGCAATAATTATTTGTAATCTTTAATAATTACCCATACTTTAAATAATTATTTTTAAATCTTTAAATAATTGTTTAGCCTTTCGTTTAACAATACGTACAATTACTTAGAAACTATTTTAATTATTATTACCAATTGGGCGTAATAATTGTGAAACTTTTGAATAATGATCTTACTAAATCATTCTAAGCTACAAACTTATTTAAACTTTGATACATAAGTCTTGAATCATTCATTCAAAAACCTTTTGTTTTAAACTTAATTTAAAAAACTTCATAAACACAACCAACCCATCTCCCACTTGGAACCCTAGTCAAATCTCGAAATCCTAGATCTTTTGCCTTAGATTTGTAGAAGCAAACTTAAATCTTTAAGACTTATATTCATAGGCTTATTGTGAGGATATTCTCCCTCAAAGTCTTGCAATCGCTTACTCTTGTCGGATATTCTTCATCCAATCCAAGTGAGTATACTTAGCCCCTTTTTTGTTTTGTTTTTATTTTATAAACTTGGGGTGGAACATGTTCAAACTTTTTAGACTTATATAATTCAAACTTAACTATGTTTACATGTCTTCTATGTGTTTAAATGCTTTGAGACTTGCATGCTTAAATTAAACTTAATTCTAGCATGTTCATTAACTTTGGCCGAGCCTATAGTAACAGTGATAGATCTATTGCATTTGACCAATCCACCTTGATTGATTGACCCATTCGGGGGGGAGCCCTTGGTGATTGTTACTGAATTAAACTTTAAACTTGAGAGTTATAAGGGTAACCTGCGGGTTATACCTAAACTTGGTTGGAGGGTTGAAGTGCACAATGTTTAAGATACTTGTTTCTCATACTTACATTATAGAATGCATATATCATAGTGAATTGTAATTCTTTTCAAATCCTTGTTAAACTGTGTCAAAACCTTTGTATCTCACCAACTATTTTGTAGTTGACAGATTCTTTCACATGTTTCAGGTTCTACAACATGAGACTTTATCGTGATCACATAGGATGCTTGGACCTAGAATGCTTAATCAATTAGACTTGTATTCTTGCTATGTATTTGATTTATTCCTTGTATTGGAACCTTGAAGTTATTTAATAAAACTATTTAAACTTTAATAGTCAACCTTGTGCTATTGAACAACCGCGTCCGCCCTGACGTATAATCCGCCGTCGGTTAGGGTGTGACAAAAGATCAGGTAGAAGGAAACCCGTACGACTCAGGGAGCGTGGTGTGATACCGGTGTGTAAAAGTTTTCCGTGAAGGATTAATTCAAGTATAGTCCGATCTGTGTGAAATAGATTGGTGTGGGGAGGCGATTTAAAGTAAGGAAAAGAATAAAAGCAAGTCAACAGAACCTAGAGCCAAACCTTGTTATGGATAAGGTTTTGCACAAAGTTTGATGCTTGTGTTGTGATTTATAAAGAAAGAAAGAAAAAGTGTTTTTTTTACTTTTGAAAAAAGTTTTTCGTGAAGGATTAATTCAAGTATAGTCCGATTTGTGTGAAATAGATTGGTGTGGGGAGGCCCTTTAAAGTAAGGAAAAGAAAAAAAGCAAGTCAACAGAACCTAGAGCCAAACCTTGTTATGGATAAGGTTTTGCACAAAGTTTGATGCTTGTGTTGTGATTTATAAAGAAAGAAAGATAAAGTGTTTTTTTTTACTTTTGAAAAAAGCAACTAAATCGGATCGTGTGATACGACAGAGATCAAAAGAGGTTCTGTGTGAGCCAGGGTTCTGATTGAGCCATAGGTCGAGACCAAGGAGATCGGTTATGTGTGAGCCAGAGATAAAGAGTTATATGTGAGCCAAGGGAAGGAGTTCTGTGTGAACTAAATAGAGGGGTTCTGTGTAAACTAAGGTAGGAGAGATATGTGTGATCGGAGAAGGTTTGTGTGACCGAAAATTGTGAGATTCTGTGTGAGTCGTTTAGTATGTCTGGAGGACAAGGAAACGTCGGTGCTATAGTACCATTGAGAGAAAAATCGAGCATCTCTCTTCAATGCCCTAAGTTAACAACTACTAACTACACAACTTGGGCCATTATGGTAGAGTCGATCTTGCAAGCTAATGGACTTTGGGAGGCCATTGATCCAGTGACGGGTGGTGCAGTTGAACTGAAGAAAAATATGACCGTAAGAGCTTTTATCTTTCAATCCCTACCCGAGGACATCCTCTTACAGGTGGCGAAACATAAGGATGCAAAAGATGTTTGGGAGTCGATACGGGTTCGTTTTCTTGGAGCTGATCGGGTACAAAAGGCACGACTTCAAACACTTAGAAGCGATTAAGAGAAACTGCAAATGGGTGATAATGAATCTCTTGATGTGTTTGCTGGGAAGATATTCTATGCAAACAATAATGAAGTGTTATAGTGGGTTGTGATGAATGAGAGAAAAGGTCATAAGACTTCTTCTCAATCGCTCTCATTCGCTCTTGTGCTTTTCTTCGTTCTTTGTATTGTTATTTGTAGAGTTTCCTCCATAAATATAAAAGAATTATTAATTCGTTTATCCCTGTGTCAACTTGTGCAAGTTTTATGCTTATCTGGGGCGGCCTTGAGGGCGTATCGGGCGGACGATCGCTCGGGGCCAAATAATTTGGAGGGCCCAAAAAAGTTCTTTTTTCGCGTTTAGATATCTTAGCCAAACTGAATCGAGTAAAATGAAGAAAATGCAAACCTGAATCTTTACGAAAGTGAAGAAAGTAAAGACCTAGAACTTTTTCCCGACAATGAGATGTAGCAGATGTTGGCGAGTGGAGAAGAAGTTGAAAAGATAAATTAAAAAAATATTCCCATACATTCAGATATATAGGTTGTAGTACAAGGCTCAAGGTCAAATTATTAATTATAAACACTCTAGATCTATCGACTTTTTTTTTGAAAATTTTAATTCATGTTCGGAGTGAGAGTTGAACCTATGATCTACTCAAACATTGATGTTTCTTGAGGATTTTCTACATTTGAGTATTTGGAACGTGTGATAAACTAAGATTGAAATTCATTCTTCAAAGACATTTCCATTTATGATTGATTTTATATTTTTATTAGGACTAGTTTAATTGAATCAAGGGTTACACTAAAATATCTCTAAAGTGGAATATCACCATCTGAGAAATCAACTATAATACTTTTTTATGATTAACACAACCAGACAATAACACAAAAAAATAATACGAACTCAAGTGTGAGAGTTCGTTATAATATTTTACGTCAGAGTTAAACAATGATGATGACTTTTTATGTTTTATTATTGTCGGTCGTAATTAGTTAAAATCAAAATAATTACCAGAACAAATGAAGAAAAAAAAAGAAAAGAACTTGATTTTTTGATGAATTTTCGTTGGGTTTGCATTGCAGCATATAATATCGATTGATTGGTGTAATTAATCTTTTGGGTGAACTAATATGTTTAATGCTTACGTGTTATGAATTAATTAGTCATTAATTTAAATGGCTTCTAGTTGGGCTTGAAATAAAACGAACGAGCTACAATGAAGTGGGCCATTAAACATTGCAAGCCCACAATTGGAGACGCACGCAGTTATTAGATTTCTAATCATTTACTCAAATGAAAATATCTATAAAATTATCATCACAATTTTATTATTTTACCACTCCTTAGAAACAACTTAAAAGAAAGAAAGAAAGTAATGTGATTTTCACATGAAAAAAAATGATAAATACATACAAAATGCATGTATGTATCACAGACTATAAAATTATAGTATCTTATGTATTAATAAGTATTTATATATTATTTACTAGGTTAGAATCTCGTGTATTACACGGGTTGATTAAATGTAATGTATATTTAGTAATAAGGGTTTACATATTACATATTATTACACTAGGTTAATGACGCGTGTTCTACACGGGTGGAATATCAAAACTCAAACACGTAAACTATTTAAAAGAACTTATTAATGATTGATATCAAATGTTATAAAACGCACGTGTACACAGCCAAAAAAGAACGTTAGTTGTTACAAACATCAATATAAAAACCAATAAAATCATGGTACATTTTAAAGTAGGCGTATGATTTAGAGAGACATATCTTTATGTAAGAAGAGGCTAATGAATTCTAAACAATCAGTTCACAAGTGTTATTTAGACAAACACACAACATGTCGACCAAGCTGGCTAAAATAGATAAATGCCATTGACGTGATGTGAAGGGAATCCGAACACTCATGTTTGACCATAAAACGTGTGATTAATAAGTAAAGGAACGTATTGAACCTGAATTCTGGTCAACGGTAAGAATTCTCTCATCGGATGATTTCATGACGTAGCGACAGTGAATCATAGCAAACATATCCGTCGTAAGGAAAGATAACCCGTCTTTGCATACTGTCCTGCAACGACCAACAACCCTTGCCGGAAGTTTTCGTAACAGTTGTAATATTTAAATTTGTGATCATTTAGAAATGTAATAATTAGGAGAAGTAATTAGTATTAATTCTGGAAACCACGAATTCCTATATTTTTCGAAAGGTATTATTATTGATTAGTAATATAAATAATAGTAAACATCATCACATTAATGAAAAATTTTATGTATCTAATTCATTGCAGAAGTTTAACGTTTCTTAAATGATTTTAGGCAAATTTAATTATTAAAATTACGGTTACATTGAGAAGTAATTAAGTGATTCGGTACTTGAAAATTAATTTTGGTAAATTTATGACATAAATATGAAACCGTTTAATAAAAAAATTGGAATACGAAAAATTCAAATGTTTAATTTAAAATTTAAAAAAATTGATTATTAATGAAAAATTGTGGTTCAGCAACGGTTGAGTCCCGAGAAGCTCAAGAAATTTGTCTTAAAAAAAACGGTTGAGTAATTAGTATTATTATTGATTAGTAATTAGTAATAGTAATTAGTATTAGGGTTGTTCACGAACCGAACCGAGCGGACTTTTGCTCGTGCTTGGTTCGTTTACAAACCGAACCGAGCCGATCAGCTCGTTTACAACCGAGCAGAAAATCGAACGAGCATTATCCGAGCATTAAATTTTCCGAGTGAGCATCGAGCGAGCGGCGAGCGATTTGCACAAGCTACTGTGTAGTGTGCCTTTTGAATTGTAGAGCCTCAAAAGTTGCTCGTCGCTCTGATCGTGAGCTGCAAAGGTTGATCGGCTGACTAGGAGGGAGAGACGATTTGTAACTTGAATCGCAGAGCCGCAAGACTGCTCGTGCAGGCGACGTCTTAGGGTTAGAGATTTTATGCAGAGATGATTTGATACTTGAATTGAGTAGAAGGCTCTGAACATGAACTAGTGAAGTAACGTTATTACTAAAGATGTGTTTTTTTTTTCTTTTTAGGTTTTAAGTTGAGTTACTCTTGACTCAATATAAGAAATTCTATAATAGATTGAACCAAAAGAGTAATTTATAAATGTATAAAATATTTATTCATTATATAGATATATAAATTAATTCGAGCCAAACCGAACGAGCAACGAGCGAGCGTACCTTTGCTCGTGCTCGGTTCGTTTACAAACCGAACCGAAATCGAACGAGCATATTTCCGAGCATATTTCCGAGCGAGTTTCGAGCATTTTGGACAGCCCTAATTAGTATTAATATAATATTAATTTAATATTTTTAATATTAATAATATTAATACTTGATATAAGATTTGGGGAGAAAATCATTAAGAATGCATTGAAAAGTTGTCAAGTGTCACCAACAAGTATTATTTTATTAGTATTAAAAAACTGTTATTTTTTTATCTATATTACTAGGTTAAAATCCCGTGTATTACACGGGTTAAATAATAAAATGTTATATATTTACTACACGGGTTGAATAAACCATCATATTACATTGGTTGAATAAAATATATTGTAATTTGTTAACAAACACATTTGTCAAAATATGTTTTTAAAAAATGTAATTTGTTTTGACAGTTATAAGGTCTGTTAAGTTAGTTTTTAAAACATTTTTTTTTCAACTCAGTATTAGTTTTTTAATTTAATTGATAAATGTTAGTTCATATTAAGTTTATTTTATTGATTATATAATAACTATTTATAATTAAATAATAAGTATTCGTAATTAGATTTATTAATATAAAGATTATTATTTGATAGGAGAGAGAAACAGAAAATCTAATATTTAATAGGAGAGAGAGACGAAAAAATAAAGATGAGAAGTAACAAAGAGTGACACGTGTCTTGAAAAAAATTTCATTTATTATAGTAGTAAGATTAACCCCTTGCAAAATAAGAACGGTGGAGGAACATGTTAAGAAAAGAATAAAGGAAAGTAGAATTTTTTCTAAGAAAAGAATAAATGAAAGAAGATAACTTAATTAGGTATCAAGCAATGACCGTTAAAATAAAGGTATCTAGCAATGAAATTGTTTCATAAAAGTTCAATTTTATTATATTTAACTTAAAACAACCTTCCACGAATTATTCTTATTGCTTTCTTTGTTGATAAACAAACTTAAAAAAAATATTAAATAAGTAACTTTACGTCAAGTATCACAACATGTGATCACAAGATTTTTTTTCACTTATTTTTCTCTCAGTATTTAATATTTTTTTTATTAATATATTTTTTAAATTATTTAAATTTTTTTCTTAACTATTTAATATTTTTTTTATATTTATTTCGTCTAATACATGAGCTTCTAACCTCTATATATATATATATATATATATAAAAGTAATTACTTAATTAATTAATCCACTTAAATTTTTTATTGAATATACAAGTATACTACAAAAATTCATTTAGCTGGATTAGTCATTTTCAATTCTAATCAAATCAACTAATTTAAGTCAGGCAAATTGATTTTTAGTAATTCAAAATATGACTCATTCATTTATAATAATCAAAATTAAAAGTTTGATTGGTAATAATCTCAACTTTCACTTTTATTATCAATGTCAGTTCTAGTACCCTCCAACCCTTTTTTTTAAAAAAAAAATTAAACAAATTAATAACTAAATTAAATAACAAAAAATTTAATTAATTAATTAAAAGTACAAAACACGAAGTCGAGCGCTTCTTCCGATGAATCGCGTGGGAAGTATAACGTACAATTCATATTTTTGGTGGATGGATACAAAAAGAAATGGTTTATATTTAGAAAAATGTATTTTTTTTTGTAGTGAATAAATGATTGGGTATGTATTTATACGGGTAAAATAAAAAATATAATTTTTTTAATTTTAACGGTTATATAGCCGTTCAACGGTATAGTCAAACATGTATTTAACCAAGCCATTCAAATTTTCAACGGGTTCTACAAGCCGCCAACCTTTACCCATTGAACCCGCCTACGTTGCGGCGGTGTACCCGCCAAGCCGCCTGATACCCGTTATTTAAGATTTACATTAACATCTTGTTCTTCCGCTCATATTTTTCGTTCCGGACATGAAGACCCAAGTGTTAGATTAATACTTCATTAAAGACAATAGATTTTTTCAGAAATGAGAATTACTTTTTTTTTTTTTTTTTGAAAGGCAATTTTTTTTATTTCTATAGGAGTAGGACTTGAACCCATGATTCAGTGACGGAGCTTAAAAAAATAAGTAGCGGGGGCCGAAAGTCACGAGACCAAATTTTTTTTCCTATCGCTATGTTCGGGTTGACGATTCAATTCGGGTCGGGTCAAACAAACCAACAATAAATAACTCTAAATATCTAATTATCTATGATGATGCGAGAGAAAAATGGTAAGTACCAACAATAAATAACTCTAAATATCTAATTGCCCCGGACAAACCTAATTATCATATAATATGTACCATTAGAATCTATATCTTACTACTCTAATAAATGAAAATCTTTTCAGAACACGTGTCACTCTCTGGTTACTCCTCATTTTTATTTTCCCGCCTCTATCTCCTATTAAATATTAGATTTTCTATTTTTCTCTCATATTAAATAATAATCTTTATATATATATTAATAAATCTAATTACGAATACTTATTATTTAGTTATAAATAGTTATTATATCATCAAATGAACTTAATATGAACTAACATTTATCAATTAAATTAAGAAATTAATACTCAGTTGAAAGAAAATGTTTTAAAAACTAACTTAACAGACCTTATAACTGTCACGACAAATTACATTTTTTAAAAACATATTTTGACAAATGTGTTTTTAACAAATTACATTATATTTTATTCAACTAATGTAATATACTGGTTTATTCAACCCGTGTATTACACAGGTTTTAAAAAAATATAAAATTTTTATTACTAAATATATAACATTTTATTTATATAACCGTTGTAATACACGAGATTTTAACCTAGTATATTATATGTAAAAAAAGATTGAGTTTGACAACAAAAATAAAAGTCAAATACTTAATAATTGTAAAACTCCTTCAAATCATTTATATTAAAAGATAATCAGAAAAATGATATTTAAAAAAATGTGTTTTTAAAACATTTGGATATGATTAATCGATGAGTAAGTGTTTGAAGATAAAGTAAAACAAGAAATTAAGGGGTACATTTAGATTTCCATGTGTGTTGTATGCAAAATAATTAAACTTTCATGAAGTAATGTATTATGTATAGATCTTATTTTAAGGGATAAAAATATAGTAAGTGTATGTTTTATTTGGTGCAATTATTTTATATTTATAGAATTGCATTAAATGAAAATAATTTGTTACATTTTGATGCAATTAATTCCCATTTTATAAGGATTATTGGATTTTAATAATCTCGCATTTTACTAATTGACCAATAATAATCTCAACTGATAATATTCTTACCATCAACATCTACTTTCAAATTATTTTCTTACATTAGACACCTTGTTAAAAAATCTTAATGTCGTTAGATTTATATGACGTGGACATCTACAAACCGTCGGAAAGTAGAGCCAAGCTAGAAGTGGTCTCGTGGTGGGTTTTGAAATTGGCTATGGTGGTGTTTAACTGGTCTCTTTAATCACCGTCGTTTTCTCTGTTTGGATTTGCTGAAAAAACGAGACCAGTTAAACACCACCAGGGCCAATTTCAAAACCCACCACGAGACCACTGCTAGCTTTGCTCGACTTTCCGACGGTTTGTTAAGTTTTTTTAATGAGGGGTACAATGTAAGAAAATAGTTTAAAAGTAGGAACTGGTGGTAATAATATTCACAGTTAAAATTATTATTGGCCAATTAGTAAAGTATGGGATTATTAAAATCTAATAATCCTTTTTTTATAATAGTCTCGTTTCTTTTAGTTTGTTCTATTAACATTTGATGACCAATATCGTATGTTCACCATGTGTGCGTCGTATAACCTCAGAAAAATATGAAGATGGTCCTGATCTTCTCCATCTCCCGCACTTCTATCATACTTACAGCATAATAAATGACTTTGTTGTCAAGGGAACTAATTATGAGATGAGCATAACTCATAATTGTCATGAACATCCACTAATTCTTGTGGATACACGATGCAACGATATTACAACAAGGAATAAGAATGAAGCTTTATGCAATGCATGTTTGATACCAATCAAGGAGAACATGGCGTTTTATAAGTGCACATATGAATGCAACTTTGTTCTCCATGAGTGGTGCACCCGGTGAATTAAAAGACTACAAAAGTCACCCACAACATAACCTTCTTCTCTTGGCAAACGTAGGCCATGAGTTTCACGGGTTCCGTTGTGGCGTATGTGGGCATGGTTGCAACGGATTTGCTTACTCTTGTGTCAAATGTAATTACTACATCGATGTTTGTTGCGCATTCCTACCTGAAAAAATCGCTCATAAATCTCATCCATATCACCTACTTTCCAGAGTTGAGGATAGTCTAGACCACTTTGAATCTCGATCATTTCAGGAGAGATGGAGCAAAAAACAATGTCGTTTGTGTTTGTCTAAGTTCATGTATCCCAACGAAACTTCATTGAGTTGTGAAAGTTGTAATTTTCATCTACATCTCGGGTGTGCTTTGTTATTCCCAAAGACAATTAAGCACAAGTATGACAAGCACTCGATCACCCTAAGTTACTCCCCAGTTGAAAACCATGAGGGTGATTACTTTTGTGAAGTTTGCGAGGAGAAACTTAATCCTAACGCTTCTTTCTATCATTGCCATGAATGTGTCCAGTCCATACATTCAGCTTGTGCTCCGTTAATAGCTCCAACCAAAGCATACATTTGTGGCGCCTTTAGGGTTCCTCATATGGATATAAAGTTTGCAGACATTCATAAAGAGTTTTATCACCCACACCCACTTTCATTTCTCGTCGGGACAAAAAGCGATGGTGGTTGCACCAAGTGCGGTAGAACGTTGAACTTTCATTTTAGCATAAATTGTCTACAATGTAAGTTTGCGGTCCATCTAATGTGTCATTACTGGAGGTACTAATGTTTCAATAAAAAAATATTTGTATCGCCCACAAATAATAAATATTTAAATTTATATATATATACATATAGTTGATTATTACCCATGTTTTAACATTTAAATATGTGCAGTTACATTCCTTAGTTACATTCCTTCCTTTTATTGCACTAACTGGTTGTTGTTGTTGGTTGCTCACGAATTGAAGCTTATCATTAGTTGGAAACTTGGAATTCTTAATAACGACAAAATTTAAAAATAAAAATTTATTTTATCTTCTTCATCAAAATAGCATCTAGTGTTAAAAATTAAAATACTTTAGTACAGGTATGTGATTTCTGAAGGATTAATCTTGATTAAAGATAATTATTAATTTATTAATTGGTTTAGTTCGTATTAGAGTAGGATTGAGTTTGTTTTTTTAATTAATTATTTAATAGTTATTGAGTTTGATTAGGATTAGTATATGATTTATTATAATTAAATGGTTAGAGATTAATTGTGATTGTGAGTTGAGTTTTATTAATAAAGACTCGGTCTATAATATCAAAATTTGCTATTTCCAACAATTTCACCAAATTCTCCTTAGGCTTCACTTTTGATTATTCAGATAATGAATAATGTTTTTTTTAAGTTCTATTCATATTTTCCGCACACCATAAAGAAAATTTTAATCAAACATGGGTATATTATTCCTCATGGATATTTAGTGACCCAAAAATAGAAGGAAAAAACCTTTTGAAGCACCTAAGTTTAGAATTGTTGGGTTTAATACCCACTAGAATAAAGAAATTTGTCGTTAAAAAAAATCTTCACGGAAACATCATTTATCTCGGGAACAAATACTTTGTGTGGTTTAGCCGTTATTGGTCCCAAATGAGTTAAAAAACACTTTGGCATTACATGATTTCAATAAAACTTTTTTTTTGAACGGCGAGGAATTTCATTAAACAAGCCAAAAGCACTACCAAGAGATAGAGAAGGCAAACCAAAATATGATTTACAATGACAAGGAATTAACATTGAACACACACCAATTAGACCAATCTAAATTAACCATTTTGGATCGATATTTGGCCCAAAGGTAGCTAGTGGCCTTAGCGTCCTCCAAAATCTTAAGAAGTTGCATCCGCTTGTTGTTAAAAACCGCCTCATTTCTTGTCTTCCAAAGTACCCAAACAACCGATAGGATGATTGCATACAAAGCCTTCTTTTTAGGCTTATTTTCCACCCCATATTCATGGATTTGGAGAAGATCCTTGAAAGAAAAAACGAAAATATGAGGGATGTTGCATCATTGCGAGACGATGGACCAAACGACATTTGCAACCTCACAATGAATAAAATGGTGTTCGGCCAATTCGATCTCCATACCACATAACTTACACATGCCAACCCCCACATTGATGCCTCTTTTCATTAGAGCAAGACAAGAGGAAATTCTTTCCATTTCGAACCTGAGTGTTTTGTACGGAATTATGCACCAAACTTGATCATATAGATATAGAATATTTTCGTGTATTATGATGAAGTTAATCTTGAATAGAGAAAAAAAAAGGGATTTATTTGATTAATTAGTGTTTATATTTATCTTTATTAATTCCTAGTTTGAGTCTAATTATGAGTTAATTTATTTAATTAGTTTAATTGAGTTTGAGTTAGAATAGGTTTGGGTTTAGATTAGTATAAATAAATGGTATGGTTATTGTATTCTTTACAGTTTTCAATATTAATAAAAAGAGTCGTGGAGAATTCCACAAAATCATCGTGTTTGAGTGTTCGTTTTGGGCATGATTTCCAACATATTATTCACCTATATAGGAGTATATTAACCAAAAGTGAATAACACAAAGATACTAGCTAATTAGACTTTCACAAAGGTATTCTATGCAAAAAATAATGAAGTGTTCTAGTGGGTTGTGATGAATGAGAGAAAAGGTCATAAGACTTCTTCTCAATCGCTCTCATTCGCTCTTGTGCTTTTCTTCGTTCTTTGTATTGCTATTTATTGAGTTTCCTCCATAAATATAAAAGAATTATTAATTCATTTATCCCTGTGTCAACTTGCGCAAGTTTTATGCTTATCTGGGGCGGCCTTGAGGGTGTATCGGGCGGACGATCGCTCGGGGCCAAATAATTTGGAGGGCCCAAAAAGTTCTTTTTTCGCGTTTAGATATCTTAGCCAAACTGAATCGAGTAAAATGAAGAAAATGCAAACCTTAATCTTTACGAAAGTGAAGAAAGTAAAGACCTAGAACTTTTTCCCAACAATGAGATGTAGCAGATGTTTGCGAGTGGAGAAGAAGTTGAAAAGATAAATTAAAAAAATATTCCCATACATTCAGATATATAGGTTGTAGTACAAGGTTCAAGGTCAAATTATTAATTATAAACGCTCTAGATTTATCGACTTTTTTTTTGAAAATTTTAATTCATGTTCGGAGTGAGACTTGAACCCATGATGTACTCAAACATTGATGCTCCTTGAGGATTTTCTACATTTGAGTATTTGGAACGTGTGATAAACTAAGATTGAAATTCATTCTTCAAAGACATTTCCATTTATGATTGATTTTATATTTCTATTATGACTAGTTTAATTGAATCAAGGGTTACACTAAAATATCTCTAAAATGGAATATCACCATTTGAGAAATCAACTATAATACTTAGAATAAACACAACCAGACAATAACACAAAAAAATAATACGAACTCAAGTGTGAGAGTTCGTTATAATATTTTACGTCAGAGTTAAACAATGATGATGACTTTTTATGTTTTATTATTGTCGGTCGTAATTAGTTAAATCAAAATAATTACCAGAAAAAAAAAAGAAAAGAACTTGATTTTTTGATGAATTTTCGTTGGGTTTGCATTGCAGCATATAATAATATCGATTGATTGGTGTAATTAATCTTTTGGGTGAACTAATATGTTTAATGCTTACGTGTTATGAATTAATTAGTCATTAATTTAAATGGCTTCTAGTTGGGCTTGAAATAAAACGAACGAGCTACAATGAAGTGGGCCATTAAACATTGCAAGCCCACAATTGGAGACGCAGTTGTTAGATTTCTAATCATTTACTCAAATGAAAATATCTATAAAATTATCATCACAATTTTATTATTTTACCATTCCTTAGAAACAACTTATAAGAAAGAAAGGTGATTTTTCCATGAAAAAAATGATAAATACATACAAAATGCATGTATATATCACAGACTATAAAATTTTAGTATCTTATGTATTAATAAGTATTTATATATTATTTACTAGGTTAGAATCCCTTTTATTACACGGGTTGATTAAATGTAATTTATATTAAGTAATAAGGGTTTACATATTACATATTATTACACTAGGTTAATGACCCGTGTTCTACACGGGTGGAAAATCAAAACTTAAACACGTAAAATATTTAAAAGAACTTGTTAATTATTGATATCAAATGTTACAAAACGCACGTGTACACAGCCAAAAAATAACGTTAGTTGTTACAAGCATCAATATAAAAACCAATAAAATCATGGTACATTTTAAAGTAGGCGTGTGATTTAGAGAGACATATCTTTATGTAAGAAGAGGCTAATGGATTCTAAACAATCAGTTCACAAGTGTTATTTAGACAAACACACAACATGTCGTCCGAGCTGGCTAAAATAGATAAATGCCATGGACGTGATGTGAAGGGAATCCGAACACTCGTGTTTGACCATAAAACGTGTGATTGATAAGTAAAGGAACGTATTGAACCTGAATTCCGGTCAACGGTAAGAATTCTCTCATCGGATGATTTCATGACGTAGCGACAGTGAATCATAGCAAACATATCTGTCGTAAGGAAAGATAACCCGTCTTTGCATACTGTCCTGCAACGACCAACAACCCTTGCCGGAAGTTTTTGTAACAGTTGTAATATTTAAATTTGTGATCATTTAGAAATGTAATAATTAGGAGAAGTAATTAGTATTAATTCAGGAAACCACGAATTCCTATATTTTTCGAAAGGTATTATTATTGATTAGTAATATAAATAATAGTAAACATCATCACATTAATGAAAAATTTTATGCATCTAATTCATTGCAGTAGTTTAACGTTTCTTAAATGATTTTAGGCAAATTTAATTATTAAAATTACGGTTACATTGAGAAGTAATTAAGTGATTCGGTACTTGAAAATTAATTTTGGTAATTTTATGACATAAATATGAAACCGTTTAATAAAAAAATTGGAATACGAAAAATTCAAATGTTTAATTTAAAATTAAAAAAAAATTGATTAGTAATGAAAAATTGTGGTTTAGCAACGCTTGAGTCCCGAGAAGCTCAAGAAATTTGTCTTAAAAAAAAAGGTTGAGTAATTAGTATTATTATTGATTAGTAATTAGTATTAGTAAAAATTATAATTAGTATTAGTAATTAGTATTAGTATTAGGGTTGTTCACGAACCGAACCGAGCGGCGAGCGATTTGCATAGGCTACTGTGTAGTGTGCCTTTTGAATTGTAGAGCCTCAAAAGTTGCTCTTTGCTCTGATCGTGAGCTGCAAAGGTTGATCGGCTGACCAGGAGGAAGAGACGATTTGTGACTTGAATCGTAGAGCCGCAAGACTGCTCGTGCATGCGACGTCTTAGGGTTAGAGATTTTATGCAGAGATGATTTGATACTTGAATTGAGTAGAAGCTCTAAACATGAACTAGTGAAGTAACGTAATTACTAAAGATGTGTTTTTTTTTTTCTTTTTAGGTTTTAAGTTGAGCTACTCTTAACTCAATATAAGAAATTCTATAATGGATTGAACCAAAATAGTAATTTATAAATGTATAAAATATTTATTCATTATATAGATATATAAATTAATTCGAGCCAAACCGAACGAGCAACGAGCGAGCGTACCTTTGCTCGTGCTCGGTTCGTTTACAAACCGAACCGAAATCGAACGAGCATATTTCCGAGCATATTTCGAGCGATTTTCGAGCATTTTGGACTGCCCTAATTAGTATTAATATAATATTGATTTAATATTTTTAATATTAATAATAATATTACTTGATATAAGATTTGGGCGGAAAATCATTAAGGATACATTGAAAAGTTGTCAAGTGTCACCAACAAGTATTATTTTATTAGTATTAAAAGATTGTTATTTTTTATATATTACTAGGTTAAATTCCCGTGTATTACACGGGTTAAATAAATAAAATGTTATATATTTAGTAATAAATTTTTTTATTTTTAAAAATTACACGGGTTGAATAAACTAGTATATTACATTGGTTGAATAAAATATATTGTAATTTGTTAACAAACACATTTGTCAAAATATGTTTTTAAAAAATGTAATTTGTTTTGACAGTTATAAGGTCTGTTAAGTTAGTTTTTAAAACATTTTTTTTCAACTGAGTATTAGTTTTTAATTTTAATTGATAAATGTTAGTTCATATTAAGTTTATTTTATTGATTATATAATAACTATTTATAATTAAATAATAAGTATTCGTAATTAGATTTATTAATATAAAGATTATTATTTAATAGGAGAGAGAAATAGAAAATCTAATATTTAATAGGAGAGAGAGACGAGAAAATAAAGATGAAAAGTAACCAGATAGTGACACGTGTCTTGAAAAAAATTTCATTTACTATAGTAGTAAGATTAACCCCTTACAAAATAAGAACGGTGGAGGAACATGTTAAGAAAAGAATAAAGGAAAGTAGAAATTTTTCTAAGAAATGAATAAATGAAAGAAGATAACTTAATTAGGTATCAAGCAATGACCGTTAAAATAAAGGTATCTAGCAATGAAATTGTTTCATAAAAGTTCAATTTTATTATATTTAACTTAAAACAACCTTCCACGAATTATTCTTATTGCTTTCTTTGTTGATAAACAAATTTTAAAAAAATATATTAAATAAGTAACTTTACGTCAAGTATCACAACATGTAATCATAATATGTGATCACAAGATTTTTAAAGGTATCTAGCAATGAAATTGTTTCATAAAAGTTCAATTTTATTATATTTAACTTAAAACAACCTTCCACGAATTATTCTTATTGCTTTCTTTGTTGATAAACAAATTTTAAAAAAATATATTAAATAAGTAACTTTACGTCAAGTATCACAACATGTAATCATAATATGTGATCACAAGATTTTTTTTCTCTAAGTATTTAATATTTTTTTTATTAATATATTGTTTAATTATTTAAAATTTTTTCTCAACTATTTAATATTTTTTTTATATTTATTTCGTCTAATACATGAGCTTCTAACCTATTTATATATATATATATATATAAATAAAAGTAATTACTTAATTAATTAATCCACTTAAATTTTTTATTGAATATACAAGTATACTACAAAAATTCATTTAGCTGGATTAGTCCTTTTCAATTCTAATCAAATCAACTAATTTAAGCCAGGCAAATTAATTTTTAGTAATTCAAATAAGACTCATTCGTTTATAATAATTAAAATTAAAAGTTTGGTTGGTAATAATCTCAACTTTTACTTTTATTATCAATGTCAGTTCTAGTACTATTAAACCCTCTTTAAAAATTAAACAAATTAATAACTAAATTAAATAACAAAAAATTTAATTAATTAATTAAAAGTACAAAACACGAAGTCGAGCGCGTCTTCCGATGAATCGTGTGGGAAGTATAACGTACAATTCATATTTTTGGTGGGTGGATACAAAAAGAAATGGTTTATATTTAGAACATTGTATTTTTTTTTCTAGCGAATAAATGATTGGGTATGTATTTATATGGGTAAAATATTTTATTTTTTTTTTAATTTTAACGGCTATATAGCCGTTCAACGGTATAGTCAAACATGTATTTAACCAAGCCATTCAAATTTTCGACGGGTTCTACAAGCCGCCAACCTTTACCCGTTGAACCCGCCTACGTTGCGGCGGTGTACCCGCCAAGCCGCTTGATACCCGTTATTTAAGATTTACATTAACATCTTGTTCTTCCGCTCATATTTTTCGTTCCAGATATGAAGACCCAAGTGTCATATTTTTTTTTTGAAAGGCAAATTTTTTTATCGCTATGTTCGGGTTGACGGTTCAATTCGGGTCGGGTCAAACAAACCAACAATAAATAACTCTAAATATCTAATTATCTATGATGATGCAAGAGAAAAATGGTAAGTACCTGGAAGAAGAATTACAACCTAGCCCGACGTTTACTCTCTTGTTTATCATCCTTTATTTTCTCTTGTTCATCATCAATTCTTTTGTAAGAAGAATTAATAATTAAACTTTTCATCTTTCCCATGATATGACTAACAAAAAAAAAACAATAGGATTGTGTTAAGTAACTTTTCTCTTTTCATTATCAATAATCCTAATTCATAAATCATAAGCAATAAATCATAAATTAAATTATCAAATCAATGAATCATAATTCATAAGTTTCTAATCCTAATACTTAACAATTCTAAGTTAGTAACAATCCATAAATCATACTTGAAATTATCAAATCAATGAATCATAATCCATAAGTAAAAATTCTAATTTCTATGTTAGTACTTTATCAAGAATTGGGTGTGTGAAGGACTGAAGGAGTTAAGATTAAAGCGGTGGGCCGGTGGCGAGCGACGAGCAGCGACGGCGGCGGCGAGGGCTCGAGGCAGAGGGGGATTTCAGATTTGAGATTTGGGTGTGTTTGGGGGAAGCGGGCATGATCGACGAAAAGGAAAGGGGGCCAAGAATTTTAGGATGATTTACACTTCTTTTTTAAATGCATAAACTTTTTTTTTTTAAATTTCGTACTGATAAGTTATTGAATCAATATAAATAGAGCATTGAACTGAAATTTTTAGGGATAAAAATCAGAGGGGCCAATAATTTTTTAGCGAAAAAAACCAGGGGGCCCCGCTCAATACGTATAAAAATTTTCGAATAAAAACGTGAAAATTTACACTGCTAAAAAAAAACATGGGCCAAGGCCACCCCTGTCCCCTTATATCCTTCGCCCTTGCCATGATCTCCTTAATCATTTATATTCCTAGAGAATTTTTCTCTACCAATGGACCATCAACTCCATTATGAGAAATCAGAATTACTAAAGACCCTAACGGGATATTTAAATTAATAATAGTTATTGTAATGAGTTATAATGGGTTATTGTAAGACATGAGGAGTGTTAATGGGTCATATACCTCCATGGTTGACCATCTATCACCATGTTTAACTTGTATTAACAAATGAATAACAATGGGCTTATTACATCATTGATCTAATTGATCATCACCGACCATAATTGATAATCATTAGCCACTAATTTTGTATCGCTGACTCTAGCTAACCATTAATAACCTTAATTAAGTGAATGGCATATGTGCAAAGTTAGAGTATGTGTAATTGTGTATTTCTTTTGCTATTTTGATAACTAGATGATCAATTTGTGTAATCGTTTTTTTCTTCGACATGGATTTGGATATTATAGGAAACTGTAACAATGTGTTCCCGAGTCTCATTTAAGAAGTATAACGTACGATTCATATTTTAGGTGGGGTGGATACAAAAAGAAATGGTTTATTTGCTGTGAGTAAAATTATTAGGTATGTATTTATAGGGGTAAATTTTTTTTTTATTTTAACGGCTATATAGCCGTTCAACGGTATAGTCAAACATGTATTTAACCAAGCCGTTCAAATTTTGGATATTATTGGAAACTGTAACGATGTGTACCGACCAAGCCGCCTGCTACCCGCCTGATACCCGCTGTCCACTCCCACCTCCTTTAAAAACAAATTTGCCTTTTATTTATCACATAGTGGTTGTTATAATTAACATTATCAAGTAAGATTAAAAGAAAACCATGTGGAATAGTGATCTTTTGCTACTTTCAACTTTTGCCACCAAAGTTTTATAGCTTTTAGCCCGTTTCATTTTCTAATTATTTCGTTTTCCTTTAATAACTTTCGTTTGTTAACTTTTTTTGAAAATACGAAGGACGCGGCTGTTTTTAGTTTTTTTTGTTAATGTTCCGATATAACTTTTTTAGACGGAGTTGTATTCAAAATGTAAGTTTTTTTATCGTTACCTATATCAAGAGCCGTTACCGTTGTCGTACCGTGACGAGCCGAACCTATTATGAGTGAACAACATTATTTTCGGTATTGATATTATCGAAAACCGTATCGGTATTCGCTTATATGGTTTTCGACGATCCGAACCATTAATTTTTTTATTTTGTTTATTTCGTTTTTTATTATTTAGTTTTATGTTTCTCTTTGATTAATATTATTTTTATCGTTGCACTTACGTTTTAATTTTCTTTTATTTTTGCACTTAGTAAGTGTCGTTACCGTTGTGGTACCTAGGGGTGCAAACGAGCCGAGCCGAGCCCGAGCTTGACTAGGCTCGAGCTCGGCTCGTTTAACTTACTGTGAGCTCGAGCTCGAGCTCGGCTCGATTCGAGCTCTAATTTTGAAGCTCGGGCTCGGCTCGTTGGTAGCTTTACAAGCTCGAGCTCGGCTCGGGCTCGGCTCGTTTATTATATATTAATTAATTTATATATATTTATAATTATTTTTATATAAATTTTATTATAGTTTTTATATATAACATAATACATATTATTTAATTATATTTATCTTAATTTTATATATACTAATTATTATTATTATTTTATAAATATATATTAAATATATTAAAAACATTATATAAATAAAAGGCTCGTTAAGGCTCGCGAGCCGGCTCGAGCTCGATAAGTGAAGCTCGGGCTCGGGCTCGTTTAATAAACAAGCTTATTCTTAGGCTCGAGCTCGGCTCGTTTCGAGCTTTTTAGCGAGCCGATCTCGAGTAGCTCGCGAGTAGCTCGGCTCGTTTGCACCCCTGGTACCATGACGAACCGAACTTATTATGAGCGAACAACATCATTGTCGGTATTGGTAACTATCGGAACCTGTATCGATCTTCGCTTTTATGGTTTTCGACGACTTGAACCGGTATTTTTTTTCTTATTTTATTTTTTCCCTTTTTATCATTTAGTTTTATGTTTTCTTTTTTATTAACATTATTTTACCGTTGCATCTACGTTCGTAGACGGGCCGAATAAAAAACTACCAAACTCCCACCGCGTAGCGCGAGAAAAAAAAAACTAGTTTACATTAACATCTTGTTCTTCCGCTCATATTTTTCGTTCCGGATATGAAGACCCAAGTGTTAGATTAATGCTTCATTAAAGACCATAGATTTTTCAGAAATCAGAATTACGACCCTAACGGAATATTTAAATTAATAATTGCTGCACATGATAAGTTATTAAAGATGCATTAATAACGTACTCATTTATAAAGATTTTTCAGAAAGGCCTCATGCGAGGATGTGCGTGAGGGGTCTCACGTCGTGAGTAGGGGTGAGCAATATTCGGGTATACCCGAAAAAACCCGAAGCCCGGCTCGGAAAAAACCCGAACCCGAACCGTTTAAAAGTACATAGGCTTTCAGTCGGTTTTCATATTTAGCTGAAATCGGGCCCGAGCCCGGGCCCGGGTTAAGCCCGTGAAACCCGCAGTTAGAAAGAAAATCCCGAATTTTTCCAAATTCCTTAATTACGTCTGCAGCAGATTGCAATACAAATCAGAATCAAATCTAATATTTTTAAATTAAAAATAAAGATAACTACAAATCACAATCAAATTTAATCTTAAAATAAATTAAAACATAAACCCTACATATAATCGATCATCATGCATTGATATACATTCGAATCGATCATCATGCATTGATATACATTCGATCATCAAACTTTGCAATACAAAAAAAAAATTTTGAGGTTTCAGAAACATACCTGGAGGCTGCAGGCTTCAGCAATCAATTAACCCGGATAATAATTATTGCAAGCAATCCATTAGGAAGAAGTTTTCAGCAAATTTTGGCTAATTATTTAAGAAAAAACGCATCAGCAAAGTTAGATTATGACTGCATTTGAATATTATTCTATAAATGTATATACACACGTGTTTGATTAGCATGGTTTTTCTGTTTTTAAATTTTAATTCACTTAGATACAAGTTTTTTCATATTAACTATGTTGTCATATTAAGTCTCAGTTCTTGTTTATGTAGTTTCTAAAAGTTTTTATTTGATTCAGAGATCATTGTTTCCGGTGTTGACAAATCTGCATAACCAAATTATGATAGCATCCACCTCATTGAGTAAAGTACTAAAATTTATATTGTAATCAAATTACCTTTTGAAATCCATAATTATTGAAGTAGGACCAATGAGTTTATCTTGAATAAATCAGATGTTGTAACACCTTTTTTTATGAACTGAGAATAAGCAAGATGTGCATTATTATTCAATTTGCCCACAAATTACTATACCCCATAGGATTTAACATATCTTAAATAATTCATGGAATTTATCGAATATGTACACAGTAGAAATCGGGTCAGGTTTTGAAGAAAGCTCACCCCTAGTCGTGAACATCACAGGCACACCACCCCCTCTTGCGTAAAGGGGGCGTGAGGGTATTAAAAAAATAGCCGTTGGGATGTATCCATTGCATGTTAACCGGTATTAAAAAAATTATCTTTATTTATAAACCCAATCAGATACAAAATCATTACACCTTTATTTAGCCAAATCAAAAACAAACCTTATCAAAATTGCATCATCATCTTCATCTTCAAGTGACGAAGCAACTCAAATGATATTCCGTGTTTAGACATTCGCAACGATTACGTGGTGACAAGAAGCCGAATTATCACAAACTTTAATACGAAATGCTCGTCTAAACCGAGAACGGTCGACTGCAAACACCCAACTACTACAAGACTACTAACGAAGGGTGTACGTATGACGAGGAGCACTTTGCTAACCGGTTTCGAATGAGCCGGAATTTATTTTTAAGGATATTAAATGATAATATGATTTTAGAGGACAGCGACTTGACAATTTGTCACTATAACCCAAATGAAGAGGAGCCTACGTACGAAGAAATTGACGAAGATAAAAAGTGAATCAACCGTCTAGAAATACGAAGCTGAGAAGTTTATCATGCTATGAAAGCGGACTTGATTGACCATATTTTCGAATGTTTGCAACATTAGTTTTTTATGTAATTTTTATTTATGTTTTTACTTTATTTTATGTAATTTTTATTTATGCTTTTTTATTTTATGTAACTTCTAATTATGTAAATGAATATTTTATTTAAAAAAATAATATTTTAAAATATATACATTTAATGTTCACTTGAGTTGGATATTTTACTTTGCCATTTGAGAGCCAAGTGGGGAATCAACAAATCTGACGTGGCACCTAGGTAGCAGAAAATGTACTCTCACTTGGGTCTCACTTGACAATGGAAAATACCCAAGTTAGTGAAATACCACATATTTAATCATGAGAGACCCACCCAACACCCACACCCACACCCACAATGGGAGACCCACCCAACACTCACAAATGGATTTCTCACCCACGTGAAGCCCCTCACGGGAACTTGCTCACGCCCCTCTCACGCCAGAGGGGGGTGGTGTTCCATTAACTCACGCAGTGACATTTCTCACTTGGGGGTACCCGTGAGGGTATACCCCATACCCTTAGAGATTCACTGACCGGACCGGATTTAAGAACCGGATGATATTATAACTAATCAAAACTTTTTAAAGATATATAAATTTTTAATAATAAAATAGTCCAGTTATTTTATATAGAATGAGTTTGAACAAATTTAACAAAAGTTTGAACCTCTCCTCCCTCTATAAAATCAAACCCAAACCAAACTTAAAAAAAAAACAATGTTTTTAAACTCATACCGGCCGGTTGGACCGAGATCCGGTTGCATTTCATGATTTTCTTTCCCTTTTTTTTTCATTTATACAACGTGAATTTTTCTTGATTTATGAAGTTATCACCGCAAAATGCTTTTTTTTTCTTCAGTTTTTATGCATTTATACAATGTTTTTAAATTAATATTTGCCTGAGCAGTGGCCAAGAATGGTCTACCCAAAATGATAGTTGGTTCTGTGTTCTTCACACAATTCAACACCAAGAAATCCACTGGGTAATAAAACTCTCCTACCTTCACAATCACATCCTTTACAATCCCCCGAGGATGTGCGGGAGTCTGATCAGCCAACACCACTGTGGTGTTAACTCTCTGTAATGAACCAAATTCATGCTGATCATACAGACTCCCTGGAATTATGCTCACCGATGCTCCAAGATCCAGTAATGCTCTATTCAATGTAATTTCACCTATTTGAATTGAAATAATAGGTGCCCCTGGATCTTGGAGTTTCGGAGGAAGGGTACCCGTAAACACGGCATTCACACTGACACTCAATTTTACTTGCTCGGGACATTTGTGCCGTCGTTTTCGGGTACTCAAACCTTTTAGACATTCAACATTATCAGGATCCTGTTTAAGCGTATTTAAAAATAATGAGTTAATTTTACGCTTCTCAAACTTTTCCCATCGTTCATCCTGTGTTGGATCTTTTTCTTTTAAAAACGGTTTGATTAGAGCATCTGGAAACGGGATTTTTACAGGTTTATTCACATTTTCAGTTTTCAAATTATTCTGTGAAATAAAATCCTGATTAGGGTCGGACTCAGATTCACTATGCTCCACCACTCTTTCTACAACCGGTGGTGGAGTCTGTTCACGAGCAGGATATTCCAATGAAGAATCGAAACTTACATCATTGAGGTGCGCACTGGTTGTGGTTTCAGAACTGGAGGACTGATGTGAACAACGAGGCTTACCTACTTCCTTGATGAGTGACCCGACAATCCCAGATAGGTTGGCAACTAGATCTACCAAAGCTTGATGAGCTTTCTCCTGGCTCTCCTGTTGCTGCACCACTGCTTGTATCATCTTGGCCATCTCCTTCATATCTGACCGAATGACATCCAGTTCAGATTGATAGTTGTCTTGTTCAGGTGGCCTGCTTGGGTGGTAGTCTTGGTTGTAATCGTCCTGATAGTTTGGGTACTCAGGACCACCACCATATTGATTGTATCTTGGGCAATCTTGTGCCCAGTGGCCAGTGATGCCACAGTTACTGCATGGCTCATAGTAATACTAGTTATCATGATAATTTCTGTTCATGCTGACCTGCACAAATAGCACACCCAAGTAGTTCTGAACGATAAAAATAAAACAAAATAAACAAAAAAAATAAAAACAAAAGTAAAGAATGTCTTTTTGGGTGTTTGATAAGAAGTAAAATCAACTAAAGACAATAAACTAGAGCAATAGAACTAAGCGCACCGATTCCCCAGCAACGGCGCCATTTTGATCGCGGTGTCAAGGTCAATCAAAAACATTTATAAAAACTACGACTTATCTACCTTAGACTGTAGACATGGAAGTAGGGTTGTCGAATCCACAGGGAATCAGTGGAAAGTTCAATTGTTTAGATTAACAAATTAGAATAAAAACACACAGATCAAATAAAGATGTAACCTCCTCCAAACTTCAGGTTCTAGGTTTCACATAAAATTCAGTTGTTCAATTGGACACTACATAGACATAGTGTTGGAAAATTAGTTGAAACAGTAATTGAAGACAGATTCTTTGTCAGAAAACCTATACAATTAGTTTCGTCACAAACCAGTATAATTCAATCACCCAATTTATGAATGCCAAGTTACCCCCTTTTGTCACCCAACCCTGCTACTAGATTTTGTCATCAACCGAACAAGATCGTAAAGCAAGCAAACTCAAAGCATAATCATAAACTGTTTAAATCAACTAATACATCAATCTCTCAAGTTATTGTCAGAAACTAACAAGATCCAAACATGAATAAACTGAATCAAATACAAAAACCTATACGAACCGTCCGCCTGGAGGAAGCCACAAGTGAATCACCCGCTCATGGTGAGGGAGATCATCTTCAATCTTCAAGTGGGTGTGTGAATCCTCTCAAAATCGCCTCCAAATGTGGTGTAAGAGATGGATCTCGATTTGGGGAAGAAACCCCCAATAAAACCTAAAAATCGGCTGTTTTCCCGAAGTTCCGCGTCTGAAACGTACCCAGCGTAGGCTTACGCTGGGGTGGCGTAGGCTTACGCTGGGGGCCTGAAGGCTGCTGTGAGGAAAACACTCAGGCGTAGGCCTACGCTGATGGGGCGTAAGATTACGCTGGTGGCGTAGTCTTACGCCAGTTGGCGTAGGCTTACGCTGGATCTGTATTTTGCCCCGTTTTCTCCGTGTCTCTTCCGACTCTTTCATCTCTCGTCTAATATCTTCTAAACTCATACTTTAAGCGTCCAAAACCTGCACATGCACAGCTACACAAAACCTTTGTATTCCACATATTAATTTGCATAAATATAACATATTGCACATTTTAATATATGAAACTTTGGCCACTTATCACTTAATGCGTGTCCGCCGCAACACGCGGGTTAAACTACTCGTTATCAAACAAAAACCAACTATAGTTCAAAACTCTACAGATGGGAATTCAGTGTTTAACTGAGGTCAATGGAAAAATTAATATATAATTTAGAGTAAACTTTGGTTTTGCTCCCTGTGGTTTCATCATTTTAATCGTTTTGCTCTAATAGTTTGAAAATGGTCATTTTGCTCCCGTGGTTACAATTTCTACTCCAATATACTCCCCGCCCCTAACTCCGTCTATATTCCCGTTAAATGTGAGGGGCATTTCTGTCTTTTCCCTTTCAAATTTAGTGAGGTTAAGGGTAATATGTAAACAGAAATGCCCCTCGCATTTAACGCGAATATGGATGGAGTTAGGGGCGGGAAACATATTGGAGTAAAAATTATAACCATGGGGAGCAAAATGGGCATTTTCAAACTATTTGAGCAAAATGGTTAAAATGATGAAACCAAATGGAGCAAAACCAAAGTTTACTCTATAATTTATTATACATGAGTATGGCAGAGGTGATACACTAAAAAAGAAGGCGATAAACGTTGTCATCTTATCCACTGTCCGGTCAATTTGGTGTGCAAGAAACGAGATGGTTTTCAACAACAAAAGGATGATTATTCTCAAAATATTGGAGGATATTAAGGCTACAAGTTTTCTTTGGGTCAAGAATAGATCGAAAAAAATTAATGTAGAGTGGTCAGATTGGTGCTCTTTTAATGTATAATCTCTTTTATTGTACTTTGTCCTTGCCTCTCTAGCTCCTTGCTAGTGTTTGGTTTTTATAAAATTTCCAAGCCGTTCAAAAAAAAAACTTAATGGTTGTTCTAATTAATATATATCTTATACATTAATATAATTATTTTTGTCTAATTTTAGTGAAAAGACTTAATTTTCACCAAATCATTTAAAAAAAATGATATAAGTTATATTGATTGAAACAAATAGAGAAAAGAAATTCAATATACTGATGATGACGAAGGATAAGTTAGAATTCCCTTACTACTCATTTACTAACGACCGACAATTTTAACCCTTCAAGTTTGTTGTAACTACCATCTAGATCCTCAACTTCTTAAATTTTGGTTTAAACCCTATACTATATATAATATATGCTTTTAAATATATTGATTTTTTTACTAAATTTTCTTTTCTTCAATAACTTTCATTCATTAATTTTTTTTTTAAACCATTAAATATATTTTTTAGGTATCGTTAGTTATACCAACTAGCGGTAAAATGCTGGTACCTAGAAAAATGAGATCGACACCGACCGAAGAACGTCGGTACCGTTGTATAATTTTTTTTAATAAGTGTTTTAACAAGTTTGTAGTTGCAATGTTAAGTAATATTTACGTCGCAACGTTAATTTTATATGTTTTTGTGTGCTTAGTCGCGTTAATATGACACCTGGTTTAATAATAACTACCCTTCAACTTTCTAAATTTTAAACATATCCCTCAAGTTTCTAAAGTTTCAATTTTACCCTATACAAAATTCTCAACTCTAATTCTTAAATTTCTAAACTATCATCTTTACCCTAAAATTTCGTTTCTTTTTTCTTTTACTTTTTTTATATTCTTCTTTGATTAATTTGTCATTTATTGGCGCCGCAATTTATCTATCTTTCGATCTCCAGAACTAAGTCATGGCAACTTCATACGTTATTGTCTTCGTGGCAACTTCATACTTCAAACCCGTCGCATCACGTGGTCTTTATAATTATGTGCTTAACCGTACAGCCCCGCTACAACACGCGGGTCATATTTTCTAGTTGGTAAATAAAATGAAACGTTAATTAAACTCACATAAAAAACAATCAATCATAATAATAAAAGATATGCATGCATGTTTATTATTATATTTATGCAATAAAAATGATGGGAGAATAAGATAGATATGCAAATGGGTTAAAGTGTACACTTTCTTTCCGTTCAATCCAAGGATGAAATATAATAAAATAAAACTTTATACATGTTGAAGATGGAATCAGGTGTGACTTTGGAAGGAATGATTGAGATTACTTATTGAATGGTTTATTTCTTTCGTGTAACCAAATATATTCCTTTTCGTTCCTTTATAATGGTGCATTAGTGTTTCTGCAATTTGGTATTCAACTTGCTCACTGATTAGAGAAGGAAATTAATTTGATGGGTAGTATAATTGGTATGTTTCTGTTTTCTCATTTTATATATGCTTGAATCATGCATGTTGAAATCAAAAATAAAACTATGATATATATAGTGTTTAAAACTGTGATATATATACTAAAAAATTAAATAAAATAGTGTGTTTTTTCCTCACACAACCTTGATTGTATGTTCTTGGCTAAAGCAAAATAGGAAAAGAAAAATCAATCTTTTTTTGTTGCGTGGAATCACTTACGTATTTGTTAGTATCTTGGATGCTGAAATCATGAACTTGGTTACATGGTATCATAAAATTGAAAAAAAATGATTTATTGTAACATAAATATTTTATTGATGTAGTTGAAAAGGACCAGCTTCATCACTTTAGTCACCCTCATCCGCTCAGCCTTGTGTATCTGCAGCAGCCGAATCACAATGCTGACGATGAAGATGAAGATGAAGAAGAAAAAGAAGAGGAATTTGTGGAGGAAGACCATCATGGTGGCCAATGCAAGATGTGTGACAAACAGATCCTGTCATTTCATTTGTGTTACTACTATTGCAAGTCTTGTGACTACTCATTGCACAAATTCTGTGCAGAACTACCCAAATACAAACAAAATCACCCAATACATCCTGAACACAAATTAAGACTTGATTATAATACTTATGGTTATAAATTTAATTGTTTTGTCTGCAAACTTAATTTTAAGCAGGAGAATATCTATACTTATTATTGTTATGATTGCAACATTGAGATGGACATAACATGTGCTAGTACTGTGTTCGACCAGAAGATGGACATAACATGTGCTAGTCACGCTCACAAACTAGAACGACTGTTTTGGGCCATTGTATCTACGTGTCTTGCTTGTGGTAATAAACATGAAGGGGAATTCTTTCAGTGTACCACTTGTCCTTGGTTTCGGATTAGCCTAGACTGCGCTTTGTTGCCTACCAAGTTACTAATACAAAATCATACTAATGGAACTTTCACTCACTCTCATCCACTTACCCTTGCCTATTCCTTTCTGTATTCGGAACAAGATGCTAAATTCAGTCCACGTTGTAGAGTCTGTGATGGCAGATTCTATGCTCATCTATGGATTTACAAATGCGATAAATGCCGATACTACGTGCACGTTGACTGTGCAACTTCAAAGAGAGAGCCATTTATGTCCATCTTCCTAACTCCATCTGCAAGTGAGTAATCTCTTCTTTTTTTTTATTTGTTATGTTAGTTTGTGTAAAATTATCTTAGTCTAATTTCAAGTACATCATTCAACAGGCCTTGGAAAAACTCTTAAAAACTATAAAGAAGATGAACATCCGAATATGCTTCATTGTCCATTTCTCGATGAAGGTGACAACCTTCTGAAGCGTCACATGTCTAATCAAATGGAGTTAATTAGTAAACAACATGATGGTGAAAGGATCAACCATCCTAGTCATCAACACCCACTCGTCTTTTTTGACGAGCAAACATCAGTGGATAAAAAATTGGTTTATCTGCACGACCCCATGAAAAGAACTCAACTATTATGTGACGGATGTGTGAAACCGGTCATGACAGTACCGTTTTACATGTGTCGTCAATGTTCTTTTGTTCTTCATGAATGGTGCGCCAACCTGCCCTCTCAAGTACAAGGCCATCATGATCATCCTCTTTCTCTCCTACCAAAAACCCCTGGTAAGTTCTTTGGTGTGTTCGAATGTGCAATTTGCAAGTTAGAGTCTAATGGTTTCGCATATGGATGCGAAGAGTGTGATTTTTTTGTTGATATTAACTGTGCGTTCATACCCGAAGAAATCACGCATGACGCTCATCCAGATCATCTCCTCTCAATAGTAATTCCTTCAGCTGAGCTATCAAGAAGATATTGCAAGGCATGCAATTATTCATTTGGGTACTGGAAGTTTGCATTTCATTGTCCCCCTTGTGATTTCTACATTCATGTAGAGTGTGCTTTGTTATTGCCTAAATTGATTAAGCACAAGTGTGATAAACATCCTTTAAGCCTTAGATACGGTCCAGTGGAGAATCATATTAACCAATACTTTTGTGAAATATGTGAGAGAGAATTTAACCCTTGGAAGTGGTTCTATCATTGCACCACATGTGCTCAATCTATGCATGCTGCTTGTGGGCCCATAATACTTCAATGTGAGCAAGATACGTATGCTTATGATGGGAGAAGTGTCTATAAGTTTCTCAATGTCAAATTTGGAGGAACGCTTGAGATCAAAGGTCACTCATACTCCTTGGCCTTTGTACAAGGGATTGAGAGAGATGGCAATTGCTTAAAGTGTAAAATGCAGTTGCAGTACAAGATGATCTTTAAGTGCTTGGAGTGTGAGTTTGCATTTCATTACAAGTGTGCTTCTTCATTTATCAGTTGATCAAGTTCTTTGGCTTATACGTGTACACAATTGTTAATTTACTATGTTTGGTTTCGTTCTTTTATCATTTGGTGTCAACCACTTAAGTGTCTTGTAACAACTTTCGTTTATTCACTATCTTATTTGTTAAAAGAAACACTCTAGTTTTTACCTATTATCTTTCAAGGTGTGATGTTACGTCATGTGTAATGGTTATTGAAAGTATGTATGTATGTTACATGAATAAAAAGGCTATCATAGCTTGATTATTACAAATTATCAAATCAATAGTGGATATACTTGAAAATTCTACTTCTTGTACAAAAGTGTAGTTTTTTTATGTATAAAATTCATTAATACACCTTCGAACATTCTATGTTTTTAATATTTACTTAATGTTTTTTCATTATATTTTTATTACATGTAAAATTCATACGTTTAACTATATTATTTATGATCTTTTTGAAATATTTTTAGTAAACACCCATTAAGTCAAAAGAATTCAAGTAAACACCAATGAACTTAAAAGACTTCAAGCACGTCAATTACCTTTTTTAATTTTCTCAACCTTTGAAGGGATGACAATTCACCACATAATCCAAAAATGGATTTCCCCCAAATCGCAAGGGGTACACCCATTCAATTCAACGAAAGACCTCTCTTTTTGAGAATTTTCAACAAGCTTACAAAGATATGAGCGCATCAACCTCATTTCAGAGATAGAAGCAACTATCACCGATAAAACAACCATTGAAGAAACATGTGTGGGCCTACACACCCGACACGTAAGGTTCATTAAACCGCAGGACTTTTATTAATCCAAAAACACAACCGCAATACCATAATATTCATGACGGATATTGAAATTATTTATGGGATATCATCTTCCTCTACCTTTATTTATTGAAACCCGAACCTTAAGTCCATTTGTTAAACCCCGATAAACACTACATATATGTATTCTCCCATTCCTTACTTCCACAAAAGAATGGTACACCCGCCCAAGAAGAGACACTCAGGTATAAAATCCTTATCGAGTAACTCTAAACATTGGAACATTAGCTCCTTTGATTCAAGCGGTGCCAACCGATATGGTGCTTTAACATGTGACTTAACCCCCGAAACTAAATCAATTCTAGTTCCTCTCCCTTATCGGGTAGAGTCCTTGACCGCTTAGTTAGAATAACCTCATCTAAATCATTCACAACCGGAAAATCAAGAATTTCATTGAACCCCGGTTGGTGTCGATGACATAAGCCATGAATACACCAATTCGTGGGTCATGTGTTCCGCCGTCTCCAGATGATAACAACTCAACACGTCACCTTTTAATCACTCACGACATTGACATGGCTACTAAGTAATCAAACATTCCCATTACAATCACAGAACTCAAGTCCATGTGATTGTTTCGTCCACAACCTCCAATTATCAAATCATATGATCGTCAATATTATAAAACCTTCAATGTTGATCACCCCCACATCCAGTGGTCTGCAAAGCTTTTCACTCGACACCTTGATAGAAGGAATTCAGTTTCACCCACGGTGAATAGAAGTGCTCGGTTCTAGGCCTTGGAGTCCACATGCCCGTTACTCGTAATCTCTCCTTTCCTTTCGCTAGGCCCGTTAAAGGTGTTGGGTTTTCGGGATGTTACAAGAAAGCAGGTGATTGCAGTTAAAATCGAAATACATCATAATTTTCATTAATATCACATTCTGATTTTAGTGTTAAAGATGAATGCTTGTATGCTGGAATCAGTTGTAATGGCTAGAACAGTGAACTGCACCCCCTTGCTCCACCTAGAAATAGAGAAAGCATCAACATTTAAACAATTAGTTGAACCGCTAAAAAATACATGGATTCCCAATGCATATATTATGTTAACTAGGTTAGAATCCCGTGCATTACACGGGTTGAGTAAATGTAATGCCTATTTAGTAATAATGGTTTACATATTACATACTAGGTTATAGACCCGTGTATTACACGTTGTTGTCTAATAGAAAAATGAAAGTACAAACAGGTCTCGGTTTCTTCAAGGATATTGAGGCATTTGCAGACAGGAATATCCTCTCACGAGTATTGAAACCAACATCAAAGGTCAAGGGTATGTTGGATGAGCTGCTAGAAGGATATCGAGGCATTTGCAAACATAAAATGTCTGCATAATATGCATCAAGTTATTGTAGCTAGAATTGATGATCTTTGGGTTTTTTAACTAAGAAAAAATATATTGACCAACTACAGAAGTAAAGAATCTAATTACAAATACTGTTGCAAACTACATAAATTTATAAAAATTGTATAAAAACAGTTACATACCTTTCTTTCTATACTTCAAGACCATATAGTTCTTGGAACCAGGACCTGAACTTCTTTTAACCATAAATCAGAACCTGAGAGAAGCATAAAATTCTAACCTTGTATGCACCTTGGTATTCTCCCACCTGCACACCATAAAAGGCTAATCATCAAATAAATGAGAAGAGAGCTATTAGCCTTCAAAAAAAAATTATTTTACCTCTTCACCCATAAGAAAAACATTAGGATCAGCAACCATTTCATCATCAAGAGCAAAGTTCAAAGCATTTAACATTGTCATTTGTATCAATTTGAAATGTAAATCTAAAAACCAAATATCTAAATAACATTACTTGGGTTTCAACTGGTCCCTAGTTTCCTCATTCAGTGGTTGTTCCTATATAAATAAGTCAGGGTTCTTGAACTTGCCAACCAACATTCACATCCTATATTTGTATTTTTTTTATTTCTTCTGCAATATATGAAACTCTAATATGATCCTAAAGTTTTTCCTTGAATAATTCTTCTCATAATTTCAACCTGTGTTTAGACACGGGATCTAAACTAGTTTAATATGAGAGAGAGGCGGCAAAATACAAATTAAGAAGGCCTAGAATCATGTCATGTGTCCCTAAAGAATTTTATTTATTAGATAGTATAGATAGATATAGATTTTTTAGTTGATTTGTCTAGTTTCACAAATTCAATCAACTTCTTCAATGTTTAATCAAAACAAATGGATCATAACAGGAGTTTGGGTAGGGGTGTTCATCGGTTCGGTTAACGGTTTGTTCGGTTTATTCGATTCGGTTTGTTCGGTTTTGATTTTTTTTAACCCTTATTCGTTAACCGAACCGAACCGAATTGGAAACTTTTCTAACCGAACCGAATTCAACTGAATAAACCGATTTCAAAAGGAAAGTATATCCGAATAAACCAAATAAATCGAATAAACCGAACCGAATTGGAAATATGTCTAACCAAACAAACCGAATTCAAAAAAAAGGTATATCCGTTAACCGAACCGAAAACCGAATTCGCAATTCGGATACGGTTAATAACTGAACTGAAAACCGAATTCACAATTCGATTTGATTTTTTCGGTTACGGATACGATTCGGTTTTCAATTTTTTGTACACGCCTAAGTTTGGGTGAGTCTTTTTCAAATCTTAGAGCATTCACAAAAGTCAAAGCTGCTGGATATAAATTATTGGAAATTATCAAGCAAAAACCAACTATACAATTTAAAACTCTACAAATGGGAAGTGTTTAACCGAGGTTAATGGAAAAATTAATATATAACTTATTACTTAATAGTTGTCGTCAGGGCCGGTCCTGAGGATTTAAGTGTCTCGGTCGAGACGGAAAAAAAGACCCATACGAACAAAATATATAAACTAATTTTTTGTAAGAGTAAAGTGTCATTTTCGTCCCTGTGGTTTGGTCATTTTAGCAATTTTCATCCAAAAAGTTTTTTTAGCTTTTTCATCCCTAACCTTTTAAAATCTATTCATTTTCACCAAGTTGACCAACCCCGTTAAATTATTACCGTTAAACCAGGTTTTCGTCTTTTCAAAACTTCCTTTTTATTCCCATTTATTATTTTCTTCTTCCCCTCCCCATTGCAGTCTCTTGATAAGAATTTCGGCTACAATAGGAATTCTGTAACGACATATATTCACCCAAACACTCCAAAAACCAACACGTATTTAGGGTTTTGAAAAGGGATGGAGAGTGGAAGAAGGAAATAATAAAAGAGAATAAAAAAGAAATTTTGAAAAGACGAAAATGTCCCCCGTTTAACGGTAATAATTTAACGGAGTTAGTCAATTGGATGAAAATGAATAGATTTTGAAAGGTAAGGGACGAAAAAGCTAAAAAAAACTTTTTGGATGAAAATGACTAAAATGACCAAACCACAGGGACGAAAATGGCACTTTACTCTTTTTTTAAGCGACGATTAACGTTATAGCAATAAACATAGAAAAAAACACAGCAATAATTCGCCTTTTTTTAAAATAAAAAAACCTTTGATATTGGGTTTTAAGTTTAAACTACAAATTTTGCCCCGCGCTTCGCGACGAAAGACGAACCTTAAATGGTTGAGGCGGTGTCATGGCTAAGTAAAAAAAAAGATTTGTGGTTAAATACATAAAAGAAGTGTATGAAGTTACAACGGCTTGGTTGTGGAGATCGAAACATATATAAAAGACAATTATATAACGGTATTGATGTTTTTCAATCGGCGTCGGTCTCGGTCTCATTCTTCACGGTACCCGCACGTTACGGTGGGGCGGTGCGATTGAAAAGAAACGTATGAAGTTACGACGATAGAACACATTATTATGTCTCTGTCACACCCCCAAAATCCACCAACGGAGTTTTACCGTTAGGGGCGTGACATAACATGATCTCAGTCATTAGTTACGTTGAACGACTCTATATGAGTTTAAGAAAAACCACTAATATTGCTCATAGTCACGATGCAACCCTAGAAATGAAAATACTGATTTAATGTAAGACTGCGGAAGCGAAAAGTAAATGAAAAACATACACTAAAACAATTGCGCCAAAAGTAAATAAACCAACAATAAATAAAATAAATAATTCTTGAGTTTGAAAATGATGGACTTCAAATGCATGCATGCCTTAGCTCGTGCTTGTACCTTAATGACCTGAGAAAACATGCTAAAACGTGTCAACACTAGGTTGGTGAGTTCACAGGTTTATATGTTTGTAAAGATTACTAGATAATACCGTATTCAATTATATCATAGGTAGCTAACCTAGTACATGTTACTAAAGCGTTTCGACACCGAAACTGACTGTCTGTATGTTTGAACTGCCTTCCACCATGACTATCACAATCAATGGTAAATGTTTAGGTAAATGTTACACCCGTTCGACTACCTGTCGTGTTAGCGCGACTAACGCGGGTGGGGCTTGTCAATGCCCAGTAGTACTACTCAAGATTTCCTCGCTAACCCATATACTAACGGTTCGATAAGTAAGGACTTTCGTGATATGTTTGCGCTTAGTACACAAGTGATATAAAAGAAACGTAAGATCTAAATGTTCGTACCCATGTTTTCTCTCCCAAGTTTAAAACGTAAGAAAAAAGGGGCCGTGAAACTCACCTTAGAGTATGTGCGTAAGAAAGCGAATCTAAAATGCTTGACGACTAACTGCCACCTATAAACACCGGTTTATAAGTATATGTTTGTGCAAGTTGATACAAACCCTAAGTATCCAAACAATCCCATTGTTTAAGTGTTTGAAAAGAGTTTACAAGTTTGACTCATGTTTGACCAAGTTTGACTAAGTTTGACCAAGTTTGACCCGACGACCCGTTGGTGACCCGATTAATGATTTAACGTTTGTTCAGTATAATACTTCTATATTATACACAAATGATCATGCTATAACCTTTAGCTACAAATCCTAATTGTTCTAATCAAACAAGCATGATTTCCAAAAATAGAAAGTTTCCAAAAATAGAAAGTTTCCAAAAATAGCATGTTTCTATAAATAGCAGGTTTCTATAAATAGCAGGTTTCTATAAATAGCAAGTTTCCAAAAATAGCAGGTTTGTTCGGGACTCATGTTTCCTGGAAACTATCATCATTGATATATTTGTAGTATTACTCTAACATGTTCTAGTTCATCATATCCCATAACAATTGTCTAGAACCTAAACATGTATACAATTCCAAGTAAAATTTTCATCTTTAGTAACCTATGACTAGCATGCGTGATTTCAAACACCTAACACGTTACAACAGGTTATTGTATCTTAACTAACATGTACCAATCATTAAACCATGTCATGCATGTCTAATTAGCAAGTTCTAACCACCTTTAACAATTAAAGTTTCCTTATTTGGCAAGTTCGCAAAACCGGGTTATGTATTTAAAATCTGATTTCACAATTCATGTCAACATGTATCAAGTAGTTCATAACCATCATCACATCATCCTAATCACTTCTAGTATACAATATAGAATTCTCAAAAAGTTTCCATTTTAAGTAACTTGTCCATTATACGTTTCGTTTACACAATTAACACGTCAATTCGATTCCAAATCATTCAACTAATATATCTACAACTATATTAATCATAACTCACGTCTAACATGCGATTTCTAAACATCACATAATCAAAAAGTTTCAATATTTAACAAGTTACTAACCACACGGATCTAGGGTTTTGCAAATAACCATAAAATCAACAAATACATGCAAAACAATAATAAAGTTAACATTTTTATTATAAAAATCCATGTTTGGATGAACTAGGGTTATGATCTAAAATTTAGGAATCAAAAAGTGATGAAATTGAACGAAACGACTTACGTAGAGACGTTAGAAACGTCGAAGGGAGTCCGAATACGCGTTCAATTTCAAGATCGGAGCTCAAATGGAGATGCTTGGGTTGCTTCTTCAATTCGGTCGAATGTAGGGGTGAGTGGGATGGGGGTCGACGATAATGGGGGGTGGGGGTTAGGGTTTATGTTTATCTTTTTTTTTAAAAAAAACTTATCCTTATCCATTCATTAATGGGTTTTAAGTTGGGCTACGGGCTTCCTAAAGGTCCATAAACTCTATTTAACTAAATAACCACTTAATTAATAATTACCATTTTCGATTTTTATTTTTATAAAAACAATATCTTTTATAAAAATACTAAATACTATTTACACACGATGAACACGTACGAAAACAATAATAATTCATATAATTCACGTAATCACATAAGATTATATAAAACTCGCAATTTATATAAAATATAAATTATTAGTGTTCGTAATATTAATGTTCGATTAATCATCAACGTTCCGGGTTAGACTCGAGTGTGATCCGATGTATGTGAACTAACTGACACATTTAATTAATCCTAATTAAATGCAATGTACGTGCGACTAACTGAGATAACTGAGTTTGTAACGAAAAATGTTTGAACTAACGAGGTTTGAGTTAACGGAGTTAACCTGAAAATGCCGGATGTCACGGTCTCAAACGTCGTGGTTTAGAATTTTAAAAAAGTAATTTGTTAGAATAAAAGTCAAAAGGAAAAAAAAATGGGTATGGGAAAGGGGATGGAAACAATGACCTTCAACTTCAATATCATAGCACTTACCAACTCCTCTAACACGATCTTTGGTTTTAATATGAGAATAAAAATATTTAAGCACTAATGTTTTATAGATAAAGAAAAAAAAATGACCGGAACAATAGTAATGAGCCACGTGGCCTGCGATGGGAGGCTCACCGACCATGCAAAATGTGGTTTAGTAAATAGGTCCAACCATTATAAAGATTAAAAGTGTCCAACCATTGATATTGGGTTTTAAGTTTAAATAGACCCAACAATTATAAAGGTTAAAAGTGCACAATCATTATAAAGATTAAAAGTACACAACCATTATAAATATTAAAAGGGGCCAGCCATTATAAAAATTAAAAGAGACCAACCATTATAAAAAGGGTCCAATATATTTTTAAGTTTTTATAAAAAGAACCAAATATATAAACCGGTATTTAAAATTTTATAAAAAAACATATATATATACAGGCCCCGTAAAAATTTTAGGCCCCGAAAAAACGGGCCCTGGCCAGCGGCCCGGCTTGGCCTACCCCAGGGCAGGCCCTGGTTGTCGTAATTAATATATATCTTATACATTAATATAATTATTTTTGTCTAATTTTAGTGAAAAGTTTTAATTTTAAACCAAATCATTTAAAAAAGGATTATTGGATTTTAATAATTCCACTTTTTACCAATTGGCCAATAATAATCCCAACTGAGAATATTCTTACCACTAGTCCCTACTTTCAAACTATTTTGTTACATTGGACTCCCCGTTAAAAAAACTTAACGCCGTTAGATTTTATATGACGTGGACATCTGCAAACCGCCGAAAAGTCGAGCCAAGCTAGCAGTGGTCTCGTGGTGGGTTTTGAAATTGGCTCTGGTGGTGTTTAACTAGTCTCGTTGGTTCGGCAAGTCCAAACAGAGATAACGGTAGTGTTTAACGAGACAAGTTAAACACCACCAGAGCCAATTCAAAACCCACCACGAGACCACTGCTAGCTTGACTCGACTTTCCGGTAGTTTACAGATGTCCACGCCATATAAAATCTAACGGCGTTAAGTTTTTTTAACGGGAAGTCCAATGTAACAAAATAGTTTGAAAGTAGGGACTAGTGGTAAGAATATTCTCAGTTGGGATTATTATTGGCCAATTAGTAAAAGGTGAGATTATTAAAATCCAATAATCCTTTAAAAAAAATGATTTAAGTTATATTGAATGAAACAAATTAAATAGAGAAAATAAATTCAATATACTGATGATGGCAAAGGATAAGAATTGATAATTAGAAAGGTGTCAGCAATGAAAATTAGAAGAGAAATGGGCCAAACGGCGGGTTAATAGTCGTGAGATGGAATTGACGCATCTGTTGTTTTTCATTTAGCCTAAAAAAAATTGCTCTGTTTGTTTTAAGCTTGATTTATGCTCCATGCCTGCAACATTGATTGTCATAGTTGACCTAACATTACATATTGCGTGATATATGTCACCATATTATGTCACAAGTTCATAGTCGGCCGTAATGAGTTATAATCGTAAGACATTACGTCCATGAGAAGTGTTAATGGGTCATATACCTCCATGGTTGACCATCTATCACCATGTTTAACTTGTATTAGCAAATGAATAACAATTGGCTTATTACATCATTGACCTAATTGACCATCACCGACCATGATTGATAATCATTAGCCACTAATTTTGTATCGCTGACCATTAATAACCTTAATTGACCATGCCCGAATTAAACATTAATGACACTAACTGATCATCAATTACCATAATGACCCTAAGACTTCAAAAATATAATACCTAGTTGCTTATTGTCTGTTGTGACACTAATTGACCATTAATTACCATAATTAACCATTGATGACCCTAGCCGACTATTGCATGTTGTGATCTAGTATGACTCACTATAACCCGATCTAAAGTTAAATTTTGGACCTAACAAGACATCATAAAACTCATCATGGTATATTAGGAGCTATCATAACTATTAAGGTCAAATGAAATCCATTAAAATATGTATGATCTACTATTGCCCATTATCATTTAGTATGACTTACTAGAACCTGATCTAACGCTTTAAAACCTAATATGACATATCATGGTCCATAACTCCACCCTACACGTCCCAAATTTACCCCAATTGACACTAATTGAACTTTAATAACAATAACTGAGCATCAACGACCTTAATTCACCGCCGTTGGGCCTAATTGACTATAAAGTATCATCACTGGCTCTAATTAGACACCATTGACCCTATTTGACCTTCAATGAGGACAACTTAGCATAACAACCTTAATTCATAATAATTGGGCATAAGTGACCCTAAATTGTCATAATTGACCGTAATTAAACATCATTGACCCTAGTTGAGCAATAATCATCGTAGTTGACATTCAATGATGATAATTGATCATCAACAACCCTAATTCACCATCATTGAGCCTAATTGACCCTAAAGTATTATCACTGACCCTAATTATACACAGTTGATTCTAGTTGGCCATCAATCAGCTACACTTTAATTTTAAATTATATTTCTTTTCATTTCTTGCAATCAATCTATGATAGGTATTTTAAACTTACATTTAAATTATTTGTTTTTTACGACCGATAGTAAATTTTATTTTTATTTTAATATTTTATGACCACCTTTAAAAAGTCATAATTTTTATGACCGACTTTCAATCGATGTTCATAATTTAATTTTGATTATTTATCACTTTATGATTTTGTGACTGAATTGCGACCGAAGTTCAGCGGTCGCAAAATATGTGACTGAATTGTGACCGAAATTGAGCGGTCGCAAAATCTGTGACTGAATTACGACCGAAACTGAGCGGTCGTAAAATCTGCGACTGAATTTAGGTTATATTATGAATATGTAATACCACGGTACGTTTTTTATGCTCAGGTATCTGGAGAAGAATCCCCAGTTATGGTACCCAAATCACCGTTTTGATGACAAGGAGATTGAAAATATGAAAAGGATAAATATGGCCCTTTACTTTAATCATACTATGAATTTTCAAGATTTTGATGAAAAGAATAGGCGAAGAAGTGAACTGGTTTTAGAGTTGAAGAAATTGTTTGACCCTAATAAGCTGTTGGTTAAACCATCATGTAACTGTCTATTATAACTTGTCTAATAGCTAGTAATTACAAATGACAAATAACAATACTTTCTCTGTCAAAAGTTATTGACTACAATTGTGAAGGTAAAAGAGATATTGTATTGTATGGTTTTATAATACAATGTACACGTATATATAAACTCACAACCTAAAGGGCTTAGCTAATGGGCCGTGAGAGCTAACCCTAATATATATTCTAACACTTCTCCTCAAGTTAGAGCGTATGTATCAAATGCTTATGTTCAACATGAGTGTTATATCGAAATTAAGAACAACGAATTGAATATACAAGTTAAACCTCAAAACGATTATGAATCTCACTAATATGAATCTTTTGATTACAAGAACTGAATTTGAAAAGTATGAACAAGCTGTATCATCTCTGAAGATTATAACAACCTCCTTATCAGATGATTAACAAACTATCTTTCAAGAATGGCAAACTGCCCCCTAAAGTTAATGACAAACTACCTCCTAAAGTTACAACTATCAAAGAATGACAGAATACCCCCTGGACTTTAAACAAGTTAACTTTGACTCACATACAACAATCTCCACCTTGAGAACAAGTCAACCAATGTTTAACTTCTTCAAACAATAACAAAACTTTGTCCCAGGCAAAGCTTTAGTAAGCATGTCAGCAGCATTATCAAGTGTATTAACACTTTCCACCTTTATTACCTTTGTATTTACAATGTCTCTTATGAAATGAAGCTTGACATTGACATGTTTAGTTCTTTCATGAAAAACTTGATTCTTTGAAAGTTGAACAACACCTTGATTATCACATAAGACCATTGTCCTATCAACCTTCACACCCAGTTTAGAAATAAGACCCTTCATCCACATTCCCTCTTTAACAGCTTCTGTCAGTGCAACAAACTCTGCTTATGTAGTGGATAAAGCCACTATGTGTTGAAGAGATGCCTTCCAACTTACTACACATCCCATAACAGTAAATGCATAGCCTGAAATGGATCTTCCCTTGTCTATGTCCTTAGCAAAATCTGAGTCAACATAGCCAAGAATCAATTTTTCTACTTCACCAACACCTGCACTGTTACCAAAAACTAACCCACTCTCTCTAGTGCCATTCAAGTATCTTAATATCCACTTGACCACATCCCAGTGTGCCTTACCTGGATTAGCCAAGTACCTTCTCACCATACTCACTGCATATCTTATATCAGGTCTAGTATAGACCATTAGATACATCAATGACCCAACTGCTTAAGCATAAGGCACCCTCTCCATCACTGCTATTTGTTTAGTAGTTGTAGGAGAGTCTTTTTCTGATACTTTGAAATGTTGTGCTATAGGAGTTACAACTGCTTTGCTATTTTCCATTCCAAAATCATGCAAAACCTTCTTGATATAAGAACTTTGAGTTAACTTCAATTCCTTAAGTTCTCTATCCCTTGTAATCTCTATACCCACAATCTTCTTGGCATTACCAAGCTCCTTCATTTCAAACTCTGCCATCATCAAATCTTTTGTAGCTTTAATCTCTTCCTTGCTTTTACAAGCCAATAACATATCATCTACATAAAGTAGAAGATAAACATAACAACCCTTTTCATACTCTTTAAAGTACACACAACTATCATAGCTGCTCCTATTGAAATCATGAGTCATTACATACTCATCAAACCTCTTATACCATTGTCTTAGAGACTGTTTTAATCCATATAAAGACCTCTTTAGTAGACAAACTTTATCCTCTTGTCCCACAACTTCAAAACCCTTTGGCTGCTTCATATAGATTTCTTCTTCTAAGTTCCCATGAAGAAAAGCAGTCTTAACATCAAGCTGCTCTAATTCCATATCCATACAAGCAGTCATAACTAACACCACTCTAATAGAAGAGTGCTTTACCACAGGTGAGAAAATCTCATTATAGTCAACTCATGCCTTCTGTGTAAAACCCTTAGCTACCAATATTTCCTTGTATCTAGGTAATTCACCATTAAATCCTTCCTTCAACTTGAAAATCCACTTATAGTCAACAAGTTTATACCCTTCAGGTTTATCAACAAGCAACCAAGTTTCATTCTTCTGCAATGACATCATTTCATCTTCCATTGCAGCTACCCATTTGACCTTATCTACACAACTGACTGCCTCTTCAAATGTAATTGGTTCCATTACCCTTTCTTATTCTGAAGCCATAAAGACAAATGCGCAAATGTCTTATGTGTTTTTATACCTGGCTGAAGGTATAATCTGCCTTCTTGGTCTTTCCCTAGCCAAACTATAGTTGCTAGACTCACCACCATCAGAACTGCCTTCTTGAGTAGGTGTAACCGTGTCTTCAATATCACTAGGCTCCACCTCAAACTGGACTTTCTGGCTAGACTTATCCTTGCCCACAATACCGTTTATCACATCTTTATACAATATCTCTTCTTGAAATGTAACCACATTCCTACTAACCATGACCTTAGGACTTCCATCATCTAGCCTCCACAACCTATACCCCTTTACTCCCTTTGGATAACCTAAAACAATGCACTTTATAGCTCTTGCTTCTAGCTTGCCCTGGCTAACATGAGCAAAGGCCACTGATCCAAACACTCTAAGATGATTATAGTTAGATTTCACCCCTGACCACTTCTCCATAGGTACCACCATCCCAATAGCTGATGATGGTGACCTATTAACCAGATATACTGCAATTGTAAGTGCTTCTGCCCAGAAATTCTTTGTCAGTCCAGATTTAATCAACATACATCTCACCTTGTCTAGTAGAGTTCTATTCATCCTCTTTACAAGGCCATTTTTCTGGGGAGTTCCAGGAACAGTCAAGTGCCTTGAGATACCATGCCTTTTCAAAACAAATTGAATTCCCCACTGCAGAATTCCAATCCATTGTCAGTTCTTAGCTTCTTTATCTTTCTTCCAGTCTGATTCTCCACCATAATATTCCACTCTTGAAACTTATTAAAAGTTTCATGTTTATGCTTGAGTATGAATGTCCATACCCTTCTTGAGTAGTCATCAATTATGGACAAGAAATAAACTCCTCCACCTAGAGACACATTTCTTACAGGCCCCCACATATCAGCATGAATGTAGTCTAGAATACCTTTGGTAGTATGCATTCCCTTTGTGAATTTCACCCTATGAGCCTTGGCCATCACACAGTTTTCACAAAACCCAAATTCATAATCCACCAACCTTCTATGACTTCCTGCTTCTTTAATTCTTTCAAACCTAAGCCACTCATGTGACCTAATATTTTGTGCCACAGTGATAAATGACCAAAGTTTAATGCATTAAAGGGTGCAATATGTTTTATTTATGCAAATTAATATGGGGAATACAAAGATTTTGTGTAGCTATGCATGTGCAGGTGTTGGAAGCTTAATGTACGATTTTAGAAGATATTATACGAGATGCAAGAGTTAGATGGAAGATGGAGGAAACGCGGCAAAAATGCAGGATCCAAGCCTACGCCACCCAGCGTAATCCTACGCCGCCCAGCGTAATCCTACGCCGCCCAGCGTAAGCCTACGCCACCCAGCGTAGGCCTACGCCTAACTACTTCCTTCACAGCATGTTTCAGGGAGATAGCTTAAGCTTACGCCATCCCAGCGTAAGCTTACGCTGGTTACGTTATTTTGACGTGGATTTTCGGGAAACTGCCGATTTTGAGAGTTTAAGTGAGGCCCAAATTCGAAATCATCAGTTTCTACATCGATTTTGGGAGATTTTGGGAGTGCTTGGAGGCTAGGAACCATATTCTTGAAGATTGGTATCAAGAAATTGAAGAATCGAAGATGAATTCCACAACCATGAGCGGCTAATCCACCAGTAATCATTCCCGGGTGGATTGTTTGTAAGTTTTTAGGGTTTTTATCATGTGCTAGCTTTGAGAAACAATTCTTGTAATCGTTTGGTTTGAAATACTTGAATCTTTGTGTTTAGTATGGTTATGAACTCACGGGAATCGATAAATTCTTGCACCATTGGCCCCGTTAGATGATAATTGCTATGAACGTTGATTTGTGTTGAATCTATTGATTAATCTAATTCTATATTGCATACATTTGTCTCGATTTCATTCGTGGATATTGTTTTACACTATTTGCCGATGATGTATTAATGTTGATGTTCTTGGTTAGATTTGGTTAATTTGATTTGGATAACCATTCGATTATTTGAACTCATATGTTGGTGTGATAATCCCTAATTACTTGTGAACTTGAAACCCGGGTGTGATTCCTTTTTAATTATTGTTTACAATATAAATCGTTTGTTTGGTACTTGATTACTATCGGTCATAATTGTTAGTTGATAATCATTGTTTGTTGAGTTTGATAAGTTTCACCTAAATCATTGCTTGTGTTTGGTCAGAAAAACCCATTGTCACTTCATAAATCGCATTGTCAATTGAAGTTAAGCACCGATCACAAACTCTTCGTGGTTCGACACACTTCTTACCCTAACTAGTTTAAGGTGATTAGGACACTCTAATTATTTATCTTTGACCAGTCCCTTCGACACCGATCAAATTTTGGCGCCGTTGTCGGGGAGTGTGTGCGCTTGGTGTTTTATTCTAGTTGATTTTTGTGATTACTTGTTTACTTATTTTTGTTACTTGTTTTGTTTGGTTAATCATCTTCTATTTTTGTGTTACGTGTGGTGTTTGTTTGTGTGTGCAGGTGACAGATTAGTGCATGCGTACCCGTTCATCCGGGAGAACTTCACCGTTTGTTTTTGAACCAGAAATTGAGAGGATAACAAGGCAAAACCGAACCCAACAACAAAATTTACAACCCATTTCATCGGAACCATCATCTATGGATGGTCGAAGCAGTCATTCTGGAACTAGCATGAGAAACCGTGGCCCAACTCCAAACAGAGGCCCTATCCCTAACCGCCCACCAACTCCACCTCACCGAACCCCAACCCCAACCCCATCTATACCTATCAATAACAACCAACCCCGTGGGTCGGGTCCAGTTCAACAAAACCGACCCGTTAACATCCGTACCAATCCCACGTACCAAGGAAGAAGGGGACCATAACAAAATCAAACCCCTCCTGGAAACATCTTTGGAGCTCAACCAAGAAACGACAATGAGAACGATGGTTGGGAGGACGACGATGGTGAATACTTTGGGTATGATGATAATGAAGATGTTGGGAATGGTGATGGGTTTGGAGATTACGAGTATGAAGATGGTGAGAGGAGCCAATTTGGAGAATATAACGAGGGGCAAGGCTTTGGAGAGGAAGAAGAGGTGAATTATGTTCACCAAAGGGCGAGACAACCAATGGGTCGAACGGGTAGACCTGAGAGATTTGGTTATCCTCCTAGACAAGAAGGGAGGAGAGTTAATGGGGCTACAACAATGAAAACCGAAGACAACCGGTAGCCCCTATGGGTGGAGTTAATGGTCGCTTTTGACCGGCTATTTCGGAGAATGCTTCTCCAATTGTTCCACCAATCCCCGGAATGACGAGGTTCAAGTCAAGACCGAATTACATCAACGTTCTCCCACATTTTCATGGCATAGTTACTGAAGAACCATACATCCATTTAGCCGAGTTTGCCGCCATCTGTAGCACAATTGGAGATGAGAACTTCGATCAAAGCGAGGTCAAACTTAGACTTTTCCAGTTTTCCTTAAAGGATCGAGCAAAGCAATGGTTCATCACATTGCCGGCTAATAGCATCCACACATGGGATGAAATGCAACAAGTTTTCTTGGATGAGTACTATTCGGTTGCAAAGACGGATGACTCCCGAATTGAGATTCGGACCTTTCAACAACAAACAGGTGAACCTTTACATGAAGCTTTTGCACGGTTCAAAGAGTTGTTGAGGAAATGCCCCCACCATCAAATTGAGTTGTGGGAATTGGTAAAGTGTTTTGTGGATGGTTTGACTCAAGAAGAAAGGAAATATTTGAAGTCCATAAGTAATGGAACTTTGTTATCTAATCCTGAAGAAGAAGATTGGGATTTCTTGGAACGGATGAGCCAAAGTTCTAAAGCCGAGGCATCGGCTAGCCGAAGAGCCAAACACCCAATTTCCAAATCCGCTCCAGTCTATGAGATGATAGAGAGGTTGGCGTCTATGGAGAAAGAGTTTGCCTTATTGAAGAAAGAAAAGAAAGAAGTAGCGGGAGTAAAAACCCGTTTTGATGTTTGTGAGAGTTGTGGGGATTTGGGGCATAAAAGCCACGATTTGCCCATTTCAAGAAGGGAGACAAGAAGAGGTTAACCAAGTTTATGGTGATAGGAAACCATATGATACAAACTTAAACTCCTATCACCCGAGCTCAAGGAATCATCCCAACTTCAAATATAGGGATGCTTCAAACCAACTAAACCCAAACTTCCAAGGTGTAAATCAAGGTACCTCGTCATACCAACCTCGCCAACAAGGAAATTACAATTCGGGAGGTTACCAAAGGAATTTATATAACAACAACCGGAACTCTAATTATCCCCCACGGAATTATAATCAAGATCAACAACAACAAGGTGGCTCATCGGGGGGTGATGATTCGGTTAGCTCAAAATTGGATGCAATCATGGAGATGATGAAAGAGTCTAAAAGGGATAATGAAGTGAGAGACAAGTCTTTTGTGGCATTGGAGAGACAAGTTGGGCAATTGGAACAAGAAATAGCTCAATTCAAGCAAAATGAAGGTAAATTGCCGAGTGACACCACATTGAACCCAAAACATCATGTTAGTGCAATTGATGTGGCTCATGGTAATGAAGAAGGTGAAGAAAGAGAAAAAGAAGAAATTGAGTTTGGAGAACCCCTAGTTCCTATTCAAATTGGAGAATTCAAAACTAATGTGGCACTACTAGATTATGGAGCGGGGGTGAGCATTTTACCGGGGAGCGTATATGACCAATACAATTTTGGTCCATTAGAAAAATACAACACCGCATTGGTGTTAGCGAATGCTACACGCACGCGTCCTCGGGGGAAATTAGTGGGAGTGGCTGTGAAGATTGGAGAATTTTACTATCCGGGAGATTTCTTAGTGCTCGATTATGCACCACTTGCTAAGGAGGAGCCACGAGTGATTTTGGGAAGACCGTTTTTGGCAACCGCAAATGCGCAAATCAATTTCCGAAACGGCACTGTTGACATGACCTTTGGGAATCGTAAGTTGAACATAAATATTTTTTCAAATTTATTTACATATTCGGTTGAAAATAAATGTTCAAAATCAGTTACTACTAACGTGTGTCATCCTCGTGCCAAGGCAAATGAGGGTGACACCAAAAAGAAAGGTATTATGTTTGACAGGTTTAATGTGAAAGATGAGCCAAAGGCAATCGAGAAGGAAACTGAGAGGTTGAAAAATGAAAAGAAGCCACCCGACCATGTCCAACATCCGAACGAGAAAGTAGATTTGTTTGATGTGGAATTTACAAGAGAGGAGACTTGGAGTTGGAGTGATAACAACCAAGGTGGTGGGGGAGCTAATAGAAGCAAGTTTGTGTTTCAACCTCCATAAGGAGGTAATGTCGGGCTGAGGACAATAAACTTAGCGCTAACCGGGAGGCAACCCGACTTGTGATCGTCTTTATTTTGTCTTTGTTTTGTTTTGTGTTGTGCGTTTTAGTTTTGTCACCATAGCAACACTAAAGTGTGGGGAAGACTCATGGAAGACTTACGAGTTCATTTTTTGTGGTGGTTCAGGCAGTCTATGATCGCCTCTAATTAGGTTCATGTACTCTTTCTCATATTTATGTTGTTTTGATTAAACTATTTTGTTTTTGTGTGTTTTTTGTTTGAAACTCGATTGATTGTGTTGGGTGGATGCTTATGGTTATGGGAATCTTTGAGTTGGATATTTAGAGATATTGGGTATTAGGTGTTTTGGCACCCACTAACCGCACTTTTATATTTCATAACTATTTACATTGGGACAATGTAAGGTTCAAGTGTGGGGATGTGGGAAATCTTGGAAACCATACAAATTTTTTGATAATTGTTTTACAAAGTGTTTGGTAGAGGTCTTTGGTCATGGTTAATTCACTAAGTACTTGATTAAGTCTTTCCAACAAATGAAAAAAAAATCTGGAAATGTTGAATTCGGGAGTAACAAAATTGAAGGTGACGGTTTGCATGCACATGTCTGTAACCTATTTTCCACCGTTTTTTGTGAGATTTTGAGCCAAATTGATATATATTCTCTTATTTGAGTGGTTGGCCACTTTGTTTCACATTTTAGAACTTGCATAATGTTGATACATGTCGAGACCGTTAACCAATTGATTGCACAAAAATGATAAAGGCATTAGGAGAAACCGTTTTTATTTTTAGCCATGTTTATACCTTTACCCGTTAATATCCACTAGATGCCCATTCTGATCCTATACCTTTTTCTTTTGACAAAACCCATAACATTAACCTATTCACCTTTTAGCCTTTTCTTTTTAAACCCGTGAGTTGGAATTCAATTAACTAAGATTGTTGTAGTTGCGGTTGCAATTGCATAAAAAAATTGAATGAAAAAGAAATACAAAAATAGTATTGGGTCAACATTTGCCCAAAGGTTTTGAGTATTAGTTTGAGCTACAATAAAATATGTTATTGGGTCAGTTTAACTCAAGTTTCATTTGATAGTTGGAAGAAATAAGAACTTTAGTGTTGATGGATCATTTATACCCATAGTAGAGATTTGAAAGTTTTAGATTGATTTGTAGTTTCATTAGTTGAATTCCACTCACCTTTAGCCACTTTAAAAATCTTTATCCATACCCATAACCCTAGCCTACATTACAACCCTTAAAAGACCTTTTGATTTGTGCTTTTTAGTTGTGTTAGTAGGTGGAGATTTGATCAATATGCAAGCCTATGATAATGTGGTTCATTGTTTGGTTTCGAGTGAAAAATACTAGCACATCATCGCTAGTCCAGATATGAAACCGAGGGGAGTGACTGATTGTGAGGGGTGTGTGCATGCAAAGCCATAACTAGATATGAGTTAAGCGCGTCCCAATATTTCCTTTTGTTTAAAAATTCATCGATGGTTTGTTGGATTATAAATCTGTTGAGAGTATAATTCTTATGAACTTTGCATGACTTTGGACCTTAACTTATGTTTAGTGAAAACAATTATTGGAGAATTTGTAATGTGAATTTAAAGCAAAAGAATTTGCTTGAGGGCAAGCAAAACTCAAGTGTGGGGATGTGATAAGTGACCAAAGTTTCATGCATTAAAGAGTGCAATATGTTTTATTTATGCAAATTAATATGGGGAATACAAAGATTTTGTGTAGCTATGCATATGCAGATGTTGGAAGCTTAATGTACGATTTTAGAAGATATTATACGAGATGCAAGAGTTAGATGGAAGACGGAGGAAACGGGGCAAAAATACAGGATCCAGCGTAGGCCTACGCCACCTGGCGTAATCCTACGCCGCCCGGCGTAAGCCTACGCCGCCCAGCGTAGGCCTACGCCTAACTACTTCCTTCACAACATGTTTCAGGGAGATGGCGTAAGCTTACGCCACCCCAGCGTAAGCTTACGTTGGTTACGTTATTTTGACGCGGATTTTCAGGAAACTACCGATTTTGAGAGTTTAAGTGGGGTTTCTTCCCCAAATTCGAAATCATCAGTTTCTACATCGATTTTGGGCGATTTTGGGAGTGCTTGGAGTCTAGGAACCATATTCTTGAAGATTGGTATCAAGAAATTGAAGAATCGAAGATGAATTCCACAACCATGAGCGGCTAATCCATCGGTAATCATTCCCGGGTGGATTGTTTGTAAGTTTTTAGGGTTTTTATCATGTGCTAGCTTTGAGAAACAATTCTTGTAATCGTTTGGTTTGAAATACTTGAATCTTTGTGTTTAGTATGGTTATGAACTCACGGGAATCGATAAATTCTTGCACCATTGACCCCGTTAGATGATAATTGCTATGAACGTTGATTTGTGTTGAATCTATTGATTAATCTAATTCTATATTGCATACATTTGTCTCGATTTCATTCGTGGATATTGTTTTACACTATTTTCCGATGATGTATGAAAGTTTATGTTCTTGGTTAGATTTGGTTAATTTGATTTGGATAACCATTCGATTGTTTGAACTCATATGTTGGTGTGATAATCCCTAATTACTTGTGAACTTGAAACACGGGTGTGATTCCTTTTTAATTATTGTTTACAATCTAAATCGTTTGTTTGGTACTTGATTACTATCGGTCATAATTGTTAGTTGATAATCATTGTTTGTTGAGTTTGATAAGTTTCACCTAAATCATTGCTTGTGTTTGGTCAGAAAAACCCATTGTCACTTCATAAATCGCATTGTCAATTGAAGTTAAGCACCGATCACAAACTCTCCGTGGTTAGACACCCTTCTTACCCTAACTAGTTTAAGGTGATTAGGAAACTCTAATTCTTTATCTTTGACCGGTCCCTTCGACACCGATCACACAGTAGGGCTTGACTGAATTTCTTGGCTTCCACCACTGACACTACCCCTTGATCAGCATGACCATCTAGCACATAGATGTTACTCCCAATTCTTGTACCAGATAAAGCCACCATGGATCCTTTAATGACTCTAGCTTTACCATTCTTTAAACTAACATGGAAACCTGCACTCTCAAATGTTCCCAGGAATATCAAGCTCTTAGTTAATTCAGGTATATACCTAACTTCCTTTAACTCAACTTCTGTTCCATTGTGTAACTTTAACAAAACATATTCTAGTCCTTTAATTACACATGGCCTATCTTCCCCTAACTTGACAGTGCCAAGATCCTCCATTTTTAATTATTTGAAATAGCTTTTACAAGGAGTCATATGATATGAACATCCAGAGTCCATAATCCAATCTTCCCCTTTGCATTGATTAGACACCACTAATACATCTGCACTTTCATATCTATATGTAGACCCTTCAGGTGGAGAGCTACACTACCCTTTTGATATAGATTCAGTCCTTTTCGTCTTCAATTCTGGACAGTCTCTCTTCAAATGCTTTTTAGAATTACAGATATAGCGTTTCCTTTTAAACTTGGACTTAGACCTATTATGCCCCTTCATGCTAGATCCCCTCTCTGAATTCAGGCCTACCTCTCACAACCAGACCCTCCCCTAACTCATCCTTGACATCCCATCTTTTCTTTAATTCTTTAGAGTTCAATGCGGATAACACTTCCTCCATGGTTAATGTCTCCCTTCCAAACATGAGTGTAACAACAAAATGCTCATATGTGGAAGGGAGTGAGGTCATGCCTTGTAGAAAGGATGAATAAAACTCTACTGGACAAGGACCTATTCTGCCCCTTCTTGCTAGATCCCCTCTGATCAGACCAACCCCTGAATTCAGGCCTACCTCTCACAACCAGACCCTCCCCTGACTCATCCTTGACATCCCCTCTTTTCTTTAATTCTTTAGAGTTCAATGCGGATAACACTTCATCCATGGTTAATGTCTCTCTTCCAAACATGAGTGTATCAACAAAATGCTCATTTGTGGAAGGGAGTGAGGTCAGGAATATAATGGCCTGGTCTTTTTCCTCTAATTCAACATCAAGTACTAATTTATTGAATTCATCAGTGTGGTCTTCTAGAGTCTTACCAGATGCCATATGGAAGGAGTAGAGCCTTTTCTTTAAGTATAGCCTATTTGCTAGTGACTTTGTTATGTACAGAGTTTCAAGTTTTGACCAGATACCAGCATAAGAAGTTTCCTTTGAGACTTCTCGTAGCACTCGATCTCCCATGCTAAGAATAATGGCGTTGTGTGCTTTTTCAAGCATCTCCTTCTTTTCTTTATCAGACATGGTATCAGGTAGATTTGTTTCGCCCAAAAGAGCATTACATATCCCATGATGAACCAATAACGCCCTCATCTTCAGTCTCCATAAGCTGAAGTCGTTCTTTCCATTGAATTTCTCCAAATCGAACTTCGTGGACACCATATCGATCGACGTTAACCTCCAATTTCACTTTTAATTTCGATCCTCTTCACGTAACCAAGCCCTAACCTAGCTCTGATACCATTTGTTATATCGAAATTAAGAACAACGAATTGAATATACAAGTGAAACCTCAAAACGATTATGAATCTCACTAATCTGAATCTTTTGATTACAAGAACTGAATTTGAAAAGTATGAACAATGTATCATCTCTGATGATTATAACAACCTCCTGATCGGATGATTAACAAACTATCTTTCAAGAATGACAAACTTCCCCCTAAAGTTAATGACAAACTGCCCCCCCTAAAGTTACAACTATCAAAGAATGACAGAATACCCCCGGACTTTAAACAAGTTGACTTTGACTCACTTACAACAATGAGGACCTCTAAGAGACTTTTTAACCACATCTGCTAGTTGATCTTTAGACTTGGCACCCAATAATCCCATCATTAAGCTTTTCTAAGATGAAGTGATAATCAATTTCAATATGCCTTGTCCATTCATGGAATACTGGGTTAGAAACGATATGTAGGGCAGCTTCATTGTCACATATGAGCTTCATTAGGGAATCTTACAAAACTTCAATTATTTTAGAAGTTGCTTTACCCATACAAGCTCACATGTTGTACTCGCAATTGCTCGATACTCAGTGGCGGAGTTTGAAAAACTAAGAAACGGGGGCCGAAAGTCACGAGACCAATTTTTTTTATCGCTATGTTTCGGGTTATATGTTCGTGTTGGTCCAAACAATCAATAATAAATAACTTTAAATATAAAATAATCTATTATAATGTGAGATAAAAATGTTTACCTGGAAGAAAATTACAACTCAGCCCGACGACCTTTAATATTTTTGTCGGAGAGCAGGCGGAGCAGCGGCGTAGCGACGATGACGATAGCACTAATTTGGGGGCCTGGGGATAGCAGCAACTGATATGGAGAGGGATGGATGGTCGATTGTTTTTTAGGGAAAATTAAGTTAGGATAAAAATAATTTTGAAATTTTTCATCCCCCCCCCCCCCCCAAACTTACACTTTTATTTTTTAAATGAACAATCTATTTTTTTATTTCGTACCCATAACTTATCGAATCAATTTTAACAGAGCATTAACTGAAATTTTAAGGATAAAAAATAAGAGGGGGCCAAGAATTCTTTAGAGGAAAAAATGAGCGGGGGCCGGCTCTATACGTAAAAAAAATTTCGGACGAAAACGGAAAAATTAACACTACTAACGGAAAAAACGGCAGGAGCCGGGGCCACCCCTGGCCCCTTCATAGCTTCGCCCTTGTCGTTACTTGCATGTCCTCTGCGCTTTACCTTGCTAGCACGTTTTATTTCTTACTTTCCCAAGAAACTAAATTGCCTCTAAACAAGACACAAAATCCTAAAGTTGATTGTCGACTAAAAGGACATCCATCCATCATAATCTGTGTTTGATTAACATTGAACCTCATGTGGCCATGATTCTCGTACAACAATCCTTGTCCATGAGCTATGTTGATGTACTTCAGAATTCCTGGTGCGGCTTCCCAATGAGAGTCACATGAGTAAGAATTTAAGGACCGACTAACGATATTCACAACAAATGAGATATCAGGTCGAGTTACTATGAGATAGTTAAGTCTTCCGACTAACCTCTAGTATTTTTTTCTTGATCCGCTAGAGGCCCCCCCGTCTCGGTAGGAGTTTGACATTAGGATCCATCAGATTGTCCACAGGTTTGTAATCAACTAAACATGCTTCCTTAAGAATATCTAGGGCATACTTTTGTTAATAATATTGAAATTCCATCTTTTGATTGCGCAACTTGAATATCAAGAAAGTGCCTAAGTCTTCCTTTGCCTTTAGTTTGGAAATCTTTGAATAGATAGTCCTTTAGTCGTTAAATGATAACAAGGTCATTCCCAATGATTACTATATCATCAACATAGACTATCAAGTAGGTGCAATATGATCCTGAATCTATAGAAAACTGAATGGTCTACTTCACTATGTTTCATCCCAAATTCTTTTACCACCACGATCGACCAAACCTAGCTCTAAGAGATTTCTTCAGGCCCTAAAGAGTCTTCTGTAAGTTTCAAACCCTCTATTTATATTAAAATTAAACTACAACCCAAATGGTAGAACTCATCCCAAAAGACTAGTCTGATGGGAGAGGGAGCCATTTGAGTTATAAATCCCACATGTGTTGCCTATACAACCGATGTGGGACAACTCTCATACCTTGTAATGGTTTCAGTCCATAACAATCGACCCTACTTAAGAGCCAACGTCCTCGTTGGTCACGACCACATTGGTCACGGCTGGCTTCCTCCAGGCCACCACTCCATGGGTCACCACTCCGAGTTTGGCTCTGATACCAATGTTACAACCCAAATGGTAGAACTCATCCCAAAAGACTAGTCTGATTGGAGAGGGAGCCATTTGAGTTATAAATCCCACGTGTGTTGCCCATACAACCGATGTGGGACAAGTCTCATACCTTGCAATGGTTTCAGCCCATAACAATCGACCCTCCTTAAGGGCCAACGTCCTCGTTGGTCACAGCCACGTTGGTCACGGCTGGCTTCCTCCAGGACACCAACTGAAGATAAAGGGAGATTAAGAAGCAGGAGAAGAGGCTAAGAAGTAGAGGAATAGTTTATCATCAAAACATGCTTCTTATTCCCAATACGTAACCCACATATATAGATTATGCAATTACAAATGGCACCCTTAAACTGAAAAAGAAACAAAATAGTCCCGGAACTTGGGAATAATAATAAAAATGTAACAATACTCCCTCCTTAACCCATTTTTTGTCCTCAAAAAGTGATTCAAGGAACCTTGTCTTCGTCATCTGCAGCAACCCCCTATGTTACTTGTTTCTCATCATCTACCACTTGGAGTATGTAAAGTTGTCTTTTCTTACATTTATGTCCCGGAACGAACTTTTCGGTACACCAAAAACATTCCCCTTTTCGACTCGAGTTCCTCACTCGTCAAACGCCTCGAGCTAAGAGTTCCCGGCTTAGAGGCCAATGGCTCGGTGGATCCAGTTGTTGGAGTTGGCAGCAAGGGGAATTTTGAAGCATTAATCGGAGGGGTAATTTTTGTTGTTCCATTCTCTTCTTGAGATTTGCCCTTGGTGACTATCGCCCCCATTAAAATTTTGTCGTTGATGTCTTGAATTCGTGCTAACCCATATGCTTCATGCAATGTTCTCGGCTTGAACATCTTCGCCGGTCCCTTAATCTCCGGCTTCAAACCTTTTACGAACAGACTTACCGCATATTCCTCGCTAATAGTCACCTTGTTTAGTAACCCATCAAAGGAGTGGCAATAATCCTTCAATGAGTCCGTCTGGGAGAGTGATGAAATTTCCTCCATAGCATCCTCAAACATTGCGTTCGAGAACCGGTTAGAGATGGCTCGCACATAATCTGTCCAAGGGAGTTCAACAATTGTTGAGCCTCTTGACTTCATGAACGACTGATGCCATTGAAGAGCATCGCCTTCCAGATGGATGACTGCATATCTTAATTTCATATTCTCCGGAGTTTCGTCTATATTGAAAAAGTGCTCACAACGGTAAATCCATCCCTCCACGTCATCACCGTCGAATTTCGGAAACTCTACCCTTCCAACCCTCATCTGTCGGCCACCGAAACGTTGATCCCATTCACTGTTTCTTCGTGATGAACTTCCCGAAAAGCTGGAGTTGTGTCCGTTCACCGCCTTCAAGATTTTTTCCTGTTGGCTCATCATGGTTGCTAGGGTTGTCTGTAACTCCGATATTGCCTTATCATGATCTTTTAGGGCCTTCTCTACCTCCTAATTACGTGTGTTCGTCATTGGATTATAACAAAAAAAAAAGATTCAATGGAGGATCGAAGGAGCTCTGATACCTTTGATAAAGGCAAGAACCGTAACTGAAGATAAAGGAAGATTAAGAAGCAGGAGAAGAAGAGGCTAAGAAGTAGAGGAATAGTTTATCATCAAAACATGCTTCTTATTCCCGATACGTAACCCACATATATAGATTATTCAATTACAAATGGCACCCTTAAACTGAAAAAGAAACAAAATAGTCCCTGAACTTGGGAATAATAATAAAAACGTAACATCCTAACCCAACTCAATAACTACTAAATAATCAAATAAATAAACAAACTCACTCTTAGTCTAATACGAACTCAACCAAACAATTAATAAATATCTTTTATCAAGATTTATCATTCATTGTGATCTTCATAGGTAATAATTCAAAGGAGATTGAAGTAAACCGAGAGCTCATTTTCATACAGCCTTGGTAATTTTTTTATTTTTTTTTTAAGTTCTACGTATTGTTTGAATCAGTTTATGTATGACCCAAGCTCTGAAACGGGTTATACAATACATGGATAGAAAATAGAAAACGAATAAGTAACGTACAGTACATGTTTAAAACCCAAAATCATCGGACGAGCATACATGAAGGATTATAAAAGGACGAGCGGACTTGTTAAGTTTACTCTAGAAAAATTGAAGAAATAGGCTTCAACATTAGATAAAAAAATGAAGCGCGGGGTTAGCAGCTTTAACATAAAAAATCCAAGACGCGGTGAAAACTCACCCCATCATATAGAAGAGCAGACATGTGATGTTTCGAAAACATAAACTTTAGAGTAATAAGAGCTAGCATAGAGCTACGAGCTACAGGCTACAAATAAAGAGAAAGTTTCCATCCTAAGACGCTAGTAGAGTTGCAAGAGGTCTTCTGGCACACTTAAGGCGGTTAGGAGGCTCAACTCCTTGCTTTACGTTAGCGGACCACAAGGAAGAGATTGAGAAATCTCAAGATCTAGAGATCATAAATTGTTGAAGAAACTCATCGATGAGAAGATCACACATTTTTTTTAAAAGGCAAATTTTCTTTAACCCTGTAGGAGTGGGACTTGAACCGATGACTTCTTCAAACCTTGGTGTTTCTAGAGGATTTTCCTCTACCACCAGACCACCAATCCAATGGAAGATCACACATAATGAAGTGACATTTTAAGAGCAATATAAATCTTGTCACATACGCCATTAGAACATTCGCATCAGGTTTTTTATCCTTATCTTTATAATTTAACTAAAAACCATCATCCCATAAAAAAGTTGTTCATTTTTTAAAAATCTCTCACATCTCATTCTTATCCTTCAAATTTTAAAGAAACTGTTAAGGAATTGATATATTTAAGATTCAAGTGTACATTTCTTTATAACTTTTAAGGATAAAGAAAAGGTTTAAAGAACATGATGTAAGACAGTTTTAACTTATCCTTAATGTCCTTTTCGTTACCAATCTTATTTTTTTCCTTTATAATTTAAAGATATAATATATACCAATGCTGATGTGAATGCTCTTAACCCCTAATTTATCCTGATTCAAAATTTGAACTTAATACCCTTTCTTAATGTAAACAGATTGGTAACGCCCATGGTCTTCTGGTCTAGTGGTATCAGCGGGTGTGGATAAAAGCTCTGTGACCCTAAGGTCACAAGTTCAAATCTCACTTCAGCATAAAAATCTTGTTGCCATTAACAATGGTTGCCAATAAGCTCTCCAGACATAGACAAATCAGGGGGTTTTACGAGCTAGTCAGTTTCCTCCTGAAATGGGTTGGCGCCATCCTCGAGTCAAACTAACAATGGACGATTGAAATCCCATCATGCCATTGCCTGACCCATGTCCATTGATTACACTAGAATACTCAAAATTCATTTACCTAGATGAGTCCTTTTCAACTTTAATCAAACCATCTAATATAATTTATCATTTTAACGGTTGTCATAACGAATATATATCTCATACGTCAATATAATTATGTGTCCAAAACTGGTAAAAAGTCATAATTTGCAACCAATTTTTTTAAAAGATTTTAGGTTATACCAAATAAAAACTAATAGAGAAAAGAAATTCAATATACTTATGATGACGAGGTATAAGAATTGGTAAATAAAATGAAACGTTAATTAAACTCACATGAAAACTCATCTGTCATAATAATAAAAGAGACACATTTTTATTATCTTTATGTAATAAAAAAATGAGAATAAGATAGATATGCAAATGGGTAAAAGTGCACAATTAAGTTTATTTTTCTTCTCATTCAATCCAAGAATGGAATAAAATAAAACTTTAGTCATGTTGAAGGAAGAATCAAGTGACTTTAGAAAATGTTTGAGATTTGTTAATTCCTTTCGTGTAACCAAACATATTCTATTACGTTCCTTTATAATGGTGTATTAGTGTGTCTACAATTTGGTAATTAACTTGCTCACAAATCATAGAAGGAAATTAATTTGATGGACAATATAATCGGTATGTCTCTTCTTCTTTCATTTTATATATGCTTTTTGGTGCTCAATCATTTGAAAAAAATTCAAATCAATATGATTTTACTAGAATTCAAATTTAATTGTATGAGAGTTGGATTTTTCTTGTAATAAGTTTGATTGACCGGTTAACGTTAGAAATCTTTTTTTAAGACAAAAAATTGATATTCTTAGTTTCATACCAATTATAGAGTTGTATTTAATATACCCGTAGGTATCTCTATTGACTAATTACTGTAGAATGGTAAAGATTCAAGGATGTTTTCTGTTCACTGTTAATGCACATATATACATATTGAATACGTGAAATTGTTAATGTGAGACTAGCTTACTTGGTATGGACTCTTGACTCTTAGACATGTGTATAATTTAGGAATAAAAGTATTTGATATAATTTACTAATAGAAGTATGGTAGATTCGTGAAATTAAGAAACTAATTAGTCTATAACTAAGAAAAGTCAATTAGTAAATAAATACAAATATTACAAATTAATATTTATGCTGATAATTACATGTCCGGTTGGCATGTTTCCGAGGGTATCAAGAAATCTCTATTTATAATTTTAGTCGGTTGAAATTTCCTATTTTTATCGAAACTTGATGCTAAACACATCCCAAAAAACCAACTTAAAGTGTGTAAACACGTATGATATCACCCACTAACATACAAGCGCCAAACTGAACTCACATAAAAATGTTATAATTAGTCTTACGCTCAGTTCCGGTATTCAAATACACGTCTCTTTACTCGTCCTAAATATTTTGGGTTCCAACTTTTTTTTGAACGGCAGATTTATTTATTTAGTGGGACTTGAACCCATAACCTTTATGTGTTTAAGAGTCTTTGCCTCTATCACGGACCAGCACCCCAACTTCATCTTCAAATTTTGATTTTTCTATCGTGACTTCTCACTATGGCCACCGATTATCAAAAATTATTAACCATATAGATCACATCTTTAAGTATATCCTAGAATTACAAAAAAGTATAGTAGTTTTTTTTTTGCACACAACTTTGATTGTATGTTCTTGGTTAAAGCGTGTAAAAATAAAAAACATCTTTTTTTGTTATGAGGAATGGAGCTTTAACACATAACGATCTGAACAATTTGTGAATCTTTGGATGCTGAAATCATGAATCATGAAACTAGAAAAATGATTTACTATAACATAAATACTTTAATGGTGTAGTTGAAAAGGACCGGCTTGATCACTTTACTCACCCTCATCCGCTCAGCCTTGTGCATCTACAGCAGCCGAATCACAAAAATGAAAATGTTGACGACGATGATGATGATGATGATGATGATGATGATGATGATGATGATGATGATGATGATGATGAAGACAAAGAGGACTTTGTGGAAGAAAACCATCATGGTGGCCAATGCAACATGTGTAATGAACATATATGGTCATCATCTACCACTTGGAGTATGTAAAGTTGTCTTTTCTTACATTTATGTCCCGGAACGAACTTTTCGGTACACCAAAAACATTCCCCTTTTCGACTCGAGTTCCTCACTCGTCAAACGCCTCGAGCTAAGAGTTCCCGGCTTAGAGGCCAATGGCTCGGTGGATCCAGTTGTTGGAGTTGGCAGCAAGGGGAATTTTGAAGCATTAATCGGAGGGGTAATTTTTGTTGTTCCATTCTCTTCTTGAGATTTGCCCTTGGTGACTATCGCCCCCATTAAAATTTTGTCGTTGATGTCTTGAATTCGTGCTAACCCATATGCTTCATGCAATGTTCTCGGCTTGAACATCTTCGCCGGTCCCTTAATCTCCGGCTTCAAACCTTTTACGAACAGACTTACCGCATATTCCTCGCTAATAGTCACCTTGTTTAGTAACCCATCAAAGGAGTGGCAATAATCCTTCAATGAGTCCGTCTGGGAGAGTGATGAAATTTCCTCCATAGCATCCTCAAACATTGCGTTCGAGAACCGGTTAGAGATGGCTCGCACATAATCTGTCCAAGGGAGTTCAACAATTGTTGAGCCTCTTGACTTCATGAACGACTGATGCCATTGAAGAGCATCGCCTTCCGGATGGATGACTGCATATCTTAATTTCATATTCTCCGAAGTTTCGTCTATATTGAAAAAGTGCTCACAACGGTAAATCCATCCCTCCACGTCATCACCGTCGAATTTCGGAAACTCTACCCTTCCAACCCTCATCTGTCGGCCACCGAAACGTTGATCCCATTCACTGTTTCTTCGTGATGAACTTCCCGAAAAGCTGGAGTTGTGTCCGTTCACCGCCTTCAAGATTTTTTCCTGTTGGCTCATCATGGTTGCTAGGGTTGTCTGTAACTCCGATATTGCCTTATCATGATCTTTTAGGGCCTTCTCTACCTCCTAATTACGTGTGTTCGTCATTGGATTATAACAAAAAAAAAAGATTCAATGGAGGATCGAAGGAGCTCTGATACCTTTGATAAAGGCAAGAACCGTAACTGAAGATAAAGGAAGATTAAGAAGCAGGAGAAGAAGAGGCTAAGAAGTAGAGGAATAGTTTATCATCAAAACATGCTTCTTATTCCCAATACGTAACCCACATATATAGATTATTCAATTACAAATGGCACCCTTAAACTGAAAAAGAAACAAAATAGTCCCTGAACTTGGGAATAATAATAAAAACGTAACATCCTAACCCAACTCAATAACTACTAAATAATTAAATAAATAAACAAACTCACTCTTAGTCTAATACGAACTCAACCAAACATTTAATAAATATCTTTTATCAAGATTTATCATTCATTGTGATCTTCATAGGTAATAATTCAAAGGAGATTGAAGTAAACCGACTCATTTTCATACAGCCTTGGTAATTTTTTTATTTTTTTTTTAAGTTCTACGTATTGTTTGAATCAGTTTATGTATGACCCAAGCTCTGAAACGGGTTATACAATACATGGATAGAAAATAGAAAACGAATAAGTAACGTACAGTACATGTTTAAAACCCAAAATCATCGGACGAGCATACATGAAGGATTATAAAAGGACGAGCGGACTTGTTAAGTTTACTCTAGAAAAATTGAAGAAATAGGCTTCAACATTAGATAAAAAAATGAAGCGCGGGGTTTGCAGCTTTAACATAAAAAATCCAAGACGCGGTGAAAACTCACCCCATCATATAGAAGAGCAGACATGTGATGTTCCGAAAACATAAACTTTAGAGTAATAAGAGCTAGCATAGAGCTACGAGCTACAGGCTACAAATAAAGAGAAAGTTTCCATCCTAAGAAGCTAGTAGAGTTGCAAGAGGTCTTCTGGCACACTTAAGGCGGTTAGGAGGCTCAACTCCTTGCTTTACGTTAGCGGACCACAAGGAAGAGATTGAGAAATCTCAAGATCTAGAGATCATAAATTGTTGAAGAAACTCATCGATGAGAAGATCACACATTTTTTTTAAAGGCAAATTTTCTTTAACCCTGTAGGAGTGGGACTTGAACCGATGACTTTTTCAAACCTTGGTGTTTCTAGAGGATTTTCCTCTACCACCAGACCACCAATCCAATGGAAGATCACACATAATGAAGTGACATTTTAAGAGCAATATAAATCTTGTCACATACGCCATTAGAACATTCGTATCAGGTTTTTTATCATTATCTTTATAATTTAACTAAAAACCATCATCCCATAAAAAAATTGTTGATTTTTTAAAAATCTCTCACATCTCATTCTTATCCTTCAAATTTTAAAGAAATTGTTAAGGAATTGATATATTTAAGATTCAAGTGTGCATTTCTTTATAACTTTTAAGGATAAAGAAAAGGTTTAAAGAACATGAGTAAGACAGTTTTAACTTATCCTTAATGTCCTTTTCGTTACCAATCTTATTTTTTTCCTTTATAATTTAAAGATATGATATATACCAATGCTGATGTGAATGCTCTTAACCCCTAATTTATCCCGATTCAAAATTTGAACTTAATACCCTTTCTTAATGTAAACAGATTGGTAACGCCCATGGTCTTCTGGTCTAGTGGTATCAGCGGGTGTGGATAAAAGCTCTGTGACCCTAAGGTCACAAGTTCAAATCTCACTTCAGCATAAAAATCTTGTTGTCATTAACAATGGTTGCCAATAAGCTCTCTAGACATAGACAAATCAGGGGGTTTTACGAGCTAGTCAGTTTCCTCCTGAAATGGGTTGGCGCCATCCTCGAGTCAAACTAACAATGGACGATTGAAATCCCATCATGCCATTGCCTGACCCATGTCCATTGATTACACTAGAATACTCAAAATTCATTTACCTAGATGAGTCCTTTTCAACTTTAATCAAACCATCTAATATAATTTATCATTTTAACGGTTGTCATAACGAATATATATCTCATACGTCAATATAATTATGTGTCCAAAACTGGTAAAAAGTCATAATTTGCAACCAATTTTTTTAAAAGATTTTAGGTTATACCAAATAAAAACTAATAGAGAAAAGAAATTCAATATACTTATGATGACGAGGTATAAGAATTGGTAAATAAAATGAAACGTTAATTAAACTCACATGAAAACTCATCTGTCATAATAATAAAAGAGACACATTTTTATTATCTTTATGTAATAAAAAAATGAGAATAAGATAGATATGCAAATGGGTAAAAGTGCACAATTAAGTTTATTTTTCTTCTCATTCAATCCAAGAATGGAATAAAATAAAACTTTAGTCATGTTGAAGGAAGAATCAAGTGACTTTAGAAAATGTTTGAGATTTGTTAATTCCTTTCGTGTAACCAAACATATTCTATTACGTTCCTTTATAATGGTGTATTAGTGTGTCTACAATTTGGTAATTAACTTGCTCACAAATCATAGAAGGAAATTAATTTGATGGACAATATAATCGGTATGTTTCTTCTTCTTTCATTTTATATATGCTTTTTGGTGCTCAATCATTTGAAAAAAATTCAAATCAATATGATTTTACTAGAATTCAAATTTAATTGTATGAGAGTTGGATTTTTCTTGTAATAAGTTTGATTGACCGGTTAACGTTAGAAATCTTTTTTTAAGACAAAAAATTGATATTCTTAGTTTCATACCAATTATAGAGTTGTATTTAATATACCCGTAGGTATCTCTATTGACTAATTACTGTAGAATGGTAAAGATTCAAGGATGTTTTCTGTTCACTGTTAATGCACATATATACATATTGTATACGTGAAATTGTTAATGTGAGACTAGCTTACTTGGTATGGACTCTTGACTCTTAGACATGTGTATAATTTAGGAATAAAAGTATTTGATATAATTTACTAATAGAAGTATGGTAGATTCGTGAAATTAAGAAACTAATTAGTCTATAACTAAGAAAAGTCAATTAGTAAATAAATACAAATATTACAAATTAATATTTATGCTGATAATTACATGTCCGGTTGGCATGTTTCCGAGGGTATCAAGAAATCTCTATTTATAATTTTAGTCGGTTGAAATTTCCTATTTTTATCGAAACTTGATGCTAAACACATCCCAAAAAACCAACTTAAAGTGTGTAAACACGTATGATATCACCCACTAACATACAAGCGCCAAACTGAACTCACATAAAAATGTTATAATTAGTCTTACGCTCAGTTCCGGTATTCAAATACATGTCTCTTTACTCGTCCTAAATATTTTGGGTTCCAACTTTTTTTTGAACGGCAGATTTATTTATTTAGTGGGACTTGAACCCATAACCTTTATGTGTTTAAGAGTCTTTGCCTCTATCACGGACCAGCACCCCAACTTCATCTTCAAATTTTGATTTTTCTATCGTGACTTCTCACTATGGCCACCGATTATCAAAAATTATTAACCATATAGATCACATCTTTAAGTATATCCTAGAATTACAAAAAAGTATAGTAGTTTTTTTTTTGCACACAACTTTGATTGTATGTTCTTGGTTAAAGCGTGTAAAAATAAAAAACATCTTTTTTTGTTATGAGGAATGGAGCTTTAACACATAACGATCTGAACAATTTGTGAATCTTTGGATGCTGAAATCATGAATCATGAAACTAGAAAAATGATTTACTATAACATAAATACTTTAATGGTGTAGTTGAAAAGGACCGGCTTGATCACTTTACTCACCCTCATCCGCTCAGCCTTGTGCATCTACAGCAGCCGAATCACAAAAATGAAAATGTTGACGACGATGATGATGATGATGATGATGATGATGATGATGAAGACAAAGAGGACTTTGTGGAAGAAAACCATCATGGTGGCCAATGCAACATGTGTAATGAACATATATGGTCATTTCATTTGTGTTATTACTACTGTGAGTCTTGTGACTACTCATTGCACAAATTTTGTGCAGAACTACCTGAAATCAAACAAAACCACCCATCACATCCTGGCCACAATCTTAAACTTAAAACTATATTTTCTTTAGAACGGACGTGTTTTGTCTGCAATCTTAAGTGGAAGAATACTTATACATATAATTGTTCTACCTGCTTTTATTTTATGGATATAATTTGTGCTACTATATCGGAACAGAAGATAAGCCACCTTAGTCACCCCCACCGACTGGAACGAATGTTCGGGCCCAAAGTATCCAGTTGTGTAGCTTGTGGTAATAAACATGAAGGGGAATTCTTTCAGTGTACCACTTGTCCTTGGTTTCTGATTAGCCTAGACTGCGCTTTGTTGCCTACCAAGTTACTAATACAAAATCATACTAATGGGACTTTCACTCACTCTCATCCACTTACCCTTTCCTATTCATTTCCGTATTCCGAACAACGAGATAAATTCAGTCCACGTTGTAGAGTCTGTGATGGCAAATTCTATGTTGATCTGTGGATTTACAAATGCGATAAATGCCGATACTACGTGCATGTCGATTGTGCAACTTCAAAGAGGGAGCCATTTATGTCCATCTTCCTAACTCCATCTGCAAGTGAGTAATCTCTTCTTCTTTTTTAGTTTGTGTAAAGATTATCTTAGTCTAATTTCAAGTACATCATTCAACAGGCCTTGGAAAAACTTTTAAAAACTATAAAGAAGATGAACATCCGAATCTGCTTCATTGTCCATTTCTCGATGAAGGTGACAACCTTCTGAAGCGTCACATGTCTAATCAAATGGAGTTAATTAGTAAACAACATGATGGTGAAATGATCAACCATCCTAGTCATCAACACCCACTCATCTTTTTTGACGAGCAAACATCGGTGGATAAAAAATTGGTTTATTTGCACGACCCCATGAAAAGAACTCAACTATTATGTGACGGATGTGTGAAACCGGTCATGACAGTACCGTTTTACATGTGTCGTCAATGTTCTTTTGTTCTTCATGAATGGTGCGCCAACCTGCCCTCTCAAGTACAAGGCCATCATGATCATCCTCTTTCTCTCCAACCCAAAATCCCTGGTAAGTTATTTGATGTGTTCAGATGTGACATTTGCGAGTTAGAGTCTAATGGTTTCGCGTATGGATGCAAAGAGTGTGAATTTTTTGTTGATATTAACTGTGCGTTCATACCTAAAGAAATCACACATGACGCTCATCCCGATCATCTCCTATTAAGAGTAAAAGGTTCAAATATCCCATACGAAAAGTCATGCAAAGCATGTCCATATCTAGTGAGGTATAGTGAGTTGGCATTTCATTGTCCCACTTGTGATTTCTACATTCATGTAGAATGTGCTTTGTTATTGCCTAAATTGATTAAGCACAAGTGTGATAAACATCCTTTAAGCCTTAGATACGGTCCAGTGGAGAATCATATTAACCAATACTTTTGTGAAATATGTGAGAGAGAATTTAACCCTTGGGAGTGGTTCTATCATTGCACTACATGTGCTCAGTCTATGCATGCTGCTTGTGGGCCCTTAATACTTCAATGTGAGCAAGATACGTATGCTTATGATGGGAGAAGTGTCTATAAGTTTCTCAATGTCAAATTTGGAGGAACGCTTGAGATCAAAGGTCACTCACACCCCTTGGCCTTTGTACAAGGGATTGAGAGAGATGGCAAGTGCTTTAAGTGTAAATACCGGTTGCAGTACAAGATGATCTTTAAGTGCTTGGAGTGTGAATTTGCATTTCATTACGAGTGTGCTTCTTCATTTGTCAGTTGATCAAGTCATTTGGCTTATACGTGTACACAATTGTTAATTTACTATGTTTGGTTTCGTTCTTTTATCATTTGGTGTCAACCGCTTAAGTGTCTTGTAACAACTTTCGTTTATTCACTATCTTATTTGCTAAAAGAAACACTCTAGTTTTTACCTATTATCTTTCAAGATGTGGTGTTGCGTCATGTGTAATGGTTATTGAAAGTATGTTACATGAATAAAAAGGCTATATCATAGCTTGAGTATTACAAATTATCAAATCAATAGTCGATATACTTGAAAATTCTACTTCTTGTACAAAAGTGTAGTTTTTTTTATATATAAAATTCATTAATACACCTTCGAACATTCTATGTTTTTAATATTTACTTAATGTTTTTTCATTATATTTTTATTACATGTAAAATTCATACGTTTAACTATATTATTTATGATCTTTTTGAAATATTTTTAGTAAACACCCATTAAGTCAAAAGAATTCAAGTAAACACCAATGAACTTAAAAAGACTTCAAGCACGTCAATTACCTTTTTTTTAATTTTCTCAACCTTTGAAGGGATGACAATTCACCACATAATCCAAAAATGGATTTCCCCCAAATCGCAAGGGGTACACCCATACAATTCAACGAAAGACCTCTCCTTTTAAGAATCTCTCCTTCTTTCCTTTCGCTAGGCCCGTTAAAGGTGTTGGGTTTTCGGGATGTTACAAAAAAGCTGGTGATTGCAGTTAAAATCGAAATACATCATAATTTTCATTAATATCACATTCCGATTTTAGTGTTAAAGATGAATACTTGTATGCTGGAATCAGTTGTAATGGCTAGAACAGTGAACTGCACCCCCTTGCTCCACCTAGAAATAGAGAAAGCATCAACATTTAAACAATTAGTTGAACCGCTAAAAAATACATGGATTCCCAATGCATATATTATGTTAACTAGGTTAGAATCCCGTGCATTACACGGGTTGAGTAAATGTAATGCCTATTTAGTAATAATGGTTTACATATTACATACTAGGTTATAGACTCGTGTATTACACGTTGTTGTCTAATAGAAAAATGAAAGTACAAACAGGTCTCGGTTTCTTCAAGGATATTGAGGCATTTGCAGACAGGAATATCCTCTCACGAGTATTGAAACCAACATCAAAGGTCCAGGGTATGTTGAAATGATCTGCTAGAAGGATATCGAGGCATTTGCAAACATAAAATGTCTGCATAATATGCATCAAGTTATTGTAGCTAGAATTGATGATCTTTGGGTTTTTCAACTAAGAAAAGATATATTTATTACCAGCTGTAATAAGATGCATATTTCTAGGAATTTATTTATTTAACCTATTTGCTAAAGAAGCTAGGAATTTGAACATAATTGGAGAGATGTAGTTAATATTAAGCATGTGTTCATATGATAAAGAAACAATTTATGTAAATTTTGTACTATTATCGCAACAATATCATTATGAACGCCAAGAATTCAGATAACTAGACATCATATACAACTAAAATAAGTCGTATTAGAATCATAACATATCAAATGGTAATTTCCGTTCCTTACAAAACCTAAGACCTGAAACAATCAAGAATGAGTTTAATTTCTTAATCTTTACTACATATTATATCAAACAGAAAAGGTATAAAATCCCAAAAATGAAATTAAATTAAGATAAATGTTATATTCTCCAAAACATCTTCCTTATGGACAATTGGCAAAAATCCATACACCTTGAATTGAAAGGTCAACACCTAATGGACTATAGCCAAGTGTCGATCAAAAAGATTTTTAGAATGACATTTAGGAGGATGTACATGACGTGTGACCAACTACAGAAGTAAAGAATCTAATTACAAAAACTGTTGCAAAATACATAAATTTAAAAAAATTGTATAAAAACAGTTACATACCTTTTTTTCTATACTTCAAGACCCATATAGTTCTTGGAACCAGGACCTGAACTTCTTTTAACCATAAATCAGAACCTGAGAGAAGCATAAAATTCTAACCTTGTATGCACCTTGGTATTCTCCCACCTGCACACCATAAAAGGCTAATCATCAAATAAATGAGAAGGGAGCTATTAGCCTTCATAAAAAAAATTATTTTACCTCTTCACCCATAAGAAAAACATTAGGATCAGCAACCATTTCATCATCAAGAGCAAAGTTCAAAGCATTTAACATTGTCATTTGTATCAATTTGAAATGTAAATCGAAAAACCAAATATCTAAATAACATTATTTGGGTTTCAACTGGTCCCTAGTTTCCTCATTCAGTGGTTGTTCCTATATAAATAAGTCAGGGTTCTTGAACTTGCCAACCAACATTCACATCCTATATTTGTATTTTTTTTATTTCTTCTGCAATATATGAAACTCTAATATGATCCTAAAGTTTTTCCTTGAATAATTCTTCTCATAATTTCACGAATGTTACTAACGAAATTAGTCTCGTTCACAAACTGTTATTCAATTCAACCTTAACTCATTAACTAACCAACAATCTAATATCCTCTAGGGTAGCCGTGTAACAAAAATAGAAACTTAAGATAATAACCAAGCAAACAAAGAAAAACTCAAATCACCTCTTTGATTGCAGATGAGTAATTTCTCATGGCTGATAATACACACCTTAACCTCATCATATAATTCCCCAACCCCTGAAAAAACACAAAACATCAAGCAGTATTCATTCGAACAATATTCCTGCTAGTTAAACCAGACACCACATCATTTCATTTACCTGAGAGGATAAGGGGGCTTTGTTGTCTGTTCTTCATCTGAAACATGTGTACATCAAATACTTAACATCAATCGTCAAGCCCTTCATTAAATTTTATGCAAAATCATACACAATGATAACCTAACTTTGTCAAATATTAAGTGTATTATGTTGATATTTCAGATAAACTGTAATTCATCAAAAAAACTAAAAGTAAACGACCTAAATCAAAATTTGGGTTCAATTAAACAGGACTTTAAGTCAAATACCCATAAATTCATTTGGGTTCCTCAATTTAATATTAAAATTTAGGAAATCCAATATTCATAAGTCATAATAAATAATCAAAACACAAATAAGCAGATAGGTAAAACAGTTTTAATAAGCAATCCAAACACCCCCTAAGGTTCAGTTTGACCTCATGTTTAGCAGAGTTTAGCTCAAGACTATCAGATTGTTTCTACATCTACAAGTATTGGATTTGCTAAAAATGATGACAGTATCTCTCACATTTGTGATCAACTTAGTGCACATACCTAACCCTGTTGAGAATATAAGTCTATCAAGCATTAATGCATAACCAAAACATACAAAATAATTTTCTGAATGCTGAAAACTTAAATTACTATCTGCTATGAGTAGTTCCAACTTGAGAAAAGTTTGAATCAAATGTACGACTAAAAAACAAAAACAGCAGATATAGACTTCTGAAGAAACCCTAGATCGTGTAATCAAATTAAGTAATCGACAAAGGGGATTTAATGAATCATGTTGAAAATTGAAAAAGGGGCACGGAATTACATACCTTTGAAGGAGATCTTGGAGGAGCAGCGATGAAACACGGCAGCGAATACAATTGTGGATGAAATGACATGAAAGCAGATCGGTGGAGGAGATCACCTTTTTCCCGCCTAAACAAAAATCTCCAAGAAATCGGTACACGCGGGTCGTAAAACCCGACTTGCTCCACGTTGCTAACCCGTTCCTTTTAAAAACCTTTATTTATTAATATTTATAGATGTATAGATATAGATTTATGACATATAACACAGTTTTTAATATAAATTCTAGAAACATATAGTTAAAATGTCTTATAAAAATAATGAACGAAATACTCAATTTATAAAATTGTTTTATGAACAAACCTAACATTTTTTTATTAACTTTATACAACCCTCAATGTTGTCAACATTATAAAACACTCAATGTTGATCACCCCCACATCCAATAGTCTGTAAAGCTTTTCACTCGACATCCCGATAGAAGGACTTCAGTTTCACCCACGGTGAATATTAGAAGTGCTCGGTTCTAGGCCTTGGAATCCACAAGCCCGTCACACATAATCTCTCCTTCTTTCCTTTCGCTAGGCTCATTAAAGGTGTCGGGTTTACTGCTATTTTATATTGGTATGTTGCTATGTTTATCAGGAATGGGCAGACAGATGGTGGAAAAGCATTTACTGGTATTTTATTTTGTCTGCCATTGTTGGTGGCGTGTAATTTTTTTAGATATTTGTCTAGTTTCACAAATTCAATCAACTATCACTTCTTCAAAGTTTAATCAAAACAAATGGATCATAACAGGAGTTTGAGTCAGTCTTTTTCAAATTTTGAACCATCGAGAATTTGAAGAGCAAGAATGGACCTTCGGGGTTCGTGTAGCAAGTATCGAGTCATGTGTGGCTCGTAGCATGTAGAAAGACTGAACCTTTATGGTTCAAGTAGCAAGAAAAGAAAGAACTAGATCAAGAGAGAGTTGTTTTGGAGTTTGAAAAAAAAAGAGGAATTAATTGAGCCTTTGGTTGTTGTACGTGAAAAAAAGGAGGAAATTAAATGCTAGTTGTACTGTACATACAACAGATGATGCATGAAGAAGCAAGAGCTTCTGGTTTAGTGATCGAGAAAGCTAGAGTGGCAGTGCAATGAAAGGTAGCAAGATTGAATCTTTGTGATTTGGATGGCAAGAAGAGAACAAATGAGAGCAAGAGAGCAAGTATGAAGGTTCGAAAGTAGAAAGAATGCAAGAGTAACAGAAAGAGCAAGAGCAAGAAAGAAGCAGGGGTGGCCCAATGGGCATACGGGTTAAAGCAATCGCTTTAGGCCCTCATTTTCTTAGAGCCCCATTTTATATATATATGTATATATATATATATATATATAACATATGGGCCTGTTTAGTAGTCTGAGGAAAGCCTATGCAAGAGGCCTATGGATAAAAAAAAAAGCGCTACCTGTTGCCTGGACTGGATCGATCGATAAACACGCTTCACCCTAATCGCTCCTACCTACAAACCTATACAGCTGTTCTTCTTGATTCCTGGTCGATAAACACACTTCCCCCTAATGTAATTATGCTTCTTGATTCCTGAATCGTCGCCAAGATATATTCCAATGGAATCGGCCTTTGAATTGATTCCTGAATCGCCAATTGAATTGGAACTGGAAGTCTGGAATCGGCGATTGAATTGGATTGTTGGTGTTGTTTGGCTTTGCGCAAGTAGGTAGCATCAGCGATCAGGCGATTGAATTGTTGGTGTTGTTTGGCTTTGCGCAAGAAAAGGAAGACAGGAACTCAGGAATCGATTGCCTGCTGCTGCTTGTTCGTTCTCTTCAATCTTCAGTTCTTGCCACATTAGGTAATTTGATTTCTACCCTAATTTGATTTTTGCCCTAATTTGATCTTCTTGATTCTGCCCTAATTTGTTACAGTTAAATGATGTTTACGATTGAAGTTCAGGAATTATATTCTTTATACAGAGCCAACAATGGGGATATCAAAGAGAATCAATGAAAGTAAAGCATTTTTTGTGTAATTGAATGACCGAGTTAATTAAGTGAATGGCATGTGTGCAAAGTTAGTGTAATTGTGTATTTCTTTTGCTATTTTGATAACTGGATGGTCAATTTGTGTAATCGTTTTTTTCTTCGACATGGATTTGGATATTATAGGAAACTGTAACGATGTGTTACCGAGTCTCATATAAAAAGGAAAAGAAGGGAAGAGGAATTGAACCATTGTTCCCGGGTTTTTGTTTAAGGAAGAAATGTTGTTTCAGAGTTTTTTTTTAAGAGGGAAATGGAAGGATTTGAAAGGAAAACAAGTATAATCTCTATCCTTTCAAGTTGAAGAGATTTTGAGAGAAAGGAAAAGAAAGGGAAATAACACTTTCTTTTCTTTTCTTTTCTCCCATTTAATAAACTCGGAAACATAACGTAATTTCAAGCATACGGGAGTGGTTGAGCGATACAGCCATTGGGAACAACCCGATACTTAGGCTTATTGCTGGGATTATATTCATGCATGAACAGGACTATAATGAGGCTCTGAAGTACACAAATGTTGGGGAAACTATGGAATTGTATCTACTTTTAGCTATTTTTTTTCATTTTGCATATCTGCCATCCTCCATTACAATTTTCTAAATTGAAACTGATAAAAAGTATTTAAGATCTACAATGTTACAAGATTAAATGGTTTATCTATTTTGTCAATTGAAAAAAGAACAATTATGAAGTTTTTATTAAACAGTTTGCATCAAATAAAGCTAGAAAAATAAACTTAATCTAAATGTCCTTATCTACGTACAAAAATATAAAAATGCAAAAAAATAATAATAATAACTTTGCCAATTATAAACTTGTTAGTTTATTATTGTTAGTCTCAAGCCCGGATAAAGGAGGAGGGTTTTAACATCACATTTGGAAAAAGGCCCTAGATTATTAGTTCGCTTTATGCCCCCAAAATGCTTGAGCCGGCCCTGGAAAGAAGATTCGTATAAAACAAGAAAGAACGAGAAAGAAAGTTAGCAAGCGTAGCAAGAAAACCGATTTCCGGTTATAGCAAGAACGACATCAAGATTAAGGGGGTAAATGTTGGGTTAATAAAGTAAAGATAGAATTCACTAAGTATAACTTACTTTTAGCATGCATATTAGGTTAAGGATTGATAGTTCAGAGAAGCTATGAGAGCTTGGATGGTAAGGCTGAATAGCTACTCGATCACTGACGACTAACATTTTCGATAGCTTGATAGTACTGAACAAGCATGATTAAAATATTCAATTCCTTGTGAATTTCGTTATGTTTGAACAAAGACTTTCGTTGTAATAGATTATGATTTCCAGTTTAAAAACTATGTATTTAATTGGATCAACAATGAGACTACCCGGGTTTTGAGTGTTTAAAGTTCTCTTTTTACCTAACCATATACACACACACGCATGGCTAGCTGTAAGCAAGTGTCGAGTGGGTGACCGCTCATAACCGGTTTTTTCGGTGGCCCAAACTTAAAAAAAGTGTGTGTGTGTGTGTGTATACTAGGTTAAAATCCCGTGTATTACACGGGTTGAATAAATAAAAAGTTATATACTTAGTAATAAAAATTTTACATTTTTAAAAAACCGTGTAATACACGGGTTGAATAAACTGGTATATATTACATCGGTTGAACTATTTATAATTAAATAATAAGTATCTGTAATTAGATTTATATTATAAATCTAAAAATAATTTTTTTTAATATCATTATTCAATATGAAAGAGAGAGGTTGGAAAAAATGATACAAATGAACCAGAAATTGACACGTGTCCATAGAATTTTATTTATTAATATAAAGATAATTATTTAATATCATTATTTAATAAGAGAGACAAAACAGAAAAACTAATATTTAATAGGAGAGAGAAGTGGAAAAATAAAGGTGAGGAGTAACCAAAGAGTGACACGTGTTCCTCATGATTTTCCTTTATTATATAGTATAGATTTTAAAACTAAAACAAATAAAGTTTAGAATTAATTACACGGATGGTCATGTGGTTTACCCTGATTTCACTTTTGGCCCCTAAGAATGGGAAACTACAAGTTTGGTCCAATAGTTTGTATAATAACACATTTGGCCCCTGGACTGGATGGACGTTAAGTTTTCTGTTAAATTTTTATTAAATGACTAAAATACCCTTAATATGAAAAATAAAAAAATCTGAAGTGTTTAAAATACCCCTTCTTCTTCCTGAATACCCACAACCACCATGTGCTACAATCCCATATCCACCACCCTCACTTCCATTCCTACCGATACGGGGTCCTCCGGCAAAGGCGGTAATGACGGGGTCCTCCAGCAAAGGCGACGACCGCTTGATTCCTAACAGGCGGAGCTGCAAATTTGTTTTTCCCCTTTTTTCTGTTTTCTTCATTAATGTATTTGTTTCCTTCTTTTTTTATTCATTTGCAAAAATTCATACGAGGGTTTTGGTGCTAAAGTTACTCTGGAATTATTTTGCATTCTCTACACAGGTTGGTTCTTAATTGTCATAATCAGGTCTGAAATTGACCTAAATGTTGATGAGAAATTCAAAAACTCTGGGTAATTTCGCTACTCAGGGCACCATGATCAAACAAAGTAAGAGAAGAATGAGCTTACCACCCATGGCAGAAGCTGATACAGTGAAAACTCGTGGTCTCTTCCCAAATTCTACAAGAAGCTCTGAATGTTATTTTTTTTATTTGTTTTTGCCCTTTTTTTCTATTTTCTTCATTAATGTGTGGTGGTGCTTATGTAATGAAGGGATATCATAGATAAGACAATTAGGTTAGGGTTTTATTATCGTGAACTTGATCGATTTGCTACCAAATCCTGGAATTTAAGCTGGATAAGGTTTGGGAATGAATCTCCTATGAAGAATCAGAGTGTTTATAGGAGGGCTATTGCAAATGGCTTGGTGGAGGTTCTCAAGTACATAATTGTGAAACAAATGATTGGATCAGGTTCAAAGCATTCATCGGATACTACCGGAATGCTCCCTGTCGGAAAAATGGGTTCTGCCGGAAAATCGGGTTTGGGCGAAGGGTGGTGGCTAGCGGTGGTTAGAAGGGTAGGTGTAAGCTATGGTTGGTTTTATGGGAGAGATGTTTTGATAGGAAGAACATGAGGGTCTCATTTTTTTAAAGTTAATTTTTTTATTATTCTAATATGTAAAGGGTATTTTAGTCATTTAACATACACTTAACTGACATCTACTTCAGGGGTCATCTTTGTTACAAATGTGTAAACTATTGAGTCAAACTTGTAGTTTCTCATTCCTAGGGGCCAAAAATGAAATTCGTGTAAACCACAGGGGCTATCCGTGTAATTTGGTTTTAAAACTAACCTAACAACTTTTATTTGGTTTTAGCCTATCTAAACGCAACTAAAACTCATTTAACCAATTAACCCAGTGAACTTTTTTTAAAAACAAACCCAACAACCTTTATTTGGTTTTAGTCCATCTAAACTCAACTTAAACCTATTTAACCAATTAACCCATTAAAAAAACAACTTTTAAACCTAATAAAAATTGATGATTTGACAATGATAGCTATGGAGAATGATTATTTAGAGACCATGGATCATGAAGAGTTGATAAACAACCTTGCTTCCAATAATGCTAGCAGAGCCTTACGATTCGTTTAACTATGTAACATAGATTATTCTGCTATAATAACTTTATTCTGTTTATTGTTATAACATTTATTGTCGTATTAATGAACTTTTATATATTTGACTTTCATTTTAGGTGCTTATTTTTTCCAGTCTCACTTGTGTAAAGAAACAAAATTACATCTTGACTACGTACAACTATTACTAAACTTCTGATATACTCCCAACAATAATCCTTATTGCTACCTAGTCAAAGAATAACATTACATTATGTAAAAGAGCTATTTTTCGTAAAATCAAGTTCTGGTACGTATCTCGGGTCTGAGGACACAGTGACAATATCATTTTCAAATCTACTTATGACTATTATCTATGAAGTAGTTGAGTTACTTCCAATATTCATTCTCTAATGAGTATCTGTGAAGTTGATCTCCGACTCTTTAGATCTTCATTCTAAATTAACAAACCAACCGATCCAAATAGTCTTGATTTGATTTTATTCACATAAAACCAATCGACTACAGAAATTTAGAATAACATTTATTCACTGATCTTAAGCGTACTAAAATTTCGAACTCAGTGACATTATGAGCTTTATATTAACAGTTAATATCCAAGTCATACGAATGTAACTGCCATCATTCAAGAAAACATCTGAAATACTAATAGATCCTCTATCATGTTTAGCTTTCCAGATCAAGCATGCGTATGCACCTTAACATTTAAGACTTTGATTTGGTTCAACGGGTATGCCCAACTAAAATCTAATTTACATCATTACTATGTCTCTTAAGTATTATAATCCCATTAATGAAACTTTTATGAAACCCTTTGGAACTTGTTGCTGCATCTCAAGTTGCAATCTTATTACTTTTGGAACTCTTTCCATGTAACCTTTTGGTGTTTAAATCTCATAAAAAATCAACCAATTAAAGTGAAGTCCAATTAAATCTCATATTACTTCTTACTACTTTAATAAATGAAAATCTTTTCAAGACACGTGTCACTCTCTGGTTACTCCTTATATTTATTTTCCTTCATCTCTCTCATATTAAATGTTAGATTTTCTATTTATCTCTCTTATTAAATAATAATATTTATATTAATAAATCTAATTACAAATTATATCATCAATCAAATGAACTTAATATGAAGTAACATTTATCAATTAAATTAAAAAATTAAAACTCAGTTAAAAAAAAATGTTTTAAAAACTAACTTAACAGACCTTATAACTGTCACGACAAATTACATTTTTTAAAAACATATTTTGACAAATGTGTTTGTTAACAAATTACAGTATATTTTATTCAACCGATGTAATATATTGGTTTATTCAACCCGTGTATTACACGGGTTTTTAAAAATATATAATTTTTTTATTACTAAATATATAATATTTTATTTATTTAACCCGTGTAATATACGGGATTATAACCTATTAATATAAATATATAAAAAACAATTCCCGTTTTTATTTTATTTTATGTGTTTAACAGATAAAGAAAATCAAGAGTTAATTGATGAAGGCGAGGGTTTATTAAACATGAATCCATAGATGGGAAGGCTTACTGAAGAAAAATGGGAATTGAAATCGGAGAGTCCTCCGGTGCCGATACCAGAGGAGATGCCGCTACCGGCACCTCCAATTCCGTACGCCGGCGGTTCCCTCTGGCGGCTCAGCCGGAGATAATGAGAGCGGCGCAGAAGGACGACCAGTATGCTTCTTACGTCTACGAAGCCTGTCGTGACGCCTTCCGCCACTTATTCGGTATCTCAGATTGATTTAGGGCTTTATGTTTTCATAGCTATGTCTATTCTATATTTCTATCCACGTGTGTTGATTGATTCTGTTGTTGTGTTAGGTACTAGGGCTGCTATATATTATCAGAGTGAGGTAATTTGGTCCTTTAATTTCTCAACTGTACTTTATGTTTCTATGAAGTTAGGGTTATGTTGTTTATTCTGTTATTTGTAGTTTAACTCAATATACTATGTTGTATATCTAATTGTTGAACTCATTTATTACTGTGTATCAATCGATCGGCCTCGTCAAAAGTATTTGATTTCATAAGTTCTTTAGAAATTAGAATCATATGAATCAAGGAAACGAGCAACGATAAGTGTTCACACTGTTCCTATCTCACATTGTTTTCAGTGATTCAGTCTTTCTTAACGTAAAAGCGTTTGAACTTATATCCCCTTTACATACTGCTGCGGCTGTCGTTGAAGTTAGTTTCTTAACTTCGATGGTGTATGATTATGCAGACGAAGCTTTTGGGCCAGATGCTTTATTATGTTCTAACAACAGGAGCGGGGCAGCAGACACTGGGAGAAGAATACTGCGATATCACTCAGGTGCCTACCAAGATTATAGTTTCTGATCTGTACAGTATACAATGCTTAATATATTTATGAGGATAGGTAGTATTTGTGTGAAACTAGCTCATATGTGAAAGAATTTTGTGATGAAGAAAAGGAGCATGGTATGTAAATGCACAAGTTAATATGAAGCTAAATCTTTTATATGTCCAATTGCATAAATGAATGTTTTTAGAAACCATACTCCTCTGCAGTTCAGTTTTTTTCCTTGGGGACATAGCTTTGCGTACACTTTTGGTTTCATTAGTATGGTATTGGGGTGTCGATTTCTTAGGTTAGTGTATAGGTACTTTCAAGAGGATTTGTGCTACCTTATTCGTGTCTCTGTTCTCTTACCTGCCACTACTATTTTTTCTCACCATTTTGTGCTATTGGTGGTAGTTTATGGTTATTATTGCTAGTACTTTGGTTTTGCTGCTGTTTTGATTTCGTGTGCCACTGTTATTTGGATACTAAACTCTACATGCCAAGAGAAGCTTTTTGGAGCCGGGGGTCTCAACAGGAGCAGCCTCTCTATCTTCCGAGAGAGGAAAGGTTTGCCACCATCCTACCCCCCCCCCCCCAACTCTACCAATAGCTTTTATTATGAGTAGGATTTTATTGGGTACATTTGTTTGTTTGTTCCTCTGTAATTCAATTGCCAATGCTGTTATATATTGAAAGTTCAACCTGTAGCTTATAGATTAGGCTTACTTCTCCTGCCAAGAGACTAAACATCTCCATGACTCCAGCTAAACAAGTTGATATTCAATTTATGTCTAGTGTCAACAGGAAGAAACATTATCTAATGGAAGTCAAGCATGTGAGCCTAGTTAAAGGGTTAAACCTGAAATGGAATTAAGCTGGTTAACCAAAAGACTGAACATCTCCATGACTCCATGTGTCCATCTAAATGATCAACTATGAAGGGTTCCATGATCTTTAGGAAGTCTTTATTTCATATGTTCTTTATTTGTTTTTCTTATCGGCTTAGTTTAACTTGGCATTTAGATTGAGGAGAGGCGGTCAGTTGCAATGACTTGGGGAAACATCGTGTGTCTTTTCATTTGTTGGTTGTTCAATTTTACAACTATAAATTTGATAGATAAAGGAACATACAACTGTGGTGATATCTATATGAGCTTTGCTAAGTTTGTCATATCATAGATACAAAATTCTTTATATAACTAAGGTTTCTACTTGTAGGTTGCAGGATCATATGGACTTCCTCCAACGCCAGCAAGGCGTGCCCTTTTTATTGTCTACCAGAGTGCAGTTCCCTACATTGCCGAAAGAGTCAGGTTCAATTCTTTTTTACTGATGCTGTGTGCAATTGTGACATTGCTAATGTTTTTTTGAGTGTATATGAATATTAAGTTTCTTTATAGCTATAAACTCTGATCAACCATGTGATTTGCAGCTCCAGAATTGCTTCTCGTGGTATTGCCTTGACCGAGTCACTGTCTGATGATCTAGAAACTTCTGGAAGCAGACAAGATCAATTATCTGTTATTCAAGCCTCTTCTTCTCCTTCACAAGTAGTTTCTATTTCACATTTTTCAAGATTGAAAGAAAAAATTGGCAGGCTTTGGTTGCACACAGTTCAGAGATGGCCTGCAGTATGTCATTTTTATTCGGATCTTATAACATGTCTTACTTACATTGTGTGATGATATGCAATCAAAATGTAGATACCACAACTGGAAAAAAAATCTTTAGTTATTAAATTCTATTAAACAAATATTAGTCTTGTGTCATGAGTTCAGAATTTTATAAATCTGAATGCTTAATTTCTTCTAGTTAGTAGTTAGTACACAATTTAAGAAAATACTGGATTTTTATTTAAAAGACAAAGAATTACACAAAACGATAGATTAAGAAAATCTAAATTAGATTGTGATAAGAAAAACTTTTTAGTTATTTTGGAAATTTTAAAAAGAATATAATTATTTTTTTTAAGAAAACAGAGATATTTTAATATATGTAAGAAAAGAATAAGATTTTCGTAAAAAAACACCCTACCCCAAACAATAAAGTTAATCAAATGGAAGGAAGTTATTGTGGGGATATGTTTCCTTAGTCGGTGGAATGATCATTGTAAGTATCAACTTATATGATGGTTGAAGCATATAATGTTGACACTTTTTCTAGTTGAGTGATTTGTCAACCTTTAGGTGTGTTTACTTTGTTAAATTTGGGCAAGGAGCACAAGAAGTTAGAACCCTATGATCAGTTTTATCATACGTCCCTGATTGCACCTTCACAAAGTTGTATAAGTTTTACATGATAATTTTTCTTTTAAACACAGGTGCTTCCCCTAGCTCGTGAATTTTTGCAGCTGGTTCTTCGTGCAAATCTTATGTTCTTCTATTTTGAAGGTGAGTATTCTTGTAAGTAGGTGGAGACAGAACAGTTTATTATTATTGATTTAAATTTACGAAGTTACATGATTATTTTCAGGTCTATATTATCATATATCAAAGCGTGCAGCAGGCATTCGTTATGTTTTTATTGGAAAACCTATGAATCAAAGACCTAGGTTTTTTTCTTACCCATATTTAATTCTTGAAGGATTTCGTATATGTTTCAATTTTCAATGATTAAGTATGGTATATTAACTTTTTTAATGTAATATGATGCAGATACCAAATATTGGGCATGTTCTTATTGGTTCAGTTATGTATTATTGTGGCTGAAGGATTGCGGCGTAGCAACTTAGCATCTATCACAGCTTCAGTTCAGCATACGTCCTTAAGGGTTCACCAAGCATCAGGAGGTCTTAATTTTCTTAACATAACTAATTAATCAGTTTCGTATCTCTCTAATTTGTCATTCTTGTATGTGCAAATATCATTACAAACTTCCTAATTGCATTCTGAAAGGAGCAAACATGTGACCAGATCTAATTAATTTAACGTAAAGATGTTCTAAGATTCTGGATTTATGGAAAGTTAAAGAGAAAGATACAATTAAAGTGTGTTCTTTCTTGACGATTAATACATTATAAAAATTATTTTCTATCGTTTTCAGGGCAAGGTCTGCCTGTTTTAAATGAAGAAGGAAATTTAATTACTGGGGACACTGAAAAGGGCTATGGGATATCAGACTCCGTGACAACTTCAGAGGTATGCTTCTCGACTTTTTATATGTTAAAATATAGATGCTGCTCATTGCCTATTAAAAAATCATGTTAAAAATCTTTAAATTTCATTTTTTTATCACAACTTCCAAAATCCACCACAATTAAACCATATTCATATTCTTGCAGTCACCATCAATTGGGATTAGCAAATGTACTCTTTGCCTTAGTAATCGCCAAAATCCAACCGCAACTCCTTGTGGTCATGTGTTTTGCTGGTATTGTTTCTTTATACCTACACCATTCTCGAGAGGTGGCAATTTCGGTCCGTTTTACATATAAATGGTTCGATTTAGGTTTTTATGTCTTAAATTGGTCAAACAAAAAAACAGAGGAACATGTCAAACGGGTTGAATATCTCCTCGACTGTTTTTAATTCATACAACCCCCTAAATGCTATTTTCCAACATTTAGAACATTATTGTAGCATTATAAAGAATTTAAATATGGACAAAAAAGTGTTTACGGGTTAACCCTATTTTGACCCATTTTGCCACCTCTACTTTTCTCTTATCTCCCCCTCTCTGTCGCACGCCTCTAATACTGGTTGAGTTTTGTGTAGGAATTGCATCATGGAATGGTGTAATGAAAAGCCCGAATGCCCTTTATGTCGTTCTCCTCTAACCCATTCAACATTAGTTTGTTTGTATCATTCAGATTTTTAACACCCAATTATCCCACAAGGAAAATGCAGCTTTTCGTACCCCATGAAGGTATGCCAAGAACCATAATGATCATCCCTAGATATCCAGGCTTTTTGGCATCGCATAACTCTCCGATCTTGTATTCTGCATGTTATGTTGCATGTAAACATTATGTCATTTGTAGGAAAAAAAATCTAGTTTAGAATGTATTCTTTATTGCTGGAACAAACGAAGCGAAAAGTGGAAGTCATATAAACAAATATATTACATTTTCTATTGTCTAAAGCATCAACAAATGTATGCTTCGTGTGGTTCTTTTTATCGACCTAGACCGAAGATAAAATTGTACAACCTACCAGATAACAAGGTACACTTTATTGTAATGAATCTTAGATATTTTAGTCTCTGTCAAGTGCCAACAGCAGTATGTTCTCTTTCATCGCTCTATATATCTCTTTATCGGTTCGGTCTATGTATGGCAATCGGCCATTTCTTTCTATCTTGTTTGGTATCCTTCCCCTCTTTGACTTCTATCCCAAAAGAAAAAAGTGTTAACTAATTACTAGTTATTAGAGGAAAACATGCGTGTTCTATAATGTATTATATAGCAGTAAAATTCGTTAAAATGCAATTTGTCCGATTCGAGAAGCCCAAATAAGAGAAAAGAAGAAAAATAAAGTCGTATTGCCTAAAATGTCAAATTGATAGCGACCAGACATTGACAGCGGCCGTATTGTTTCCAAAAATGCATAATACAACCGTAATGAGTCTAAAAATGCTGACTCCACATAATGTGAACCAGAACAGTCACGACTCACAATTAAACCCATGAAAATCGATCAGGGATGGGGATTGATGAAAGTCGATTCTGTAAACTCAAATTTCTAAATTTGATGGCCATATAAGGTGGATCATCTCTTTACAATCGACAAGACTTCCTAAGGGGCATTCATCTCGAAGGTATTGCCCTACCAAACCGGATCTCCAAATTCACAAGTACCCGCTGTAACAACTACAAAAATGAGGCAAACAATTCGAAGTTAAACTACCATTGAATGCAGCCTCATTACCTATATTACCAAGTCATCGAGTCCATATATGCTCAATGGGTCACAAGAAGCTAACTACTAACGAAATAGAAGCAAAGAGAAGCAAGGACGAGTGTTTCTGGTACGGAGAAGTTCACTCCTAGTCATAAATGTAAGAGCGGGAAGTTGGAGGTGGAGGAAGAAGATGTGGAGCATGTGGAAGATCATAGGACATTAAGAGTAGGGTAATACAAGATACCAACAAAGCTACAAGAAACTCAAACACAGACTTTAGTCTAAAACTAAAAAAATTCAGTTGAATAATGAATAGTGTTTTACTGGTTCTTAGTTCTTGAGGTCAATACCTTTTTAAGATGAAATGAGTATTGTTACATGTCATTTGCAACTAGTAGCTATTAGACAAGTTATAATAGTTACAGGTTGATTGTGTAAATGTTTAACCAACTTAACTGTCAAGTTGATTAAGTGGGTTAGTCAGTTAGGTCATTTAGACATAATCGAAATTTGGTCAGCAAGTAAGCCACTTACACACAAATTGCAAGAACACATGAGTTGCAATAAGCAAACAAATTACACAAGTAGCACAAAACATACCATAAAATACTTTACAACATCAACAACCCAGGCCAATGCAGCATATATCAGAAAAAGAAACCATCTTTGCAAGTCTTAGATAGCATAGATGGAAGCTTCTCTCTTCTAAGTTATCTCCACAAGCAAAATGCAAGATTCAAACCATTACCAACCTCCCTTAAAGGCTTAAAACATGTATACATATAGGGCTGCCTCATGTTTTGTGCAGGAGATCCTAAACACGAAAAAATCGGCTTCAATGCTAAAATAATTTTCTTCAACCGTATGCGTTAAAGTTTAATTTAAAAGTAGACATAAATGGGTCAAAAGTCAAAACTTTTGTTGAGAACGGTGTTGTAAACATCGCTAGGCGCTAGTCAGCAGGTGGGGTACCGACTAGCAATTAATCGGATTGGAATTTTTAAACGTTTTAAGAATTATTTACCAAAAATTTAGCTATCAATAAGCTTTATATATGTTTTAATATATATAAAAAATATATATGTACAACCCTAAAACCTATATGTACAACATCTTGATGCATCCACATGTAAAAGTCTTGGTCAATTTTTTTAAAACTATAATTTTGATGATAAAACTTGTAATTTTATTAAAGAACAAGTGATGAGTGAAAAAAAAATGTAAAAGTCTTGGTTAATTTTGTTAAAACTATAATTTTGAAGGTAAAACTTGTAATTTTATTAAATAATAAGTGATAAATGAAAAAAAAAACTTTGGGCTGATTTGGACTGACTAGCGATTAGGGGACCAATTACATGAAAATTTCAAGGTGATTCTCCGATTAGCGATTTGCAACACTGGTTGAGAAAGATGAGACCTTATAACACAAGGTTGTGTGATTATTTGGCAGGCGTGGTTGTTGTTTCCGGATGCAGATGAACTTCTTGAGGAAGGAGATTGCATTTGATCTTCAACTCTTCAAACAATTTCTTCAACTCTAAAACCAGTTCACTTCTTCGCTTATTCTTTTCAGGAAAATCTTGAAAATTCATGGTATGATTAAAGAAAAGGACCATCTTTATCTTGTTTACATTTTCAATCTCCTTCACAACAAAATTGTGATTTGGGTGCCACATTTGGGGATTCTTCTCCAAATACCTGACCATAAATAACAATATCATTCATAATATATTCTAAATATATGCAGAATCCATTATTACAGACTTACGGTTATGTATAGAGAACTTACTTTTTTATCTTGTCTTTCAATAGCCCGATCTTCTCAATTGGTGTCGCGAAATCAATAGAGAATTCCACATTATCTCCCATGTCCGGGCTTCTATAGAAATTGCTGATGGGTTTTGTTGACAAAACCGAATTGGGATAATATATCTTCTCGTTATCAAATCTCAAGAAAACTGTTGTTAAGATATTCATCTCTTCAACTATCAGCTGTCATATAACAAGTAGTTGATCAATCAAATGCAAACCATCATGAGTGCAGAAAGAGTAAACACAACAAAACATGCGCATTTTGTACCTGAATCCCATCAATGACGCAACGATCACCAACATCAAATGGGTGCATTATGAAAACAAACACAATAGCTTCGAATATCGTCTTGCAAGTGTTTCCAAATATAAAAGCAGCCACAACAAGCTGTGATGAGAGTAAGACAAGCACTTTGGTGGTAGCAATTTCGGTCAAAAGAAGCCACACGACTAAGACTATAACAAACAAGACAACTGTAACAAGTTTGTCCAGTTGTTTTACTGCTGTCTTGGTGTCACTTAAAGCGTGTGCTAAAGCTTTACGACCATTGTAAACTTTTACCTGCATTAAGTAACAAAGTGACATGAATGTCAATGAGGCAATGGTCATAGGATCTCATGTGGGATTTCTGAAAAAAGTAAGAAAACAATCACTTTCCTTTTTTGTTGGTACTTAAAGGTATTAGCGATATATATTATTAGAGGATTTTATTGTGTAAATAACGTATTTAGATCCATATATATCGTTTCCTAGAATAGTGCTAGGGTTGTTATGTATTCTCCCCTATAAATAAGGATGTTGAGGTATCAATAATATTCATTCAGAATTTATACCATAGACCACTTTTATGGTATCAGAGCTACGGTTCTGAAAAACCCTAATATTGCCGCCGGCTACCAACACCTGCCCGCCCCTCTCACAGCCGGCTAGGCTTCTTTTTTTATTCTGTCATGGGCGAAAAACCAGAAAACTTCACCGATCCTAAACCAGAAGACTCCACGGGTCCTAAAATTGTTTGTGTCACCACCTTCCACCCCGCATACTCTGTCTCCAACATCCAAACAAAGATCCGAACCCTAGACGGATCTAAAGTGACTTACTCGTCGTGGACCAAACTTTTTAAGCTTCATGCTATTGCTTACAAAGTGTTGGACCACATCGATGACACCAAACAGTCCGAACCAACTTCTGAGGACTATGACTCTTGGAAAGAGATTGATGTGTTGGTCCTTCAATGGATTTTCAGCACTCTCTCCGATGAACTTTCTTGCTCGGGTTCTTGACAATGACATCACCGCCAGGGCTACATGGGTGAAGATTGAGCAGATTTTCTTGGGCAACAAAGGATCACAGGCAGCGGCTCTTGAAGGTGAGTTTTGTAATCTCACATTAGGCACTTGTTCCTCCATGGACGATTATTGTCAGCGGCTCAAGGAGATCGCTAACCAACTTGGTGACGTGGGAAATCCCGTCTCCGAGTCCCGTCTCGTCCTGCAACTCGTCCGAGGCCTTCCAATTGAATTTGATCCCGTTGCCACATTCATCAATCAAATCAACCCTACATGGGACACGGCACGAAGCATGCTCTAGTTGGAAGTGCAGCGCTTATCGGCTAGGCAAAAGGTTTCCACGTTAGTCTTAGCCGCCCCTCTGCTCCTGAACACCACCCACACCCCAACCCCAACCAATTTCACAACCGTGGCCGGGGACGGGGAAGGGGCCAGTCTCGCAACTACAGGGGTGGTCGGGGACGTGGCAGATTTCAACAACAAGGTAATTCGAGTGGTCCAGGCATGCAGTCACCATATCCGCAATGGGCCTGGTGGAACACCCCACCCTGCCCATACCCGACGCAACCCTTCTCCTGGAGGCCCAATCTGCCATACACTCAGTCTACACTGGGCCAGCAGCCTGCTCAGGCCAACTATCAACCGGCCCCAAACCAATATCAGCCCACCGAAGCTCTTGCTCAAGCCCACGCCGCACCATTTGCTCCATCCAACTTCGGGTATGATGCTTTGAGCCCGTCTGATTTGCAGCATGCCTTAAAAAATATGCAACTTCAGCAGCCCGACCCCTCTTGGTACATGGATACAGGGGCATCATCGCATGTCACAGGCGACCCAGGTAAGATTCAAAACCCAACTCCATCTACTGTTCGCAATATTTTAGTGGGTAATGGACATTGTATACCAATACAACAGTCTGGCACTGGCTTTCACACCAACCCGAACCGAACATACATATTACCCAACATTCTTTACAACCCTCAAATAATTAAAAATCTCTTATCTGTTCGTCGTTTCACACGTGATAATAATATGTCCGTCGAATTTGACCCGTTTGGTTTTTATTTGAAGGATCTCATCACTGGAAGGATTCTTTCCCGCCACAATAGCTCTGGGGATCTTTATCCATTCACACCACCTCAGCTTCCAGCTTCCGCTTGCTTTCTGTTTTCTCCTTCATCTCAGTGGCACAACCGACTTGGACATCCCGGTGGACAAGTTTGAGATTTTAAATCGCCGTATTCATTTTTCTTGTAATAAAGACAAAACTTTACTTATTTGCAATTCTTGTCAACTTTCTAATAGCAAACGTTTACCTTTTTCTGATTCGAATTCTTTTACTTTTGCACCATTTGATATAATACATTGTGATCTTTGGACATCACCTGTTATGAGTAAAACCGGGTATAAATATTATATGGTCTTAATTGATAATTTCTCCCACTTTGTTTGGGTCTACCCACTCAAATTCAGAAACCTTCACCAACGTTGTCAAATTTCATCGCCTAATCTCTACTCAATTTAATCGTAAAATCAAAACTTTTCAATGCGACTTAGGCGGCGAATTTGACAATAAAGAATTTAAAACATTTGCTCACAATGAAGGTCTCCTCTTTCGGTTTTCCTGTCCTCAAACCTCCTGCCAAAACAGTCGGGCAGAATGGATGATTCGTCGCCTTAACGATATCATTCGCTCCCTCCTATTCCATGCCCACCTCCCACCTACCTTTTGGGTTGAAGCCCTTCACACAGCTACATACCTTCACAACATCCTCCCTACCAAACACCTCAATTTTTACACCCCCACCTTTGCCCTATACCTTCACCACCCCACCTACGATCACTTCGAGTGTTCGGGTGTGACTGCTATCCAAACACATCAGCCACTCAACCCCATAAACTCCACACACGCTCAATAAAATGTGTGTTTCTCGGCTACACTCAAGACTCTCGCTGCTATATGTGCTTAGACCCGTCCACAGGACGCGTCATCATTTCCCGACATGTCGTGTTTAATGAAAACCAATTTCCATACCCAAGCCCAGTGGATACTTCCACTTATCGGTTCCTTGATGACTCCTGCCCTCCTGGGTTTCATTTTCACCAACCTACTCCAACCCACCAAACAGCCCCGACTCCTCCCATTGGGCAGCCCCCACCAGTAACCCCGTTACGCACCTACAGTCGCCGACCCCGGACCCACACCTCACCAGCCCCTGTTGTCCCTACAACCCCCACTCCGGTAACTCCAGCTACGGGCCCTGCTAACACTTCACCATCCCCTACCAGCAAACAGCCACCCTATGACAACCCGGTCTAAAGCAGCCGTCACCCAGCCCCCACCTCAGATCCTACTTAACAAAACTGTCTCCCCTGTTCCTAATTCCTATGCCAAAGCCTTTGCCAAATCTAATTGGTTACATGCTATGCATACTGAATATAATGCGTTACAGGAAAATGAGACTTGGGATTTGGTTCCGCGCCCGGTTGATCAGCCTGTCATTCGGTGCATGTGGTTGTTTCGCCATAAGTTTAAGTCCGATGGCACCTTAGAAAGGTACAAATCCCGCCTGGTGGTTAATGGTAAGTCGCATACCGTCGGGGTCGATTGCGAGGAAACATTTAGTCCGGTTGTCAAACCGGCAACCATTCGTACCGTTTTATCTCTTGCGGTATCTCGGTCTTGGCCTATCCACCAATTGGACGTCAAGAACGCCTTTTTACACGGTCATTTGCAGAAACCGTGTTCATGCATCAACCACCGGGCTTTGTTGATCAGCGGTACCCTAATATGGTTTGTAGATTGAAAAAATCACTATATGGGCTAAAGCAAGCACCGCGGGCCTGGTACACTCGGTTTGCCTCATACATTACGTCTCACGGGTTTAAAAGTAGTGATGTGATAACTCGTTGTTCATATTTAACCGAGGTGCGGATGTGGCATATTTACTTTTATACGTGGACGACATCGTTCTGACTGCGTCATCTGATGTTCTGTTTCGATCCATAATTGATACACTCTCACGAGAGTTCGCCATGACTGATTTGGGCCACCTTTATCATTTTTTGGGCATCAAAGTTACCCGGAATACCGCAGGGCTGTTTTTATCTCAACCGCAGTACACTAAAGAAATTATTGCGCAAGCCTCCATGACTGCTTGCACCATGCGTCACTCCCGTGGATTTATCTGCAAAAATCAGTGCCACTGATGGGCCTCTCTTCAAGGATCCAACTTTGTACCGAAGTCAAGTTGGAGCCCTTCAGTATTTAACTTTCACTAGGCCCATGGTTGTAAAAATCGCTAGGCGCACTATGATTAATCGGGATTAATCAGGATTAATCGGATTTGTGTTTTATATGTAATTTTCCAATATTATATATATACACACGCATTTTTATATGTAATTTTTATAAAAATGTTTAGTTTTAAGTATTTGTACAAACATTTGGCCGGAATTTGAAGGGTTTGGCCCGCAGTTCCAAGGTTTTGCCAGAAATTTCAAGGTTTGGCCGGAAAAATATCCGGAATCTCGTCGGAATCACCGTTTTTTAGCCGGTTAGCCGCGATTTTGCCCGCCTAGGCCCAACTTGGATCGATCGGGGATTAATTGGCCGATTAGCCCAAAATTAATCGGTGATGTGGAGACTAGCGATTAATCGGCGCCTAGGCGGGGATTAATCGGGATTTTTACAACCATGACTAGGCCCGACATTACTTACGCAGTTCAGCAGGTGTGTTTATTTATGCATGAGCCACGTGACCCTCACTACGCTTTTATGAAGCGCATTATTCGGTACTTACAGGGCACCCCGGACTATGGACTTCGCATCACCAAGTCCTCTTCTTTTGACTTGGTTGCTTATTCTGATGCTGACTGGGCGGGTGCCCGGACTCACGACGTTCCACCAGTGGTTATTGTGTTTTCCTTGGCGATAATCTGATTTCTTGGTCCTCCAAATGCCAACATACTGTTTCCAGGTCAAGTGCGGAAGCCGAATATCGAGGCGTGGCAAATGTTGTCGCTGAAGCAACCTGGACTCGTAATTTATTATTGGAATTGCATGTTCCTCTACGACGGGCAACGGTCGTTTATTGTGATAACGTCTCTGCAGTTTACTTATTAGATAATCCGGTTCAACACCAACGAACCAAGCACATTGAGATTGATATCCATTTTGTCCGAGAGAAGGTTCGCATTGGGCATATACGAGTCTTGCATGTCCCATCCACTATGCAATTTGCGGATATATTCACCAAGGGTATCCCGAGGCAACAATTCCAGTCGTTTAGATCCAGTTTGAGCGTTTGTCCGCCGCCCGCTCAAACTGGGGGGGAATATTAGCGATATATATTATTAGAGGATTTTATTGTGTAAATAATGTATTTAGATCCATATATATCGTTTCCTAGAATAGTGCTAGGGTTGTTATGTATTCTCCCCTATAAATAGGGATGTTGAGGTATCAATAATATTCATTCAGAATTTATACCATAGACCACTTTTAAAAGGTTGATCTGAGGGGCTAGATATGATAATTAGAACTCATTTGGTTCAAATCTTTAACTAATTGTACTCATATTTGATCATTTTCCATCATATGAATAAGATAAAAGAGTCTTACCACCCACTCTGTTAAAGATTTTCGATCTATTTGTCCTTTATCAGCCACATCGATCAGTGGAAACACAACATCTACCTCTTCCTTGATCATGAACCTCCTTAGATCCAAATCTTCAATGTATCTACAATGTAAAGATATAACATTGTATTAATAGTAAAAGGCGTGGGACTGAATGTGAGTGTATTTACTGTTCATAACTTGCACCAATCAAATGGTGCCACATGCACTATATATAAATCATGAATAAATGACACGTTTTTTTAAGTATCTTGTAGATATAAACATTCTTACGTGACACCAGGCTGAGCAACATTCTGAATATATGATAAGCAGCAGCAATTGCTTCCATTTCATTAGTAATCTCTTTATCTGCAGATTCACTTGGTCTATCATAAGCACTTTCTTCAAGTTCACCAGAAAACGTTGAGAGCCCAGAACTCGATATCATATCAACCAACATTTTCATAGTCCAAGCAGACACTTTTTCCCTTTTGATTTGATGAAGTTTACTTACATCAATCACCTCTTTTGTTTTCGCCTCTTTCCCCTTTCTCTTCACCTGAAAACTCAAATGACTTCTACTAGCACTCGACCCGACCATTTGTAGAGATTCCATAACTGGTGGGCCCGAAAGGGTAAAAAGAACATACTGAAGAAAGATTGATTCTTGAATTCTCTCAAAGAAATTGCTGACGTGGAAAGACGTTGCCAAGATTTTAAGTAGTAAGGTCTTTAAAAGCCACAGAATTGCACCAACCAACAAGGAAACGATAGTCCAAGTGAAATAATCTAATACCCGACTTTTGGTTTTTGATCCTTCAAAATCTTGAGTAGTAAACAATGATGTCCAAGTAACAAGAACCACAATCAACCAGATACATACTTGAACACTCTTCTTTAACCCATGAACAAAATATAACACCTTTTTTCTCAACAAGAAATTCAATTCTATCAACAACACGATAAAATGCATAAGCCAATTTGTGACTAACATACCACAAATGATCACCATTATGAGCACAAGCCATTTCCATAACTCCAAGTTCCAGAGTTTGCAATCCTTCAACTTGTCAATTGTCAAGCTAGAAATCAGACTACCCAAAAGCAATAGAAACACTATCCATTCAAGCAGAACTTTCATCTTTACTCTCTTATACTTCAGTTTCTTTCGTATGTTCACCTTCTTGTAAATCTCTTCATCCTCATCAACTCCTCCAGCACCTCCAGGTGACGCCATTAATGGAGTCTTTGGAGTTATGGAAATAGTTCTTGTTGTCTCCTTCAACAGAGTAACATTTGGAGAAGCACGATTTGATGCGATTCTCGCAGGTGAGTTCAAGGTCTGGCCAACTGGTTCAAGCATTTCATCAAACATGTTGTGGTCAATCAAAGGCTGTTCCCCAAATCTGGATTTCGGCTTGGAGTTAATCGATCTAACCAAGGTTTTTCGCCTGGTTAACGTTTCAGGATTGGGGATTTTAGGAGGCCTGTTAGGGCTCGGCATAAAAAATGTGTTTTCCAGATGAGAATCAACAGATATTCTAGGTGACTGAGTAACACTTTTTGCATTCTTCACATCTTTCTCTTCGCCGGAGATCGTCACCACCACTTCACCGGCCTTTTTGTTCTCCGACATGCTTATCTCCCCTGTTTTTAAGCTTTTACCATTTACATCCATTCAAAGTTAAAAACCTAGAATTCACAATACAGAGAGTGAACGAATTGACTTCAAGCAAACTGAAGCAAATAACATAACAAATAACATTTACTGCTTCTCAGATCTACTTACAAAGTCACTAACTAAAACAGAATTCAAATTCAAAAACCTAGAATTCACAGTACAGAGTGTGATGAACGTCTGACTTCAAGCAAATTAAAGCAAAAAACATAACAAATAACAATTAATACTTCTCAGATCTACTTATCGCCAACTAAACTTCAAATTAAAACAGAATTCAAATTCAAAAACCTAGAGTTCACAGTACAGAGTGTGAACCAATTGACTTCAAGCAAACTGAAGCAAATAACATAACAAATAACAATAAATACTTCACAGATCTACTTATCACCAACTAAACTTCAAATTAAAACAGAATTCAAATTCAAAAACCTAGAGTTCACAGTACAGAGTGTGATGAACATCTGACTTCAAGCAAACTGAAGCAAATAACATAACAAATAACAATAAATACTTCTCAGATCTACTTATCACCAACTAAACTTCGAACTAAAACAGAATTCAAAGCATTCATCAAACAACTGAAATCATTCATCAATCGCACAGCTAATACACGAAGTATGAAGTCGATAAAGTGCTAATAAACAAGTGAATCAACAACAGAGATCTGCTACCTGATACTGAATCAACTTTTTCACTTTCCATATTCGCCATTTGCACGAAGATTCATATTCATATGAGCCTAGGATTAATATTTCTAGAGAGAGAGAGAGAGTCAGTTATTACTTTGTACGATGCATTATTAATTAGAAAAAATGTAAAGTTGAATTAAGTGATTAAACAAAAGCAAAAAGGAAGACTAAAAACGTTTTTTCAGTAGAAAACAGTTCATGATAATATGACATAAATGATTCAACTCACACACATGCATATGCGCTGGAGAGAAGACAATTCCAGCGACAATTCCGGCGTCGGAGATGAGGAATATTGAGAGACGGTCCGACGGAGAGTGGAGACATATGGTGAGAGTTTATTTAAATATTTTCTAAAAGAAACGACAACTTTCAAAAATTGGAAAAGAGACTTTTGTTTCAAATATCAACCATCTTTTTTATTTTTATTCACAAGTGTCATAGAAATAATGATTTGGTTTTCTAATTATATTATATTTTTAAAAACTATTAAAAATAAAATAAGTCGATAAGTACTGATAAATGAACTGAATCGAACGAGAGTTTGTTTGTGTTCGTGTTCGTTTCTTACCGAATAAACGAACGGTTCACGAATACATATTCGAACAAAATTTCTTGTTCGTGTTCGTGCATTAAGAAAATAAGTTTGTTTGTGTTAATTCGTTAATATTCTAAATGAACATAAACGAACATGTATTGATTTGAAAAATGGAAAAATCAACATTTTTAATCCCAAACATTAGCTGTAATCACCCAAAATAAAAATAAAGTTAAGTACTTGATATGATTTTCCGAAAATAGTTTGACACAATAATCATAAACATATTATCCCAAAATAATGTGACAAGGATATAAATTCCAAATGAAAGTGTTTAACAAGATAAAATTTAAAAATATAAAAATAGAAAAGGTTTAAATGTAAGGGTAATAAACTAAAAAATGATAAATTTAAAACCTTTGATGAACGAAAATAAACAAAACATGAACGAATGTTATCGAGCGTTCACGAACACAACTGAACGAACGCAAACCATTTTCATGTTCGTTCATTTAATTAATCGAACGGAGTTTTTTGTTCATGTTCGTTCATTTATTAATGAACGTAAACGCATTTCATGTTAAACTAGGATTGAAGTTTTTAGCGATAGATTAAGGGTATCACTCATTCCCGATAAGATAAGGGATGTAAAATTGAGATGGTTCGACCATGTGCGAATGTGATAGTTGATAACACCTGTGACGAGCGTAGAAACCCTCACCGTAGAGGGGAAGAGGAGTGGAGGAAAATCGAAACTAGGACAAGATTCGGTAGACTTACATTTCTCCAAGTACATGATCAATGATATGAGACATCGGAGAGGACGGATAAAGTTGAGGGATTTTTAGAGATCGTATAGGAATGGTCGTTGTTGGGGCTTTGTATTTCTGACTTGTACTTCGTGTAGGTGACATATAGTCGTAGGTGTAGGTGTTAGCTACTCTTTATGTTTGACTTTAACCTTAGGTGTACCTTTAGTTTTAAGTATACCTTTAGTCTTACCTACTTTAGTATTAGGTGTGCTTTAGTATTAGTTACTTTAGTCTTAATGATTTTTATGATTCCATGTCCTCTATCATTTGCTTCTAATAAATTTTGTATAATATGTGTTTTTCTTCTTATATGTTTATGTATTTAAAACATGTTTTTTTAGCCGATGATCTCTATGAGAGTAGCTTCTTTGTTAGACTTTTATCTTGATCATTCCATGTCTTATTATTTGAGTTGATGGATGCATTTATTTGTTTGTTTGTTAGAGTGAAATGGCACTCGAGACCAGGCAAGGTGGAGGCGGCCCACTTACTTTTTATGTTGCTTCATATTATGGCATAACATTGTATTTCATTCTTCTTGGAATTAATTACACGGAAGGCCACGTGCTTTACCCAGATTTTACTTATGGATTTTAGGAATGGGAAACTACAGGTTTGACTCAATAGTTTGCACGATTGTAACACCTGTGGCCACTGGGTTGGATGTCTGTTAAGTTTATCCGTTAAGTGAGTGTAAAATGACCAAAATACCCCTTAAATTAAAAAAAAAGTTAAAAATATAGATTATCAATCATAAAACTCATCCCAAACACCCCATTTCTTCATCCCAATCTCTCACCTTCCTCCACCACCACACTTGATTTCTTTATCCCGGATTCCGACGACGAGGGAGGGGATCGTGTGGATTTCTCGCCAGATGTGGAGGTTGATATCGGATCCGGTACGTTACCAATGAGTTGCCTGTGGGAGGTGATGCGGAGGCTTCCGCCGCCTTTGTTGTCGGCGGCGAAGGTATGTAAGGGATGGCGAGATGTTACGAAACATCTTTGGAAAGCTGCCGAAGAGCTCCGACTTAGGGTTCCGACGAATACGCAAGTCGGATTTGTTGGATCGGTTTTACAAAAATGCCCCGTGCTTGTTAGACTCTCACTTACGATGGAAAGGTTCAAGAAGTCTCAGATCTGTGGTTTTATTGTCCGATCGGGTCATTCATTTTGATTCGACGTTACATTGATCGGTCAACCTTGTTTTCACATTAAAAATATTAATAACAATACAATTGCAAATGAGTTTCTCTCAAACGTCTACAGTGAATATCCTTGGTTGGTTGCCTTGGACGGCAACACCACGTGTGGCCTCTCAATTACACAAATACAATTATCAAACTCAATAAGATGTTATGCATACAATACAATGATTAATGCTCTTGCTGATTTAGAGTAAATTTGTCCTTTATTGCAATTTTTTTACTTACCATCTTGAACTTTTTATCTAGATTACATTCATGCCTTGAACTTTCTTAAAGTTATCATAAAATCCATAAACTTTATTAAAATTATATTTTCCTTTTTCTTCATCTTTTTTTTTTACGTTTTCATGGGATTTTTTTGATATGTTTATCTATGTTTCGATATGTGTGACGTTTAAAATTATCATTTTTTCAACGGTTTATCGCGCATCGACAACACGTGGGTTCTCGACAACCTTTTGACATTTATTTTTCATGTTTCTACGTCCCCTGCAACGCGGGGTCCTATTACTAGTACAAACATTACTAAATTGATACTTTAAAGCTGATTAATTTGTTAAAATTGTATATTACAGTATTAAAAAATTGCAGTTAAAATGAACTTATGATGAGAATTTGGGGATGAAGAAAGGGGTGGAGGAGGAAGGTGGTGTGGAGTGTGGTGGAGGAGGAAGATGGGAGTTTGGGGATGAAGAAAGGGGTGTTTGAGATGAGTTTTATGATTAATAATCTATGTTTTTTATTTTTTATTTAATTTAAGGGGTATTTTGATCATTTTACACTCACTTAACGAATAAATTTAACTGACATCCAACCCAGAGGTCATGAGTGTTACAATCGTGCAAAATATTGGGTCAAACTTGTAGTTTCCCATTCCTAATAAGTAAAATCTGGGTAAACCACAGGAGCCATCCGTGTAATTAATTCTTGTTCTTATATTTAAAAAAATGCCTCTTATGATATCTTAGAAGGTTCATAAAGTTAATTATTTGTAATAATTCACTACTTCTATTTTTTTAATCAAATAGTATTCTATAATTTTAAAATATTTGAAAACCCTCGTAAAAAAATATTGTTTAAATTGAATACAAAATGTTTAAAGGTACATTTAATTTTGGTTTTAAAAAGGGCAAATGCTATAAAAAATTAATATATTTTTTGTTTTTTCTCATAAAAATCCTTTAACAACTTTTTGTACATTAAAAACCAACATATCTTTTTTTTTCTTACAAAAGTCACTAAACAAATTCTTACACATAAAAAACCAACATACTTTCTTGTTTTTCTCATAAAAGTCCATCGACAACTGTTTATCTTAGCAAATGAATCCTCAAAAGTAAAGAAACGGAAATCGACCGACAGAAGCAAATGAATCCTTTGACTTGCTTTTGTCGATTTATTTGCTAGGATAAATAGTTGTCGATTAACTTTTGTGAGAAAAACAAGAAAGTATGTTGATTTTTTACGTGCAAAAATTTGTTAAGTAGCTTTTATGAGAAAAATAGAGAATATATTGATTTTTTATATGTAAAAAATTATTGAGGCGCTTTTATGAGAAAAATCAGAAACTATGTTAATTTTTTATAGCATTTCCCTTTTTAAAAAAATATGCTTATAAAATCAATATTTGAGATTAAATATACTTATGTACTTTAAAAATACATATTTTAGTGGAAAGATTAAAATATATGTTTTTCAAAGTAATGTCATCAAAACTTTTTATAAACTAGTTTTGGTCAACAAAGTCAAAGGAAATAACATTTTATTTAGTAGAACAAAATATATGATAATTTGTTCAACTATTTTCCGTTATTTATCGTACTATATAAATAAAAACTAGTTTTTACCCTCTGCGTTTCGTGGCGCGTTAGTTTGACTCGTTTACGTGAATAAAACTTATATCGGATCTCAAACTCGTTATAGCGTACGATACAAAAAAACACTTGAATTTGAATTAAACTTAGTTTTCAATAAAATTTAAACCAGAACGTTGATTTTTTTTTAGAAAACGGCGCATTCCGTTATTTAAAAAAACTTAACGAACGATAGTTACCATAGAAAACGGTGTCGGACCCATCTTTAATAAAATTTAAACGAAAACGTAAGCGAAACGGTAAAAATAATGTTAATAGAAAGGAAAAATAAAGCTAAATAGTAAAAAAGGGAAAAAACGAATTAAAAAAAATGCCGCTTCGGGTTATCGAAAACCATAAAGCGGATACCGATACGGATTCCGATAATACCAATATCAACAATGATGTTGTTCGCCCATAACAGATTCGGCTCGTAACGGTAACGACACTTGCTATAGGCAACGAAAAAAAATTGATTTTGAATACAACTCTGTTTTAAATAAAACTCCGTTTTAAATAAAAATTATATCGAAACGATGACAAAAAAACTACAAATAGATGCGCACTCCGTATTTTGAAAAAAGTTAACGAATGAAAATTATTAAAAAACGAAATTAATAATGTTAATAGAAAGGAAACATAAAACTAAATAATAAAAAAAAGGAAAAACGAATTAAAAAAATACCGCTTCGGGTCGTTGAAAACCATAAGGAGAATATCGATACGGATTCCGATAATACCAATATCGACAATGATGTTGTTCGTACATAATAGATTCGGCTCGTAACGGTACCACGACGGTAACGACACTCGTTATAGGCAACGGAAAAAAAAACTTGATTTTGAATACAACTCCGTTTTAGAAAAAAATTATATCGAAACGTTGACAAAAAAAACTACAAATAGTTACGCACTCCGTATTTTGAAAAAAATTAACGAACAAAAGTTATTAAAAAAAACGAAATTCATAGAAAATGAAACGGACTAAAAACGTATATTATATACTATAAGGGTTAAGAATAAAAATTTATAAAATTATTTTATTTACTGTTCACACGAGTTGTAGTTTAAACCTAGTTTATAATTAATTATAAGGGTAAGTATATGGTTTATTAATAATTTAGGTCATTTTAGAAAAGTACAATTTTTTTTATACAAAATAGTATAAAACAATTTTAATTTTTGACTATTTTATAATAAGTTTCTAACTTATTTTTGCTAAATTGGAGCCATTTCAAATTGTTTACAATCGAAATATGATGGACTACAACAATTATAATCTATACATTCATACAGGTTTTTGATGTCACATGTCATTTTTCTATGCATCTAAAACCATTTTTTTCTTGACTCTCTCTCCTATTAATTATATAAATTTCTTTAATTGTTTTTATAATTTTTTGTTTTCCGTCTCTCTCTACTATTAAATAATAACGATTTCTATATTTCTTTTTATAAAACGTTTTTTATTAAAAAAATTACGTTTGTTTATAAAACATTTTTATAAATTAAACATATCTTTTATTCTTTTTATAAAATATTTTTAAGAAATAACTATATAACATTCATAAAATATGTATTAAAAAACTATTTATGTGTCATAAATATGTAATGTCTAAATCTTTATTACTAAGTATAAAACATTGTATTTATTCACCCATGTAATACACGGGGTTCTAACCTAGTGTGTAATAGTTAAGGATTCAAATCATAACCTAAATTATCTTTAGAAACTTTAAGAATAAACCCTTACCACTTTCTTATTTTAAAAACTAATAGGTAAATAAAATAGTATAATGATAAAAAAAATATTAAATATTAATTAATTATTTTTTCTACTCTCTTCTCCTTTACAATATCTTTCTGGTAGTCTCATGACTTTTTAAATGAGAGGTCATGGGTTCAAGTCTCGTTTGGGACAAAATGTTTCAAGTTGAGCCAGAGAGGTTTCCCAGTCATGGGTTTCCTCGTGGTAGGAATGCCAAAAAAACCCAAGCCCGACGGGTACACCTGAAACCCAAAATATTTGGGACCGGTATACCCAAAACCCGATGGGTATGAGACCGGGTATGAGATTAGTTTTAAAATATTTCGCAGGTATGGGATTAGGTGATACCTGACCCGATTACCAGAAATCACATACCCGTTTACCCGAACCATATAACAGAAAAAGTTATTTTCCATTAACTTTTGCCTTTTTAATGCTTTATTTTAGTGGGTTAATTATATGGAAAAATTAAAATTTATTTTGAAATGTGTATTTGATAATATTAATGTATGTAACTTATTCATATTAAATATGTTAAGAAAAATATAAAAAAACGACTCATAGAAATGTGCACGACACATACCCGACGGGTATTGGCCGTTACCCGCGAGTATCTCCAATACCCGATACTAACATGTATACCCGATGCCTGTGAGTATGCTCGGATACGAGAACTCAATCAAACAATGGATCAAGATCTAATATGCAAGCGATATTTGCACACGTGTGCCAAACAATTAAAAAGTAAATATACATATGTGTAGGTACGTGAAAAATCTAAGACACGCTATTAAACTGTAGAGTTGGATTGTACTAAAAAATAGATTTTATCTAAAAAGTATAAAAAAAGTACACAGTGTTTTAAAATTTAGATATGGTATTCTTTAATTTTGAGATATAAAAACTAATTTTATATTTAAATTTAGAGTAAACTGTCATTTTCGTCCCTGTGGTTTGGTCAAAATTGCCACTTTCATCCAATAGTTTGTTTTTTTGTATCTGGGTCCTCGTGGTTTTAAAATATTGCCATTTTCATCCTCGTGGTTTTAAAATATTGCCACTTTCATCCAGTCAGCTAACACCGTCCTTTTTTCTCAGTTAAATGAGGGGTATTTCAGTCCTTTTACTTATTTGTTTTATTTTTTCATCTTTTTTACTCTCACTTTTTAATCATCCCCAATTTAACCTCTAATTTAATCATCCACCTGCTGGCCTTCTTCCTCTTTTCCTGACCAGTTTCCGACGAGCACCACTGGAACACCTCCGTCGCTTGTTTCTATGATTAAAAAGTGAGAGTAAAAAAGATGAAGAAATAAAACAAATATGTAAAAGGACTGAAATACCCCTCATTTAATTGAGAAAAACGGACGGTGTTAGCTGACTGGATGAAAGTGGCAATATTTTAAAACCACGAGGATGAAAATGGCAATATTTTAAAACCACGAGAACCCAGATACAAAAAAACAAACTATTGGATGAAAGTGGCAATTTTGACCAAACCACAGGGACGAAAATGGCAGTTTACTCTTAAATTTAGTTGCTAATATGTCACAATGAGTTTTTGACACTTGATTAAAAGTTAAATGGTTCAAATAAGTTTTTTAAATTATCATAATAATAAAAATGTATCTAAGGTATTATTAACAATCACCAGATTAGTTTAGTGACAAAGGTGTATAACCAAGACTTCATTAAAATGGACAGGTCTTGGGTTCAAGTCTCACTTATAACAAAAAAAGGGATCCAAGTTGGGTCAGGGGGTTTTCTCACCTATGATGGGTTTCTTCTTTTGGGGATGGAGATGATCGGGGTGGGTTAGTGGCCCGCCAGTGATCCAAATTGCCATTAAAAAAAAACTAAGGTATTACAAGAACTATATATTTCAAGAGGTATGTAAAAAGTTCTATCACATGTCGTGATGTGGTTGGCCCTTTTTTTCATTTCTCACAACTTGTACTCGTGTATAAAGGAATAAGGAGAGAATGTCATAAACAAAAGCCCTCCGTGGTCTAGCAGCAAGTGTTCTGCTCGTCACCCCAATTCACTCGGGTTTGATCATTGGGTTGCCGTTCTTCTGTATTTTTTTGTTATCTTTTAATCCAAGTCTTTTTTTTATGTTTTTTCCTACGGGTCAACAATTTGTTTTATTATGCAAGAACGTTTTATTTTCCTCTTATTTCTACGTTATAAACTTTAACACTGTCATTGTATTAAGATTTCAAAATATACAAGCGCGACTTACGACTATAATTTTAAGACATGCCCACCGTGTAGCGTAGCCACGTGGATATCATAACTAGTTAGAAGCATGTGTACTCAACTCTTACATAAATTACCTTTAGTAATATTTATTAAATAATGATAACTAGATGGTTATTCTCGCGCTTCGCAGCGGGTGTCAGACTCATCATTAATAAAATTTAAATAAAAATATAAATGCAACGGTAAAAATAATGTTATTAAAAGAAAAACATAAATTTATTTATTTTTAAAACTAAATAATACAATAGGAAACAAAAAAAATAAAAAATTACCAGTTCGGGTCGCCGAAAACCATAAAAGTGAATACCGATGCGGGTTCCAATAATGCCATTACCGAAAATGATGTTGTTCGCTCATAATATGTGACAACCGTGACTTTTACGGTCAACACCTGTGTTCGACGAGTTCGTATAAAAATAGTATTATTATTATGTTGAAATACACTTTCATACGAAAGGAACTCGTTACTGAACGGAAGATAATAGCAAGATTTATTTTGGTGTTATAATGTCAAAAAGTTGATCAAGTTCAGGTCTATACGTGTTAACACCCGAGTCGAGCAGTTTCGTAAAATTCAATTTAAATCCGAAATGATATATATTTACGAGACGCAAGGACTCGAGAGAAAATATTAAATTCTAACGAGTTATTTTTGGAAAAAAAAAAATAACGCCTCTATTTTTTATCGAGTTCGTTTAAGCGAGAAACCGGCACGCGATCGGAGACCACGAGGGATATAAATACCCCACTACCCTCATTTCTTTCTCATTTGATAAATCAATGAAAGAAATTAGAGAGAGAGAGAGGGCTGGAGCTGGTGGTGGTCCGGTGGCGGCCGATGGCGGTCCGCGGTGGTCCGGTGCGGTGGTCGGTAGCGGCCGAAGCCCGTTTTTCTCCTAGAACCATTTCTCGACGCTACGAACGTAATGGTAAGCTCAGATTTGTCTAAATCCTTGTTTAAATTCGTTAAAAAGAGTTTTTAAAATCTGTCCAGAAAGTTTTATGCATGCGCAGTCTTAAAGATCGGACGATCTCCAGAAATTAGACCGTTAGAAATGCATGAATTTTGGATATGATCTTGTCAACACATAGAGGCAAAACCCTACCGGAGGAATTTTTGATCAGTGCTCTCTAGGTATGCTTTTCATACCCTCGAATTTGACTGATCGGATTTTCGGATTTGAAAAACTGGGTCTCAAAGAATCGTCGATCCCCGGAGATCCGACCGTTGGATCGTGACGATTTTTGGACAGTAGTTTCTTAGCACATATATGAATGTTTTCACCGAAGAAATTTCCGATCAGATGTTGGGAAGTATATTTTTGAATACGAACAGATTGTAACAGTTTATAGGATCGAAAATAGGAAATTGATCGGGTTTTGCATGGCCATCGAAACGGCATTGCATGTCAATTTTGAGCACGTGGGAATGCTCGGGAGATAAAAACGATTCTAATGGTGTTTTTGTTCGTATTGCATGTGATACGGGAGGTTCCACGTACGCGAACCATTTATACGGAAGGTATAAACTTTACCCGTTAAGCTTTGATTTTATGTTAGAATAATTTTATTAGTCATTGGTTGGGAATTGAACCCAAAAATATTTAGTATTAAGATATTTGGTATTTTTAGTGGTTATTAGGTTATACACCCAACCCCCGTTCACGTGAAACTAATATATTTATTTTTATACAACAATTGTTTTTGATAGATCTTTATAAACTTTTGATTTAGTTTTCAAATTTATTATTATTTTGTTTTTTTAAAAAAAAGTGGTTTTAATCAGTAGAATATAATTTAAAATGAGTATCTGGAAAATTTGGTTATCTAAATCTTTATAGATTATTTATTAAAATTCACACAAATTTAATAAATGGAAATTTGGGAAAAATACTTATGAGTATTGAAAAATTCTGTAAATTGGGCAGTGATAGTTATATGATGAACTAAAACTCCTGTCCAAATTTTATGAAAATTGTAGTTGTTTAAGTATACGTTTAGTATTTATAAAGTTTAAACGGATGATTTAGGGTTTGTATACTTCTGGATAAAATCAGGACTTGAAACTTGGTATGGGATCTTATATTGACTTAAAACTAATGTGGTAAAAATTTGGTAAAGTTTTGATGTGTTTAGCTATTTTTCCCGAATTTGTAAAAGTTTAACAATATTAAATTCATATTAAATAATCTGGATATTAAAAAAATATAAAAATTTGTCAGAAATTTTTATTTATGTACATGATCAATTTTTATAAATTTTAAGCAGTAAATTTATGTCTAAGTATTGTTTTGGAATTATGGTCCATTTAAATTTTATAAAAAGTTATTAATTTTGGAAAATTTTTATATAAAATTAATTTTATAAACATTCTAAGGGATTTTGGACAGAAGTATAACCCCATTGAAAACATAAAATTTGACTTTTAAAAAGGGTGCTAATATCACACTAAAACCCTAATTTCGGACGAATATGATTTTCAAACTGTAAACCGGACCTTACCCGCTTAACCGCGTTTTTGATCATACGAAACTGTGACATGAGATTTTATCAAATGTGACTTTTTAACTACTGATGTTATTTATTAAAATCTAAAACTTAAACTTTTAAGGTTATTAATTCATATAAAAGCCGGTTTTATAATTCTTAACGGTTCGTAAACACGTGCACAGATTTTGGGTATGCAACCGATTACATAGCCACTTTTTGTTTTGTTGACTTGGTCACAACCTTTAGGAGTCCTGAATGCATTGTTTGTGTCCACTTGGCTAGTAGGACCCTGTTAGGACTCGGATTTTATCAGTTTTTGTCGACTGTGTCGCATCACTCGCCCGCATTGTCCAGGTGAGTTTCGCGGCCCCCTTTTTTACTTACTGTTTTACTGTTTTTGGGGGAAAGCTGTTTCATTTTTTTTTTGTCACATGTTACATGATACATTGATTACATGAGTTATTTTTTTTTATATAATGCCTTAAAGTCCCCAAATTTTTAGGCAATCAATTAGCTGAGTGTAACCGTTGGGAATTTTGAGTAGTACTACTTGGGTTGACACCCCCGCTCATGGTTTGGTCGCGCCAACCAGACTTGTAGGGTCACTTGGGCGCAAAGTTGGCCAACTTTTTTAGACGGTTGTTTGCATTAGACTTCCGTATGGGGTACTTTATTTTTTTTGTCGAGGCTTTGATTGCGGCTCATGGTAATATGTTGTCTAATACATGTGTACTCGATCAATGGATTTTTGATCACTTTGGATTTCTATCCGAAACTTTTTATAGAGTCGCAAAACCTGCGAACTCACCAACTATTTATATAGTTGACCCGTTTTCGAAACATGCTTTCAGGTAAACAGAATTGAAGGAAAGATTTTTATGAGGGCACGTTTTTGGATTAGAACTATTGTTTCTAGTTATGATGATATACTTTGGTTGTAGTCATACATTTATACACTTTGTACTGTTTTAGAGATTTTACTTGTATTTGTACTTTCGTTAGAAGCATGTAGTATGGTTCAATGTAATGCACAATTTTCCTTTAAGTTTCTCTTGTACTTGTGTTCAATGCGATATACCGGTTACATCCCATACTTCCGCCTTGTTGGGGTGTGACATAATAGTTTCGGCTCTTCACGGTACGACAACGGTAACGACACTCATTTTAAAAAAGCTTGATGAGCGACACTCATTTAAAAAAAAAACGGCAACGTCACTCATTTTAAAAAAACTTGATTTTGAATACAGCTCCGTTTAAAAAAATTATCTCGGAACGTTGACAAAAAAAACTAAAAACAGTCGCGCCCTCCGTATTTTGAAAAAAAATTAACGAACAAAAGTTATTAATGAAAAACGAAATTAATAGAAAATGAAACGGATTAAAAACATATATTATATATAACATAGAGTTGAAAATGAAATTATAGAAGATGAAAAAAAAAATACGTGTCCGGTGACCACTGTTCATAGACGTTTTCCTTTAATCCTATTTAAAAATTCTAATAGTAATTCTGGAAGGGGAAAAAGGATATTTCCATTTTCGATTTTTATATTATGAACCTTTTTGTTTAGATAGGGTCAATAATACCTTTCGGTTGTGTTTTTTTTTTCTATTTGTCTTTTACTTTGATATTTTTTTTTCGACTTATGCTTTGCAATATTTACGGTATAAAGTTCGATCTCAATAAAAGATATGATCACAAATGTAAATGATTTGAGCTTTTCCTGTGGTAGTCAAGACTTGGTACTTATTAAAAGCCTAAATCTAGTCGTGTTCGAGTTTATATTGAAGCTCATTTAATAAATGTGTTTGAACTCGAGCTTCACACATTGAGTTTAATGAGGTTCGCAAGCCTAAATAAACTTATTGTTTGTATAATTATTTAATATATTTAGTATACATTTACATAATAATAATGATTATATACAAATTATGATAAAATTAACTAAATAGAGTATATTATCTTTTATATAAAATATTATAATTATAATACATGTATATATATATATAATTAAGTGTATATAAATAAAATAAATAAATATAGCTAGTAACGAGTTGAAATCGAGCTTTCTTAAGTAAACAAGTCGAACTTGAGTTTAGACAGTTCAACTAGGTTGGTTTACGGTATCCACAGTTTGAAGATTTGAAAATTAATTCTTTACTACAAAACAACAATAAGCTAGGTCATGGTGGTCATATAGATTTGGCAATTAATAAAGTGCTGTTAACTCAAGTCTATGTAATTATAGAAGTTGATTAAAGTTGTCTTTTAGTAAACTTAAACCTATTTGATTAATATAAAGTATGAGATAATATATTCATGAATAATTTGTTTATGTGTCCATGTGTTTGCAAAATTGGTGTGTTAGTATTGTCATTTTCATTCTATATACAAATATATACACACACATAGGCACATAGCTGTCTAAACATTTAAAAAGTAATTACATGGATACAGAGCCGTCCCTGAGATTTCGGGGGCCCTGTGCGACTAAATAAAATTGGCCCTCTAAAAATCTAAAATATAAATTTAAATATATGGAAAAAAATCATTAATATGATGAAAATTGTAACAGCACTAGATTTGATTTTTCTTCAAAAAAAATCAATTAAAAAACCTCCCTTTATTGAATTCATCTAATTGAATTTTGCCGTATATTTTTTATTAGGTAAAATTGTTAATTTGGACATGACCCAATGATAGAGTAATTATTAATGGGTTTTAAAAACCTACAAGTTAATTGTTAATTGTAATTTCTTTTTTAATCTCAGTTTATATTAAACATATTTTTATATGTAATATATATAATTTATAATTTTAGGCCTTCGTAAAAAATCGGGCCCTGAGCGGTCGCCACCTCGCGCATGCTTAGGGCCGGCCATGCATGGATATCAAAGATATGGCATGTTATTCATCTATTAATTTGTTTTGATGATGAACTCATCAAAACTTATAAAACAATAGTCATTAAGTCACACGATTGAATATTTTATTCAATTTGCGAAGGTACACCATGAGACAAGCAACATAAGACTATGATTATACAATTTTAGTTACGATTGACTAAATGAGTATTTAATTGATTTTTTATATTATTTTAAAACATGGTTGATTTTAATTGTACTAATAAATAGATGACCTTTTAATTATTTTGGCTCTTGCGTCAATATCACTAGGTGACGATTTTTAAATGTTGAATTCTTTATGTTTATAAAATCTTAAGTATCTAATCTATAAACTCTAAAAACTGTTTTGTACATTATTAAAACGTTTTAACTTTCTGATCATGTTCCTTTCAATCGTAAGAAAAGACAATAGTAAAAGGGTATGTCTGGTGCTTGATTTAGCTCTCGTATTTACGCAGGGTCCAGACTTTCGAGAAAGGACAGGATCGATTCACGATATGATGTAAGAAAAGACAATAGTGATAACCTAAAATTGTATTTCTATAAATTACCTCCTAAATTTGAAGTGTTTGTATTTGTGATATTACTACGACACGCGACACATCTGGAAACTTGTATATTAAAAAATTATAAATTTTATTTACAGGCTACAACTATTTGGGTGATAAAGTCATAACATGCTAAAGAATATGGGTACATGTGTTTACATCTATGGTAACGATATTCATTGTTATGCAATATATGTCGAATCTATTGTTCCTTTTACCTGTAAAAATTAGTAGGGCTTTCACTTTTTTTTGTGTATTCATCATCCAATTGTATAAATAATAATAACAATAGTAATAGAAATAATAATTATAAAAATAATAATAAAGTCAACAAAAAGTAATAATAATAAAAATATATCTATATCTATATTTTTATTTGTACATACTAATAAATCAAGGTATTGTAGGACACTTGGTACAATTCTAGAGCAATTGCCTACCATTTTCCCGGCTAAACTTCATTTTTACTGAAACTAGTTTTTTACCCGCGCTTCGCGGCGGGAGTTTGTTGTTTTTTCCCCGTGTCACGTAGCAGGAGTTTTGTCATTATCAACTGGGCTCGTCGAAAAAAAAAGAATACCGATACAAGTTCCAATAGTATCAATTACGGTCACAATATCGTGACGATAATGACACTCGCTATAGCTTAAAGTCCTAAAAAAGTCGACTTTGAATACGACTACGTTTTAAAAAAATTATATCGGAACGTTTAAAAAATTAAAGACAAACGTGCACTACATTTTTTATAAAAACTTAATGAACGAAAGTTATTACTGAAAAACGAAATTATTAGGAAATTAAACGAGTTAAAAACGTATATTATATATAGTACAAAGGGGAAAACGAAAAATATGTAAAAGTTTGGTCGCCAATCTACAAAAGCATAAAACATTGGTGGCCAATCTATAAAAATGCAAAAGTTGGTGGTCACTTTACAAAAGAACAAAATTTTGCTGTGCAAAAATATGGAGATGGTAGGGGTTTGTTTGCAATTCTATCATAGTTTTGTGGCTTATTTAGAAACCCATAAAAAGCCCCTGTACAAACCGACCTTCATTTATTAATACTAGTAATGGGTATCACGTGGATCTACCTACCCGACTTGCCCCACTTTTCTTAACCCGTATGTATTAATGGTCCGTATTCCAATTTAGGGTTACTCCACCCCACAGATAGCCACTACCAGGTCGTGAACCCTCCTCTCCGCCGTGGTTTGTAATCGCCGCTACCAGGTATTTCGCCCTCCTCTCCTCCACTAATTTACGGTTTCTCACGAACCTTCTCTGAAAGCCCACGATTGTAATCGCCACCGTGTTTCTCTATCGATCTCCTCTAGGATCGTATTCGTCACAGGGTTTCATCGCTGCTCCTCCAGGATCTCCTTCACGTATTTGTGTAAGTATTTAGGGTTCCATCAAAGGTATGTTGAATTCAAGTGTATATCAAACAAAATGCTCTCAATTATCTGATGATTTATTCAATAAGCAGAATGCATTAAATAGCCATTACATCAACGGTAGGAAACTGAAATTGCAATAAAGAAGGAAACAAAATCGGAACAGACTTAGACTCAGCTAACATACGACTAAAACAAAACGACGACTAAAAGACCTGCTGAATCGGAGGCCGATCCAGATGCATAGGACTGGAAACCCATTATTCACCAACCTAAACTTCAGCCTAGTAGACTTATAAACTTCAGCCCAATACCCAATAATTCCTCCCCTTAAACAAGTATGTATCAGACATCTTGTTTAGTTTCTTGAACACCAATCTTGGCCCTGATGTAAGCGAACGTATCCTCCTTCAGTGGCTTTATCATTCTATCTGCAAGCTGCTCATTTGTTCCATAGAAATCAAGTCTAACTATTTCTTGGTTCACGAGATCTCTAAGATAGTGGTACCGGACGTCTATATGTTTAGTCCGACGATGCATCATCGGATTCTTTGAGAGTTTAATTGTGGAAGTGTTGTCACAGAGAATCACAACAGCCCCTGGCACTTTCTCTTCCATATCTTCAAACAGACACTTAACCCATAAACAATGACACGCACATGTAGTAGCAGCCACATACTCTGCTTCTGTCGAGGATAATGTCACTATGTCTTGCTTCCTTGAGCTCCAGTAAATTGCAGCACCACTAAATAAGCAAACATAACCTGAGGTGCACCTGCGGTCTTCGATGTCTCGAGTATAGTCGCTGTCGGTGTAGACTTGAAGCCCGTTCAGAGACCGCTTTTCATATTTTAAACCAAAACCATAAGTACCTTTTATGTACCTCAGCACCCTCTTTGCAGCCAACATGTGTTCTTCCTTTGGATTAGCCATAAACCGAGAAATTAGACTGACCACGTACATTATATCTGTCCTAGTGACGTCAGATACATAAGGCTGCCAACAAGTTTCTTGTAAGTAGTGTTGTCAGTGTCCTCCCCTACTCCTGTCCTAGTTAAGATGGCTCCAGGAACAATTGGATTCTTGACTGAATTGGCCTCCCACATACGAAATCTTTTCAACACTTCCTTTGCATATTGGCTTTGACACATTGTTATGGCAGTCATGATCTGATGTATCTCCACACCAAGGAAGTACTTCATTTGGCCCAAGTCAGTCATTTCAAATTCATGTTTCATTGAGCTTTTGAAGCTTTCACAAAACATAAGGTCATTTCCTGCATAAATAAGATCGTCCACATATAGTCTCACCACAAGTATCTTGTTCCATACCTTCTTGATGAAGAGCGTGTGATCATGATTGCTCCTTTTGAAACCTTCGTGTTTGAAATAGGTTTCAATACGGTTGAACCAAGCTCTAGGGGCTTGTTTCAAACCGTATAAAGCTTTCTTCAGCCTATATACCTTCTTTTCTTCCCCTGTTTTGACGAAGCCTTGTGGTTGTTCAACATGTACAACTTCTTTGAGTTCCCCATTGAGAAACGCGCTTTTAACATCAAGCTGGAAAACAGTCCAGTTTCTTTGGGCAGCGATTGCAAGAAAAGCCCGGATTGTGTCCCACCTAGCTACAGGAGCAAAGAATTCATTGTAATATACCCCTTCTTTTGAGCATACCCTTTCACCACGAGCCTGGCTTTGTATTTCTCTACCTGCCCACTTTCATTCAACTTGGTTTTAAAGATCCATTTGACTCCAATCGGTTTTACCCCCACCGGTGCGTCAACTAGTTGCCATGTGTTGTTGTGTTTGATGGCATCAATTTCACTCTTCATAGCCTTAACCCATTTGTCTTACTTGTTGGCCTCTTCGTATGTGGTGGGATCATCAAGTGAGCTAAACATGGCAAACCCAGCCTCATCATCTTCTTCTGATAAATCAGCACCTGCTTGATAGTCATTCATCCATATCGGTGGTCTTCGACTTCGGGTGGATGTTTCTGCTTGTACTTCAGTGTGTTCCTGTGCAATAGTAGTACTGCCATGTAGTACATCAGTAGCAGTTTGATTTGAGGGTGTCAAGTTACCTATTACAGCAGGTTCAGGAGAATGCACTGGGTGGGCCTGATCGGTGGACTGGTTTTGAGAAGTAGGGGAATTCTCTGCTTCTGTGATCTCAGCATCTGTGCTTACTGCGGTAACTGGTTCTTCTTCTATTATTAATTCTCCCATATCAACTTTCTTTAGTTTCCAATCCCATTCTCCTTCTTCATCAAAGGTAACATCCCTGCTGATGACTACTTTCCTTTCTATTGGGTCATACAACCGATAGGCTTTTGATTCCATGCTAACACCAAGGAACACACATTTGTGGCTCTTATCATCAAGCTTTGTTCTAAGTTGTGTTGGTATATGAGCATAGCCAATACAACCAAAGACTTTAAAATGCCCAACACTAGGTTTTAGTCCAGTCCAGTAATCCTCCGGTACCTTATCATCAAGGCTCCTGCTGACGCACCTATTTAGCACATGGCAGGCCCAGTTGGCTGCTTCTGGCCAGAAGTACTTTGGTAAGGACTTTTCAGCCAATAAGCACCTAACCATGTTCATAAGGGTACGATTTCGACGCTCTGCCACTCCGTTTTGTTGAGGAGTATAAGCTGCTGTAAGTTGTCTCTTTATTCCAGATTGTTCACATAAATCCTTAAAGGCTTGAGAGGTGAACTCCCCCCCTCTATCACTTCTCAAGCATTTAATTTTACACCCTGCTTCATTCTCCACCAATACTTTAAAACGTTTAAAGTACTCGAAAGTTTCATCCTTGCTTTTCAAAAAATAAATCCAAGTTTTTCGTGTGAAATCATCAATGAATACTAATACATACCTCTTGTCACTTTGTGAAGTAGGCGTGATGGGGCCACATAAATCGGTGTGAACGAGTTGTAGCTTCTCATTGGCTCTCCACTTACCACTCTTAGGAATGACTTCTCTTTGTTGTGTACTTATAGCACAAATCTCACACACCTTGGATTTTCCACTGACCATAGGTAATCCATCCACCATCTTCTTATATTGCATGGTTCTGAGGGCTTTGTAATTCACATGGGTAAATCGTTTGTGCCAAGTTTGAGTATCTTCATCTTCACTCACATGTAGGCATCGTGTTGCAGCAGCCTGTTGGATGGACCCGTAAATAGGAAACATCCTATTCTTGGTCATTGTTGAGGTGAAAATCAATCCCTTGTTAGGATGGTATACTTTGCATGCTCCTTCCTTGATAATAAAAGTCACATCTTTGTCTTGTAATTGCCTTACGCTTATAAGATTAGATGTGAGATCAAGGACATAATAAACATTTGTTATTACCTGGGACACCCCATTCACTGTTAGTTTGATGTTTCCCAGTCCGTGGACCTCCAAGCGTTTATCATTCCCTCATTTGACTGTATGAGTGAAGTGTTGGTCTAGATGAGTGAACCAATTCACGTTCCCAGTCATATGGTTTGAACATGCTGAATCAAGGAACCATAGACCATTCTTTCCTGCCTTAGCCTCGTTAACAGTGGCCATTAGCACACATTCTTCTCGTTCATACCTTTCAAGGTCAATAGTTGCCATTAATAAGAGCTCCTCATTTTCGTCAAACTCAACATAGTTCACAGCTCTTTCATTACTAGGACACTCATATTGAAAGTGTCCTAACTTACGGCACTTGTAGCATTCAATTGTGGTTTTGTCGAACTGGGAACGTCCCCTTCCTCGGCCTCTACTTTTGTAGCCATTGGACCTCCCTCTACCGCGTCTATAGCCCGTGTTTGAGTCCTGTTCCACCTTGAGAACCTGTTCTTCTGTTGGTTTTCGAACAATTTTCTGTTCATGAACCAGCAAAGAACTTTGCAGTTCATCAACATAGAGCGTATCCAAGTCCTTGGATTCTTCAATTGAGCATACAACGAAATTGAAGTTTTCAGTTAGGGTTCGAAGTACCTTCTCGACAATTTTCACATCTGGCATGTCTTCCCCACAAGTTCTCATCTCGTTTGCTGTTACCATCACTCTCCCAAAGTAGCTTGTGACTGTTTCCCCCATCTTCATTTCTAGTGTTTCAAAAACTCGTCTCAGCCGCTGCAGTTGTGCCCGTTTCACTCGAGCATTCCCTTGATACCGAGTCTTCATCGCATCCCAGATTTGCTTTGCCGTCTCCTTCTGGGTAATCGTCTTGAGGATCGTTTTATCAATGGATTGAAAGAGATAATTCCGTACCTTTAAATCTTTCAATTTGCTTTCTTCATAATTCTTTTGTTGAGTTGCAGTGACTTGCTCTCCTGCCCTAATTGCAACATACCCTTCATCCACGACTCTCCAATACTCTTTGGAGCAGAAGAGATTCTCCATGACCATACTCCAGTGATCATAATCTCCATCAAATTTGGGTATACTAGGGTTTTGAAACTGTACTGTTTCTTCAGCCATGGATGCAAACTCGAACTTTAACACCTCTATCTCTATCAAATAATTTTTTGGGTTCAATAAGCAGAAGGCATTAAATAGCCATTACATCAACGGTAGGAAACTGAAATTGCAATAAAAAGGAAACAAAATCGGAACAGACTTAGACTCAGCTAACATACGACTAAAACAAAACGACGACTAAAAGACCTGCTGAATCGGAGGCCGATCCAGATGCATAGGACTCGAAGCCCATTATTCACCAACCTAAACTTCAGCCCAGTAACTTATAAACTTCAGCCCAATACCCAATAAAGTATGTAATTACTTTCCCCTTTTTCAATTTGCAACACGATTTCATTGAATCCCCTTTGTCGATTACTTAATTTGATTAAACAGGGGGATTCAAACGGGTGCTACTGTTTGACAATTACTTAATTTTTTAATATGGATAGCTAATGTGCCAGTTTTGATTGAAGTAAGTTTAGAGTTATGTCCAACCTAGATAGCCAAAATATTTTTATGGATAATGGGCTAATTGCTTAGTTTTTGGATTATTGTCGATGATAGGATGAAAGTATGCGATTCCCAAGTTACATTATAAACATGTGAGAATCGGAAATTTATCAAGTGCAAATTTACTAAAGAAACTCTCCTTGTTATGTGAAAGCAAGTATATTGCATTTTAGTTGGTTTTCTTCTAATAGTTCTTCTTGCTTTGAAGATATGAAATTGCCTATTTTTTTTAAATTTATAGTTTCCAACCAAGAAAAGAAGTACATGTCCCGAGAGCCATAGACCATGGCTCCAAAATTTATTTATTTACTTTTTATGTGTATTGTTTATAGTTTAGTAATCCATATAACATAAGATGGCTACAAATTAAACCTTAAAATTTCTATAAATTTCAAGGGGTTTTCAAGATTAGTGAATATAAGAGATGGTAAAGGGGCAAACACCGTTGCACTTGGCTGCACTTCAAAGACGCGCCCAATGTGTTCACATACTTCTAGACAATGGCGAGCTTGGTTGTGCCTCCACGCGTGGATACGTGTACTAATTTTTTCAATAAGTTGTATAACTTATAATGTTTTTAAATCTTTTCTTTCTTGTTTGCTAAATTAATCTCATTTTGCATTCGTCTTGGTAGGACTCTACTTCATTTGGCTGCAAGAGGGGTTCACTAGATTGTATCCGAGAATTATTAGCATGGGGGTGTTGCTCGGGTTCACTAGATTGCATCCGAGAACTATTATCATGGGGTGCTGTTCGACTTCAAAAAGATGCATCAAGGTAAGTTTTTCATAAAGATTCAATAATAATTATTTATGGTAGTGAATAAATTATGATCTATTTTTTTTTAAATAAATACAATAGGTTTCTATATACAGTTGATTTAAAACATAAAAATGGAGCTTGTGCAGCTTTACTAAACCCTTCATCCACAGGGCCATTAGTGTGACCATCACCATTGATGTTCATTAGTGAGTTTAATCAAGATGCAAAAGCTTTATTAGAGCAAGCTCTAATGGAGGTTAATACGGAACGGGAGAAAAACATTTTGAAGGGTTCGGGCTTTTATGTGTCATCTTCGTCCCATTCTGATGCCACGGGCATCGATGATAACATCTCAGAAGTAATTTACCGTTGTTTTGGGCTTTAGGGTCATTTGGATGCGTGTTTCTAAAACTGGTGTAATATTGTGATTATAGTCAATAATATTATTAAATAATGTTCAAAGTGCACATCAAACACCCCTTATAGATGGTCAAGAACAAGAGACCATAAATAAATCCAGAAAGACAAAACATAATGGAAATTTCATAAATAAATCCAAATACTTTTTGGATTTTTATAGGTTGAAATGGTCATAGTTGATGACTTTTGCCTTTGATCAGCAGATATTTACGTGGATCTTTCACAACACATGTTAACATTTTGTTTAAATTAGTTTAATGAAAGCTAATCTTCCATAACTAACTTTAAACAATTCTTTATTGCAGGCCAGCGATTCGCAACTATGTTGCATATGTTTTGACCAACTATGCGTAATCGAGGTTCAATATTGTGGTCAGCTAATGTGTGCTCAATGCAGCTAATCGAGGTTCAAAGGTCAAATGTGAATATTTTTTAATCAATCCTAATAAAGCATATAGGAAGGAACAATGCCCAAGTACAATAGTCCTATAGTCTCTAAAACAGAGTCTCTATTGGGGAAGCATGAGCATCAAGGATCTTCAAAAGGTACGTTGACTTTATCATCCACAACAAGCGAGAGTTAACCACATCAAGCTTCAAAAGGTAGATAACTCCAAAGTCATATCTTGAATACTAAATAGAGTTACAATTCTATAGTTGATTTATAGAAGTTGTACTTGCTACTTAGTAAAAGCAAAATGATTTGCAAGATGTCAACTCTTAGTTTTTGTGTGTTCAGCTACTTACAAGTGAAGTGCTATATTTATTTAATTTAAAATGGAGGGGAGTATGTATATATATATATATATATATTATAAAAAGTATTTACAGATTTCTTTATTGTATATTTTTTAGTACTTAACCCCGTGTATTACACGGGTTCTAACCTAGTATATAATTATATGGTCGTTTTTAGTTTAATTGGATTGACTTGATCAAATAATTATGTATTTCTTTCTTTTATTAATGAAATTGTCTTAGACAATTATGAATAATATATGTTTTTTTTATTAACCATGTAGTGCATGGATACTAACCTAGTAATAATAATAAATGCAAAGTGATTGCTAATAATAAATGCAAAGTGATTGCTAAGAATGAAAAAAAAAACAAGACTTGCCTAGACGAACGTGTTTGTAAGGTATCCACGTATGTAGCAAGAAGAATTACCAAGAAACACCACGTTTGCGTGTGGTAATCTATCAATCCAATTGATGACAGTTTCAAACTAACATGGGCTATCTAATAAATAAATATTTTTTTTTTAATGTTATGTGTTGTATTTATATTTATTATTATTTTAAATTATCTTTTATTATAATAAACTTTAAAATCTAATTATGTAACTTTTATTTTCAGTTAAATAGTAAATAAAATCAAATTATATTAAATATTAATTAACTTATTTTTGAAGCTTAATTATATATTAATTTTTATATATTCTGAATTTTATTTTTTATCTTTAGTATAAGTAATACTTTTTACACCTGTAAAATATCATACATAAAGATTTAAAAATTTTATATATTGATATTTTTCACCCCGTGTGTAGGGCTGTAAACGAACCGAACGAAGCCTTGTTCGTGTTCGTTCGTTAAGCATTTAACTTGTTCATGAACGGTTCACGAACACTAATCGAACGAAATTTCATGTTCGTGTTCGTTCATTAACTAAATGGATTTGTTCAAGAACGAAACCGAACAAAGGCTAGTTTGAGAATTTTGATGTCAATCCTAATGTCTTCCAAAATGAACATTTAATAAGATCATTTTAATCTCAAGTTTTTTGTACTTATATCGAACTTACTTTACATAGTTAATTTTAGGGTAAAATATAAAATAAAAATTAAAGAATATAAAAAGTTTAGATAAAATAAAATATAAATATACAAAAATCTTTAATGAAAAACATAAAAAAGACACATGAACGAACACGAACGTAAACGAACATAAACGAACATAAACGAACGGACGTTAATAAAAGAACGTCCACGAACACGTTACCGAACGTTTACGAACACAATTGAACGAACGAGATCTATGTTCATGTTTGTTCATTTAGTTAATCGGATGGAGTTCCTTGTTCATGTTCGTTCATTTATTAAACGAACGTAAACGAATTTACCGTCGAACGGTTCATGAACTGTTCGCTGAACGTCCGGTTCGTTTACAACCCTACCGGTGTGTATTACACGAGTTCTAAGCTAGTAATATATAAACTTCAGTACATGCGGCAAAATATTTGGAGGATTTACTATTCACTTCGTGGTAAATTGTTTTTTTACGACAAATCTACCATACTGTTACTTATAAATTACACCATATAATTCAACATATACCTGAGATTGAATCCAAGACCTCCAATCTAAAAGGCAAGAGTGTTTACTAAGTAAGTTTAGTCTCACATTGACTCATGGTAAATTGTTAGTAATAATACTATGATATTTGTGTTATTCAACTTTGGTGTTATTTTGTTGAATGAATTTAATAAAGATATTATCAAATTTTATAAAATTATATCAATTTTCCTCTTTCACATATACTAAGTTGCATATACTAGTACTTGGTGGTAAATTTAAAAATATATCAAGTGTATCACTATTAGGTCTACTTTTTATTCTGGTATTTTAAAAAGAGTAATCTGTCATTTTTTTTCATGTGGTTTGGTTAAGATTGTCACTTTCATCCAATAGTTTGTTTTCTTGTATCTGGGTCCTCGTGGTTTTAAAATTTTACCACTTTCATCCAGTCAACTAACACCATCCATTTTTCTAAGTTAAATGAGGGGTATTTCAGTCCTTTTACATATTTTTTCTATTTCTTCATCTTTTTTACTCTCACTTTTTAATAATCCCTGATTTAACCTCTAATTGTCACCGGAAATTGGTTGGAAAAAGAGGAAGAAGGCCAACAGGGGGATGATTAAATTAGAGGTTAAATTGTGATGATTAAAAAGTGAGTAAAAAAGATGAAAAAATAAAACAAATATGTAAAAGGACTAAAATACCTCTCATTTAACTGAGAAAAATGGATAGTGTTAGCTGACTGGATGAAAATGGCAAGACTTTAAAACCACGAGGACCCAAATACAAGAAAACAAACTATTGGATGAAAGTGGCAATCTTGACGAAACCACAGGGACGAAAATGACAGTTTACTCTTTTAAAAATAATACGTCTTTTTATAGTTATTCCCTGTAAGTTTATCAAGTGAGATTACTGATCTTTTGCCGGTTGAAACTAATAGCCTTTCATAAACTTTGGGTTGGTGGCTCAGTGGTAGAGAAAAATCCTCTGAAAACATCAAAGTTTGGGGAGATCATGGGTTCAAGTCCCACTCTCAACAGAAACTATGAAATTTGTTTTTCAAAAAAAAAAATCAAGTGAGATTGCTTTGCATCAATCCCCCTCGTCTCATCACACTCTTGATTACTCATCTCATTGTTTGTGGGGATTTTTTGGAGCTCTATATATTCAACTTTTCGATTAGACGAGTTTTTTTGAACGGTGGAAGAATTGCATTAAAACAAACCAAACTAGCAAAGTGCTAGATTGAGTAAAAGTACAAATGAATACACAACTAAGGGGTTGTTTGGTAACTACTGAACCATTAAGTGCTGAATCAATAAGAGGTCTGAATGGTTCAGTATTGTTTTTCAGCTGAACCATTAAGAGGTAAAATAAACCATTAAGAGGTGGGCTGCCAGCGAAACAAACACCCCTTACCTCTAAATGATTCAGAGCTAACATCTTAATGGAATCATTAAAAGGCTACCAAAGAGCTCCTAAATAAAAGAAATACACCATGAACCCAATCAAAATCACCACATCTCCCTTTATTCTTAAATCGTAGGAATAACAACGTTTTTATATCCCCCTAAAACAATAACCACACCCTTATTCTTATTATTGAAAACCCTTTTGATTCTAGCTTTCCATATACACCAAAAACCTGTCAAGAAAACTACAAATAGTAAATTTTAGTAAACTTGAGAGAACGACCAAGTATCCAGAATATGCAGCAAATCTCGATATTGTATTATTATTTTAACTCATATGTTTTAGCTTATCGCGTCTTACCCAACACGTTCCATCTATTATTATTGATAATGTATATCAGTGGCGGATCTAGAACAAAATTTCAGGGGTAGCGAATTTTTTTTAACCGTATTTTCACGTAAATGAAACTAGTGGCTGAAGAATTTTTTCAAGGGGTTCACTGTTTTTAACCGTAGATTTTCTTTTTCAAACAAGTAAACAAGAGGGAATAAAGAGTAAAATAACTTGTGGGTTGCGGTGGAGAGACTGGCGGCAGCGCAGCGGTGCGGTGGCCGGCGGCGACAGGGGAGCAGCGCTGAGCAATGGCGGAAAGCACAGTTGGAGGAGGCTGCCGGATGCGACCTGTTGCTTTGCTTCTTTCCCTAATTCAGTAATCTTGTGTTTTTTTGTTATACCTGTTACAGTGTTATTAGCTCAACAAAACAAGAAGCTGCTGAAGACTCATCATTTTATATCAAAATATTAGTTATTAAAAGGCCAGAAGCTGCTGAAGGCCCATACGAAATCTGGTTAAAAAAAAGGTTTTAAAAATGTTAGGGAAGGTTTTAATAAAATATGGAGACTTTTTATAAAGTATTAGGTTTTTTATAAAATTTTGAACTTTTTATGAAGTGTTAGCTTTTATAAAAATTTGAGGGGTAACGTAATTTTTTTCAGGGGTAACGTAAGGGGTAACCGAATATATAAAAGCGTAAAAAAAATAAAAAATTACAGTGCGCGTAAAAGTTGAGAGGTAGCGGGCGCTACCCCTACCCTATAGGTAGGTCTGCCCCTGCTGTATATATTATATATGATATAATTTTATTGCCATATAATCATTTTTTATAAATATTGGACTTCATAACAAAAAAAGCATGAATATGAAATTTAATATTATGTTAAATACATGATGATGACTTCACATGCCATATTGCCACAACTGAACTAGAGGGCACTGGTAGACTAGTAGGACATATGGTAATTATGTCAAACTTTTCTACAATGAAAACTTTTGAAGCAAAACAACAAGATATGATAATTTTTATTTGTTTAGAGAGAAATTGATTGATTACCGTTATTATTTATATTTAACAGGCTAAATGAGTGAAAAAAAGTTAGATAAAATTAAAACAAAAGGTTATGGGTTCTAACATTTTTCATTTTTCCTCCGAAAAAAAGAGGAGACAAAAATCGCCGTTAAAAAAATAAAACTAAAACAGCAAAAAAGTATCCCAAAAAATTGTATAAATATAGAAAACCTTTTAAGTTACTTAAAAAAAATTCATACTATTAAAAATATTGACTTCTTATTGTATTTTTTTAAACAAATTAGTTATCTACAAACAACCACTGATTTGGTCTAATGGTAAAGATGTATATCTAAGTGATGTTGGATTTTAGTTTCACTTGAGACATGAAGTAAATTTGGAGTGTAATATAATAAAATTAACAGTTAAAAATTTTTTATCTACAAATTTAAAACGAAATGAATGAAAAAGAGTTTGCAAACAATCCAGGGCCCTATATTGAGGTTAGTGGTCCAATGGTAAACAAAAATCCTTTAAGAACATTAAAATTTAAAAATATTATGAATTTAAGTCTCACTTTTAACAGGAATTAAAAAAAATTTCTTAAAAAAAACAAACTAGGGCCCTGCCCCCACGAATTTTTACAAACATTAAACGTTACGTGTTTAACTACAATTTATTTACAAGCGACACAATTGACAACTCATATGGTCATTCAATGTGTCACTTTTTAATAATCAATAATCAAATATTAGAAAACTAAAGTAATACCTCTGAAATTCTGAATATGTTTTTTTTTTTACTTCAAATAACAATTAAACTCTTTTTTAATGCCTATAATTTCTAAGATAAGTATATCAAAATCTACATCCTTTAAGATTGGAACCTTCAACTGTTTTATTGTGAGGTACGCCAGTTAACAACCAGGATGTCTCATTTATACTATATAATAAATAAAAGTTTTTTCTTGTCACGTGTCGTCTTCATATTTAATTTCATCATTTTTTTCTGCATCTCTCTCTTATTAAATACACTTCTATATTTTAATAATAATATAGTTTTAAAGAAAATATTAATTATAGTAATAAAACACATTTATTTTATACTAGGTTGAAATCCTGTATATTACACGGGTTTAATAAATATAATATAGGCCTGCCAACTGGGCGGGTTCGGCTCACGGGTCATAACGGGTTCGGGTCAATATGGGTTAGAAGCAAAATGACTTCGAGTCAAAACGGGTTTGGAACAAAATTAGTCCGGGTCAAAACGGGTCGTTTAAAAAAACTATCAATTGGGTTTGAGTCCAAATGACTTCGCCACCACCACCGCCACCCACCCCGACCCCACCCCACCCCACCCCACCACGCCGCCACCACCCGATCGCGGAGTGGGTGAAATATCCAAGATTTCCAACATATCATTTCCTAAAACCCTTGTACGTATTATAAATTTAAAACTTGAAATTCTAGTAAAACTATTTTCTTAAATAAAAAAAAATATTGATTTAATTGATATACATTTAAGAAACACAAATATACTTGAGATATGTATACATACATATATATATATATACATATATATATATATATATCTTATAAATGAATATATTAAAACTTTTTAAAACTTTATAAACTGTAGTTATATAAATAATATAACTAATAAACTTATTTAAAAAAAAAACTTAAACTTATAAACTTAAATCTTAAGAATGATATTATAAACTTATAAAATAAAACTTATTTGGTTTTTATAAAAGTAAAACATATTTATAAAGTCAAGGGACTAAAACTGTCATTATTGAGACTTATTTTAAACTTAAAATTGAGTTATACATAAAATAACAGAACCTTTAAACTACAGGGGCTGTTCTGCAATTAATCCAAACTCCTAAATCAGAAAACGGTCTTAGTTTCGAATCCCCCTGAGACAGGTTTTCATCCTCCCTTACATGAAATCGCATTCCCGGCCAGGTACGTTGCACCTCGAGTCTCCCTTCGAGCGTGCGACCCAACCCCAATGTAATCCACTTCCCAATTTCAAGCCTAGCACCCGCTTGATTCGAATTCAAACTCGTTTTTACTCAACCGTATCCTTCCCAACTGTCCAGACATTTAATGGTGAAATCGATTACAAATAGCGACCTAGAACCTCAACGACACACCACTCATACTCCCCCTATTCTGAATTTCATCGTAACATACCTGTATTGCTCGATTTGAGCTCGTGGACAACCGACTCCGGACCCAGACCCGTTCTCCCTCTATTCGGTATCGTTTCAGGTAATTCAAAAGACCATTAGCCTCGTTTTCATGCTGGAATCATTTGCCCTCTGTCAATTATTAAAGATAGAGAGATTAACATGTCGTATTTAAGGGATTTGATTCTAGGGTTCATAAGGAAAATAGGGGCGATTTGAGAATCTGTTTATGTATTTTCTTTTCCGTGTTTACACCCAACGAGACCCGTAGTCGGGTGGTTTGTGCGCTTGTCTGTGGACTCGGGTGGCCCGGGTTCAAATCCGGCCAACCCGAGCTTTGTTACATTCATTTTTTTAGCCTTTTAAACATGTTTTAAATCTTTTAATTATTTTTACAAAACCTGTTAAACTTTTATAAACTTAAAAACCAATTTTAATTACATTTTTGTATTCTGGAACATTTTTAATTAAATAAAAACTTAGTTAAACTTATAACATTTAATTCTTTAAAAATGGTTTTAAATACTAAACTTTATAAAACTTGGATTCTAAATAGAAAACATGTTATAAGATTTAAACTTTGATTTTACTCTTATTATTTCTGTTTTAAACTTTAAAAACAAATATAAATTTTAAAACAGAAATAACTCATATAAATTTTATACAATCAAAAAAATTTATAAAACTTTCACATTATTTAGAAATCAGAAAACTTATAAACTTGTACTTTTTATAAAAAAAATTATGTTTATTTCAAGACTTATTTAATTATTTAAATTAAAACAGAAAATAAATATACAAATATAAACTTATAAACCTCATATGTAAGGCCCCAAACCCGGGAGACCTCACTTGTTGGATTTACTCATTTACAAACAGTTCTTAAACTTGAATATCAAAATAACGCAGCGGAAAATTTCATTAAAACATAGTCATTACATCGTTCAACATGCGGAAGCGTAACATAGTTTAATACTTAAACATAACATAAACTAATCATAACGTGATGCCAGTCTTCATGTCATCCGGGTAACTCATCAAGCCGCCCATCATCACCTTCCATCATCATAACGTGCCTTAACCTGAATGTGCACACTAAAAAGTCAGCTACGCTGGTGAGTTCTAGTTTTAACATAAAACTTTAACTTCAAATAATTTGCCAAAAACATAACTTCATACTTCATTTAATAAAAAGCGTACGTAAAATAATGCAATAACAAAACATAACACTTCATAAGCATAAGTCAACGAACATATCGAATATGCGCCTTCTCGTAACCGTCAAATCCATACGTCACATACTGGCTGAATAACCTAAAGATCACCACCACTAGGCCCATCAATCACCGTACTGTCCTTCGGGTGAAGAACTCCTAGGGCCCGATACTTAGGTTATTCAACACTACTTCAAGCACGACATCACAAGGATGACACGTACCAAACTTCAAGCACTGCGCCCCGTAGGGCACAAGTACCAAACTTCAATCACGACTACCTCGTAAGGTAAATCGTACCAAACTTCAAGGATCACGATAATCCCCTTGGCGACCGTCATAGCCCTAGTTGTACAACAGTTGGCCAGCCACAAAGGCCCCTAAAAGGTAAAGGCCCATAACATACTTCCCGTACCCTTAACCTTCATTCCCTAAGGAATATTGGCAGATTCGTTCGTTTGTGACTTTTGTAAACCTTCGCTTCTTTTACTTCAAAACTTCAGTTAAAGCATTCGTACGTTTTATTAAAAACATTCATTCATTCATAAACTTCTTTTGGCAAAATATTTCATAAACACTTCCTTCAAAACCTTTCCTTCCAAAACATCATTCATAAACATCATTTTATAAAACGTCACGTACAACATTCATAAACATCGTTTTATAAAATAGTCGCATCGTTACGTATGCACAATAGCCCAAAAACATTATTAAAACATTTAAAAGAGGGCTTCTAGAACTCACCTGATAAGCTAATCTGGGTTGTCCTAAACAAAGGTCCCACAACGTCACTTCCGATCTGAATTGATTAGTTAAATACATGATGGGATGCGGATTTTGTGTGTTTATAGTGTTTTAATCCCGCGTTTTTACATATTTTTCTTATCACATATGTTTGGATAGCGAATACTACGAGGTAATATGTTTTGTAGGTAGACGGGATTAAAAGGAAGGTGTTAGAGCAAGTTGAAATGCAGGTTACGGGAATCGGAACGAAGAAACGAAGAAGTGAAAAAGGGCTGGCAGTAACTTACGGCCAGGCCACAGTAACTTACGGTGGCCGTAAGTTACGGTGAATCGAGCGTAACTTACGGTGGAAAGAATATCAAAAAGTTTGGCCGTAAACCAGAAGCTACTAGCCGTAAGTTAGAATTTGGAATTTGTTGGCCGTAAGTTACGACCATATCACCGTAAGTTACGGTGGTCGGGAAAACAGAAAGACGCGGAACTTCGGGGACACAGCCGATTTTGAGGTTTATTTGGGGGTTTCTTCCCCAAATCGAAAGCCATCTCTTACACAACACTTTGAGGCGATTTTTAGAGGATTGACACACCCACTTGAAGATTGAAGATGATCTCCCTCACCATGAGCGGGTGATTCACTTGTGGCTTCCTCCAGGCGGACGGTTCGTATAGGTTTTTGTATTTGATTCAGTTTATTCATGTTTGAATCTTGTTAGTTTCTGACAATAACTTGAGAGATTGATGTATTAGTTGATTTAAACAGTTTATGATTATGCTTTGAGTTTGCTTGCTTTACGATCTTGTTCGGTTGATGACAAAACCTAGTAGCAGGGTTGGGTGACTAAAGGGGGTAACTTGGTATTCATAAATTGGGTGATTGAATTATACTGGTTTGTGACGAAACTAGTTGTATAGGTTTTCTGACAAAGAATCTGTCTTCAATTACTGTTTCAACTAATTTTCCAACACTATGTCTATGTGGTGTCCAATTGAATAACTGAGTTTTGCATAAACCTAGAATCTGAAGTTTGGAGGAGGTTGCATCTTTATTTGATCTGTGTTTTTATTTTAATTATCAAACTAAGCAATTCCACTAACCACTGATTCCTCGTGGATACGATACTCTTCTTACCCTTACTAGTTAAGTGTTTAAGGATTGTTTTTGACCGACCTAACGACATCGATCAAAATGGCGCCGTTGCCGGGGAGGTAGCCTAAGGTATGTTTTACATTCATGTCTAGTTAAATGAACTTTGCGGGTGTGTTCAATAGAAACCCTCACGAGACTCAACTCGTCCACTCGGGCTACCGAGGGGTTTAAAAGGCTTGATGCATATGCTAAATGCATTCGTGATTCCTACGAAAGTGAGTTAGGACTTTGTTTGATTTTTTTTTGTGTTTTTGTGTGCGAGCCGGCCAAGTGTGGGGAAGTTTCATGGGTGTTCAAGTCAGTTTGATGCTCTTAGGTTGATTCGAGTTTAACTTTGCAGGTTCTCCATTCGGGTGGTGATTTCCGATTCTCGCTTGATTTTTGTAAAAGCTGCCCGTTTGCATCTGTGGAGCTCGATAACGAATGAAATGCTATACGATCGCATATCCAGCTAAGTTATTTAATCTTTGTATATGTCTTTTAGTTTTTGTTTCTCTTCCTACATTGAGGGCAATGTAGTGTTTAAGTGTGGGGAGGGAGACTTTCGTCTAAGTTGTTAGTGAGTCTGTATTTTGAGTCATAAAAAAAGGATATCTATAAAAATTAAAAAATTAAAAAAATGTCATTGAATTAGAATTTTTGCAAATAAATGGAAAATGATAGATAGAATTGGAAACTGCTTGTGAATTGAAATAAAAAAATAAAGAATAGAAAGCGCGTCTGATTTGTAATGTTTTGGTAGGCCCAGCCGACTTAAGAGCTTAAATATCCTGATAATGTATCTAGGTTTAAATGAATAATTAATTCAGAATATCTTGTGGGTTCTCATCTTAGGGGTGTCGGTAAGGTTGAAACTGTCAACATAAGGTGATAGGTACCTTTATAAACAAAAATTTATAAGTTTTTAAAATTATTTGGCACACCGCTTTATTTTTATGAAAATAAATTTGAAAGTTGGTGGCGCCCGCATTCCATAATCCATCTTGCATGAGCTTAATTAAATCAATTGAAAGCTTGAGTTTCGCCTACGTGTTTCCCTTCGGGATGGTGACTTGAAGGATACACCCATGGGCGGGACTTAGGTGATCAATAAGTTTGGATGACTAAGTTAGGTTTATGTGTTTCCCTTCGGGATGGTGACTTGAAGGATACACCCCTATTCCGAAGCTTATGAATTTCATTGCTTAAGAACTGCAGCCTACGTGTCATATATCGTGTTCCAGCGTGATTGAAACACCACTGGGTTAGGTTCGTTCATAAAATAATAATAAAAGCTAAAAACATGCACCCATCGATCCATAATTCCATAATTTTCAAAAACAAATAAATTGGTGTTTATAATGGTGGGAAATCTATATGGTTTAACCCGGGCCTAAGCATCACCTTGAGATTGAATTAGGCTAAGTTGTAGCTTTCTGAGTATGAGACCCATAGATAGACCGTTGGCTTGGTAATAGATAGAATAATAGATCACATAATCGGGTGCTCGAGGTTCGGTGGTTGGGTTTAGTCGGATAGAAATATCAATTGTTATAGTTAGCGCGTGATTATATTTGAAATGAATGAGAGTGTGAAAAGCAGGTTCCCAATTATGATTCCATTGCAAATATTTTTCGGGACGAAAAAAAGATAAGTGTGGGGATGTGATGGGATGCGGATTTTGTGTGTTTATAGTGTTTTAATCCCGCGTTTTTACATATTTTTCTTATCACATATGTTTGGATAGCGAATACTACGAGGTAATATGTTTTGTAGGTAGACGGGATTAAAAGGAAGGTGTTAGAGCAAGTTGAAATGCAGGTTACGGGAATCGGAACGAAGAAACGAAGAAGTGAAAAAGGGCTGGCAGTAACTTACGGCCAGGCCACAGTAACTTACGGTGGCCGTAAGTTACGGTGAATCGAGCGTAACTTACGGTGGAAAGAAAATCAAAAAGTTTGGCCGTAAACCAGAAGCTACTAGCCGTAAGTTAGAATTTGGAATTTGTTGGCCGTAAGTTACGACCATATCACCGTAAGTTACGGTGGTCGGGAAAACAGAAAGACGCGGAACTTCGGGGACACAGCCGATTTTGAGGTTTATTTGGGGGTTTATTCCCCAAATCGAAAGCCATCTCTTACACAACACTTTGAGGCGATTTTTAGAGGATTGACACACCCACTTGAAGATTGAAGATGATCTCCCACACCATGAGCGGGTGATTCACTTGTGGCTTCCTCCAGGCGGACGGTTCGTATAGGTTTTTGTATTTGATTCAGTTTATTCATGTTTGGATCTTGTTAGTTTCTGACAATAACTTGAGAGATTGATGTATTAGTTGATTTAAACAGTTTATGATTATGCTTTGAGTTTGCTTGCTTTACGATCTTGTTCGGTTGATGACAAAACCTAGTAGCAGGGTTGGGTGACTAAAGGGGGTAACTTGGTATTCATAAATTGGGTGATTGAATTATACTGGTTTGTGACGAAACTAGTTGTATAGGTTTTCTGACAAAGAATCTGTCTTCAATTACTGTTTCAACTAATTTTCCAACACTATGTCTATGTGGTGTCCAATTGAATAACTAAGTTTTGCATAAACCTAGAATCTGAAGTTTGGAGGAGGTTGCATCTTTATTTGATCTGTGTTTTTATTTTAATTATCAAACTAAGCAATTCCACTAACCACTGATTCCTCGTGGATACGATACTCTTCTTACCCTTACTAGTTAAGTGTTTAAGGATTGTTTTTGACCGACCTAACGACATCGATCAATACACATCAGACCATCTGGCCCGACCCGACATGACTCGTTCGTTTATTCCGTTATTATAACTATCGTTTTATTTTTGGGATGTTACAAGTCTATCCCCTTACAATAGGTTTCGTCCCCGAAACCTATCATAAGTCAAATAGATGAGGGTACGAATCCCTCATTTCCTTCTCCGTTTCCCAAGTGGCTTCCGATCCCTTTCGATGTTTCCATTGGACTTTAACCAATTGGATAATCTTATTACGCAAACGCTTCTCCTTCTTGTCTAAGATGGCCACAGGTTCTTCGATGTAATTAAGGCTGTTGTCGACCTCGATGTCAGTAAGTGGTACGTGAGCTGATTCATCCGCTAAACACTTTCGCAAGTGTGATACATGGAAGGTAAGATGAATCCTACTTAACTCATCAGGCAACTCTAACCGATAAGCGACTTCACCAACCCGTGCCATTATCCTGAATGGTCCGACAAAACTCGGACTTACCTTTCCTCTCTTCCTGAATCGTATGATTCCCTTCCAGGGTGACACTTTCAACATTACTCTGTTCCCAACATCAAACTTAATAGGCCTTCGTCGTTTATCCGCATAGGACTTCTGACGATCTTGTGCGACCTTCATTCGTGCTTTGATTTGATCAAACCTTTTCGATGTTTCTCTTACGACTTCAAGACTTCTTAATTCCTTCTGTCCAATCTCACCCCAACAAACCGAGGTCCTACATCTTCTCCCATACAACATTTCGTAAGGCGGCATGCCTATCGTCGTGTGATGACTATTGTTGTAGGAGAATTCGGCTAACAACAGATGACTGTCCTAACTGCCGCCAAAATCGATAATACAAGCACGAAGCATATCCTCCAAGGTCTGAATGGTACTTTCAGACTGACCATCCGTTTGTGGGTGGTATGCCGTGCTGATATTAAGCCTCGTGCCCATCGCCTTGTGAAATCTTTTCCAGAACCTCGATGTGAATCGTGTGTCCCGGTCAGATACGATCGTCAAAGGCATCCCATGCCGTGCTATTACTTCGTTAATAAACACTTCTGCTAACCTTTCCGACGAGAACGTCTCGCGAATAGGTAGGAAATGAGCACTCTTCGTTAAACGGTCCACAATTACCCAAATGGTATCATGACCTTTAGCTGTGCGAGGTAGCTTGGTTAAGAAGTCCATGGTAATGTGTTCCCACTTCCACTCCGGTATATCAAGTGGTTGAATCTTTCCATACGGTTTCTGGTGTTCGGCCTTTACTTGCGAGCAAGTCAAACACTTGCTTACGTATTTTGTCACTTCATATTTCATTCTAGGCCACCAGTATTCCTTCCTTAGGTCTTGGTACTTTTCATTAGTACAAGGATGGATAGAGTACCGAGACTTATGAGCCTCATCCAAGATTTTGGTTCTAAGCTCGCCACCCATAGGTATCCATACCCGTCCAAAACGTGTCCTAACACCAAGGGTGTTATATTCCAACTTGTCCTGTTGGCCAACCATCCTTTCCTTCTTTATGTTTTCTTCTTTAAGTGCCTCATCTTGAGCCTTTTCAATTTCTCTCATCACATCCGATGTTACCACCAACTGGCAAGCTTTCAATCTAGTAGGAGTAGGCACATCCTTTCGGCTTAGAGCGTAAGCCACCACGTTTGCCTTTCCAGGATGGTATATTATTTCACAGTCATAGTCTTTCAACAGTTCCAACCATCGCCTCTTCCTCATATTAAGTTCCTTTTGTTCGAAGAAGTACTTCAAACTTTTGTGGTCGGAGTAAATAGTAAACTTCACCCCGTAAAGGTAGTGCCTCCAGATTTTTAATGCGAATACGACAGCAGCAAGTTCCAAATCGTGAGTCGGATAATTAGCTTCGTGAATCTTCAACTGCCGTGACACATACGCGATCACTCTCCCGCGTTGCATCAACACGCATCCCAATCCCTGTCCCGAAGCGTCAGAGTATACCACTAAGTCTTCATTGCCCTCGGGAAGGGCCAAGACTGGAGCTTGAGTTAGTTTCTCCTTCAATTCCTTAAATGCCTCATCCTGGGTCGAACCCCATTCGTACTTTACCTCCTTCCGAGTTAACTTTGTCAATGGCGAAGCTATTTTTGAGAAATTCTGGATGAATCTCTGATAGTAGCCTGTCAATCCCAAGAAACTGCGGATTTCAGTTGGCGTCTTAGGAATATTCCATTCCCTTACCATCACTATCTTTGCTGGGTCAACCATAATGTCGTTCGGGTTAATGACGTGACCTAGGAATTGGACTTCCCTAAGCCAGAACGCGCATTTGGAGAAAAAAAAAAGCATACAACTTTTCCCTCTTCAGAGCTTCCAATACTTCCTTCAAGTGACACGCGTGATCACCCTCATTCTTGGAGTAGATGAGGATATCATCGATGAACACGATTACCGATCGATCCAGCATTGGTCGACAAACTCGATTCATCAAATCCATGAACGCTGCGGGGGCGTTCGTCAATCCAAAAGACATTACGCGGAACTCGAAATGCCCATAACGCGTACGAAATGCAGTTTTCGGTATGTCTTCTTCCCTCACCTTCAACTGATGGTACCCGGACCGAAGGTCGATTTTTGAGAACCAACTTGCGCCTTGCAATTGATCGAACAGGTCGTCGATCTTTGGTAAAGGGTATTTGTTCTTCACCGTACGTTTATTCAACTCGCAATAATCAATACACATTCTCATCGAACCGTCTTTCTTCTTCACAAACAACACCGGAGCACCCCACGACGAGATGCTCGATTGGATAAATCCCTTTTCAAGTAACTCGTCTAGTTGTGCCATTAACTCTTTCATCTCCACTGGTGCTAGTCGATATGGAGCCTTAGCCACGGGCTGGGCATCTGATACTAAGTCAATTCGAAATTCGATCTCTCCGTCGGGTGGTATCCCAGGCAAATCCTCTGGAAACACCTCCGGGTACTCGCGTACCACGGGTACATCGTCTAGTTCCTTCACTTCCTTACACTCGTCAATTACGTACACCAGATAAGCCTCGCATCCGCGCCTTAAGTAATCTGCTGCCTTAATCATCGAGATGACGTTTGGCATCGGGGCGTCACGATCTCCAAAAACATCGAATTTGCTACCGTCTGGAGCCTTGAGTCGGATTATCTTTCGTTTACATATAATTTGTGCTTCATTGGCAGTTAGCCAATCCATTCCTAACACGGCATCGAACCCACTCAAAACCACGACAAACAACCTGACGGGAAATCTATGGCCTTCTATTTTTATCGTGGAATTTTCAACTACTCAGTCACCTTCGCAGTTCTACCCTCAGCGGTTTGTACGCTAAAGGCCCTTTCTAGTTTACTCACAGTGTACTTTACCCTTTTACAAAAATTCGTAGATATAAAACTCTTACTGGCACCCGAATCGAATAACACAGATACAAAAGTGTCGTCAAGGATAAACGTACCTGACGCCACGTCAGGGTCCACTCTGGCCTGTTCCTGCGTCAGCGTATAGGCTCGAGTCTTTGCTCGGGGTCTCTCTTCTGTCTTCTCTGGGCCTTTCCCTTTCCCGGCTTGACCCATTCTGGGCTTGGTGCATTCCCGGCTCATATGACCACTCTCCCCACAGTTGTAGCATTTGAAGCCGTGCAGGCATTCACGGGAGTAGTGTCCGGTTTTGCGCATTTAAAGCACAGATTCGATCCTAACCGACATTCACCCGCATGCCTTACCCCACATCTCCTACAGACTGCCGTCTCGCCTACCCTGGCCTGTTTGTCCCGAGCCCCAAACAACTTCCCACCCGATCGCTTAGCGGGAAAACTCAGCTTCTTCTTAGGCTCTTCAATGACAACGACATTCAGCGCCAGATCATCAAATACCACGCCGCTCAGTTCTACTACCGAATCATAGGTAGTAGGGGCGTTTGCCTTAACATAGGTGCGGACCTGGTCCGGCAGTCCTTGTATGTAGCATACAATCTTTCTTTCCTCGGTCGTGACAAGATGTGGCACCAGACGTGCCAGTTCATTGACTCGGGTTGTGTATTGCCGGTGCGTCATGCTCCCGGCCTTCAAACCCAGAAATTCCCTCTCTACCTTCTCAATCTCGTTCCTTGGGCAGAAATTCTTGATCACCAAGGTTTTCAAGTCAGCCCACATCATCGCATCCACAACCTCGCTCCCTTTTGCTTGATGTACACCCTCCCACCAATGAGATGCTTCCTCTCTCAAGGAGTTAGCAGCAAATTTCACAACTTGATCCGTTCGACACTCGCTCAGGCGAATGGCAGCTTCCATACGGATTACCCAATCAAAAGTAGCCACCGTGTCCTTCTTCCCAGTCAGGATCGGCGGGTCACATGCCTTGAATGACTTATAGCCGCATCCGCGAGCAGGCGGCGCGCTGTCAGTCTCGTTATTCTGGGCACCAGTTGCCGCGGTAGACCCACCTTCCCCACTAACCTTCTTCAATGCTTCAGCTAACAAACCTGGCAGAGAAGTCTTCATCAACTCTGTGAACTCCCGAGCTATAGCTGCTCTCACTTCTGGTTCAAAAGTGAAAGGTTGTTCTTCAACCAGTGTCTGCTCAGTTCCATGCACACTAACCGCCGGTTCAGTGTGAACACTTTCTTCTTCACTATACTCTTGGTGCGCAGGGGTCCTGCCACGCCCACCATTTCGACCGCTGGTACGACCACCGGTACGACCCCCACCACGTCTTCCGTTTCCTCTCCTTGCCATTTCGTTCTATAAGACAAGGAATCCAATGTCATCACGCTAGTTAACAAATAAAATTCAATAAGCACTGTAAGATGTTAATATACACTGGCCATCTGTAATTAACCATTACACTACCTTTCGATTTCTATTTGACCACCTTTGTGATTTCATCATAACACAAGTCCTTACCTAACCCTTTCTAAGGCATACTATATATGTAAATATATACTACCCTCATACCTGATGTTGTGGCTTGAGTTACCCGTACTGGCATCCGCTTTTGTTCCCGTTCACAGTTTAAGTTCAGACACTGGGAGTGTCCGAATCTCTCAAACTATTGCTCTGATACCAACTTGTATGGCCCCAAACTCGGGAGGCCTCACTTGTTGGATTTACTCATTTACAAATAGTTCTTAAACTTGAATATCAAAATAACGCAGCGAAAACTTTCATTAAAACATAGTCATTACATCGTTCAACATGCGGAAGCGTAACATAGTCTAATATTTAAACATAACATAAACTAATCATAACGGGATGCCAGTCTTCATGTCATCCGAGTAACTCATCAAGCCGCCCAGCATCACCTTCCATCATCATAACATGCCTTAACCTGAATGTGCACACTAAAAAGTCAGCTACGCTGGTGAGTTCTAGTTTTAACATAAAACTTTAACTTCAAATAATTTGCCAAAAACATAACTTCATACTTCATTTAATAAAAAGCGTACGTAAAATAATGCAATAACAAAACATAACACTTCATAAACATAAGTCAACGAACATATCGAATCTGTGCCTTCTCGTAACTGTCAAATCCAAACGTCACATACTGGCTGAATAACCTAAAGATCACCACCACTAGGCCCATCAATCAGTGTACTATCCTTTGGGTGAAGAACTCCTAGGGCCCGATACTTAGGTTATTCAACACTACTTCAAGCACGGCATCACAAGGATGACACGTAACAAACTTCAAGCACTACGCCCCGTAGGTCACAAGTACCAAACTTCAAGCACGACTACCCCGTAAGGTAAATCGTACCAAACTTCAAGAATCACGATAATCCCCTTGGCGACCATCATAGCCCCAGTTGTACAACAGTTGGCCAGTCACAGAGGCCCCTAAAAGGTAAAGGCCCATAACATACTTCCCGTACCCTTAACCTTCATTCCTTAAGGAATATTGGCAGATTCGTTCGTTTGTGACTTTCGTAAACCTTCGTTTCTTTTACTTCAAAACTTCAGTTAAAGCATTCGTACGTTTTATTAAAAAACATCCATTCATTCATAAACACTTCTTTTGGCAAAATATTTCATAAACACTTCCTTCATAACCTTTCCTTCCAAAACATTATTCATAAACATCATTTTATAAAACGTCACGTACAACATTCATAAACATCATTTTATAAAATAGTCACATCGTTATGTATGCACACCAGCCCAAAAACATTATTAAAACATTTAAAATAGGGCTTCTAGAACTCACCTGATAAGCTAATCTGGGTTGTCCTAAACAAAGGTCCCACAACGTCACTTCCGATCTGAATTGATTAGTTAAATACACATCAGACCAACCCCCGACTCTAACGGTTTAACCTTCTCAAACATACTGACTTTACCTAAACAACCTGATGCCTGCGCACTTAGCAAGTGCGCATGGACTTGTTCTTACGTACTTAATAAGTGCGCAGACTTTGCTTCATGCGTACTTGATAAATACGCAGTACCTTCCTCATGCGTACTTGATAAGTACGCATGACCCTTTTCATGCGTACTTGATAAGTACGCAGGATCATCTTCTTGCATACTTGGTAAGTACGCAGGATCATCTTCATGCGTACTTGATAAGTACGCACGAACTGTTTCATCGCAAAAACCCTAACTTTCGCCTTCGGGTCTGATCACGTCAAACGTTTGCTTTCCATTAAGGAACTCAAATCTATGTTTATCTTTCAGTTTTATCCGTGAAAACGTTACCTTTTCACCCAAAACCCGAAAAACCTAAAAACGAACAAAAACTCAGATCTAGGTTGGATCGTTACCTGTATCGAGCTTCTGGTTCGGAGGTTCTTCTCACGAGCTATGGAGCAACACACTTCTTCAATCTCGGGTCGATCCGCCAACTTTCTCTCTCTACGGTTTCTCTCTCTAGATGTTGCAAATGAGAGAAATGGGTGGTGACCTTGGCTATTTATAGGGGAGGCTCCCCTTCTAGCCCGCCGGCCCATCCGGCCCGACCCGACATGCCTCGTTCGTTTATTCTGTTATTATAACTGTCATTTTATTTTTGGGATGTTACATCATAAAACTAAAGGAAAACTTTAAACATTCATAAACTTGTAAACTTTATTTAAATACTTTAAGAAGTTTTATTTAAAACATTTGTAAACTTATAACTTTAAAAACTTATAATTTAAAATATAAACTTTATAAAGGTTTCCATTTAACATATCTGTTGAACTTATAACTTCCCATTATTAAATTAAAAACTTATATTTATATTTTTATTTAAAAGATAAATTATAAGGTAAATGTTTAAACATTTAAATAATAAATGATTTATATTAAACAAAATAGTTATTCTTATAGATAATTATCTATCATTAATAATTATGTATGCTTTTATTATTGATCTTAAATCATTATCTATTCTTTAAATAATTATTTATACTTAGTAATTATGTACACTTAATATAATTATCGTTTACCCTGACATAACCATTTTGTTCTAGAAATAATTAATATTAACCTATTGAAAAAATTATTATTAATCTTTAATCTTATAATTATTATTAATCCCTAAATTTTAATCTTTGGTTATTACCTATCCTTGAAATGATTATTATTAACCCTTAATAGCTATATATTCTTTTAATACTTATTGTTAATCTTTAAATAATTATTTAGTCTTTTACTTAACTAATTGTTATAACTTCATTATAAAACTATCTTAGATCAATGTTACCTATTGATAATTATAAAGCCTTTTTAAATAATTATTTTAAGTAATAATTCTAAAACTATAAGCTTATTAAACTTGATATCCAAGTCTTGTATTTAAAACTTGTTTTAAACTTTATAAACACAATCATTCCCGTCTCCCATTTGGAACCCTAGTTAATCTTAGAATCCTAGATACTTACCATAGACTTATAGGATCAAACTTGAACTTTAGACTTGTATTTTTAGGCTCGTTGTGAGGATATTCTCCCTTAAAGTCTTGCTACACTTAATCTTGTCGGACACTCTTTCATCAATCCAAGTGAGTATACTTATCCCCTTTTCATTTTACCTTGTTTACAAACTTGGGGTGAAACATGTACAAACTTCCAAACTTATACAATTCTTGTACAACTATGCCTATATGCTTATTCCTGTGTTATTATGCTTGAGACTTGCATGCTTAAACTAAACTTAAAACTAGCATATCCATTAACTTTGATCAAACCAATAGTAACAATGATAGATCTATTGTATTTGACCAATCCACCTAGTTTGATTGACCCTTCGGGGGGGAGCCCATGGTGATTGTTACTGAATTTAAACTTTAAACTTTTAAGGGTAACATTCGGGTTATGCCTAAACTTGGTTGGAGGATTGATATGCACAATGTTTAACATGTTTGTTCTCACACTTATACTATAGAATGCATGACATAGTGAATTGTAATACTTTTCAAAAATTTTTGTTAAAACTGTGCTAAAACCTTCGTATCTTACCAACTATTTTTAGTTGACAGTTTACTTAACATGTTTCAGGTACAACAACATTAGACTTATTTATGATCACATAGGATGCTTTGGACCTAGCATATTTATTAAATAAAGATTGTATTCTTGTTATTTGTTGTTTTAATTCTTGTATTGAATTTTGAAAGTTATTAATGAAATATTTAAACTTTAATAGTCAATCTTGTGCTTTTTGAACATCCGCGTCCGCCCTAACGCATAATCCGCCGTCGGTTGGGGTGTGACAGTGGGGGTGGGGGCGGGGTAGTGGTGGGTGGGGTGGGGTGGGGGTTGGGGATGGGTAGGGGTGGGTGGGGTGGGGTAGGGTGGTGGTGGGTGGGGGTAGGGTGAGGGTAGGGTGGGTGGCAACGGTGGTGGTGGCGATCGGGGATGGCGGCGTGGTGGGGGTGGAGTGGGTGGGGGTTAGGGTGGGGTGGGTAGGGATGGGGTGGGTGTCGACGGTGGTGGTGACGATCGGGCAATGGCGGGGTGGTGGGTGGGTAGGGGTGGGGTGGGGGTGAGGGTCAGGGTTAGGTAGGTCGCCGTGACCTGCGGTGGCGGGTGATTGGTGGCGAATGCGGGTGGCGGTGACGGGTGGGTGGCAGCATAGCATCGGGTGGTGGTGGCGGCAAAGCGTCGAATGCAGCAGGACGTTGGGTGGTGGCAGTGGGAAGGGGTGGTGTTAGTGGCGGGGGCAGCGGTGGGGGGAGGAGTGCGGCGGGAGGCGGCATCAGCGGGGGAGGGGTGGCGAGGGGCGTCGACGAGCCGATGGGGCGGTGGCGGCGAGGCGGCGGTAGAGTGGGTGGTGGCGTGACGTTGGTGGGGTGGCTATCCCATTTGCATTATTTTTAAGTTAACAAGTTTTATAATACATTTTGACCCATTGACTAATTTGAGGTGACCTAAATTAACCCGTCAACTAAACTGAGGTGAGCCAAATTGACCCATATACAATTGATTTTTTTACCCAAATCAACCCATTATTTAAAGAATGGGTCAAGTTTGTCACCCCTAATATAAAATTATATTTAAGTAATAAAAAAAACTATTTTTTAAAAACTCGTGTTTTATATGAGTTTAATAAAGACTGTAAAATACAATATAATCTGTTAACAGATAAACTTGTCAAAATATGTGAAAAGATTTATTAATACAAAGATTAGTATTTTTTTTTTAAAAATATTATTATTAAATTATAGAGATGCATTTAATAAGAAAGAGAGGGAAGTGTATTTAATAAGAGAGATATGCGGGAAAAAATGATGAAAATGAATATGAATGCGACACGTGGCATTGAGAACTTTTATTTATTATATAACTAGGTTATAAACCCCTTGTATTACACGAGTTAAATAAATGCACTGAATAAATTCAATTTTATATATACTTAATTAAAGTATTTACATATTACATATTTATGACATATTATATAGTTTTTAAAATAAATTTTAAAAATGTCATATAGTTACTTTTTAAAAATGTTTTATAATAGGAACATTATTATTTAATAGGAGAGAGAGAGACAAGAAACAAAAAAACTAAAGAAAATTTGTGCAATTAATATGAGAGAGAGGCGGAAAAATTTGTCTAACCAAAACATTTATTTATTATAGAGTATAGACTAGGTTATAAACCCCGTGTATTACACGAGTTAAATAAATGCACTGAATAAATTCAATTTTATATACTTAATTAAAGTATTTACATATTACATACTAATGACATATTACATAGTTTTTAAAATAAATTTTAGAAATGTCATATAGTTATTTTTAAAAAAATGTTTTATAATAGGAACATTATTATTTAATAGGAGAGAGAGAGAGACAAGAAACAAAAAATTAAAGAAATTTTGTGCAATTAATACGAGAGAGAGGCAGGAAAATTTGTCTAACCAAAACCTTTATTTATTATAGAGTATAGATATAGATTATCCCTTATTATAAGAACTTATTTTATTTTCAATCAAATAGTAAATGAAAGTCAAATTACATTAAATAGTAATTAACTTATTTTCAAAACCAAATTATATATTAATTTTTACATATTTTGAATTTTGTTTTTCATCCTTAGTATATGTAATAAATTTTTACACCTATAAAATATATAGATAAATATTTAAGAATTTTATGTATTAATATTTTTCACCCAGTGTGTAGACACGTGTGCTAAGCTAGTTAAGGATAAATGACAATTTACTTTTTTTTGACCAACGAAAAAGGGATTCATTAAAACACCAAAAGCAAGCCAGAACCTGGCAAGAAACACCAATATACAAAGAAAAACCACACCAAGCACATAGAATTAATTAAAAAGACGAAACAACTCAAATGACTTCCATTGATCCCAGGTAATGGGACTAGCCCCAGATCTGTTTCTAATCCACAGAAACCCCATAATCTTTATGTCTTCAATTATTTTCTCCAAAGATCTCTCTCCATCCTCAAACGAGATTTTGTTCCTAGTGTTTCAGATGCACTAAATAGTAGTTAAGATGACAACATGAATAGTTTTTTTTTCTTTTCCCCACCTGGAATGAACTTGAAGATACCCAAAAGATCACGAACATCAGATGCAAAAAAAATGTAAGATCTTGCACCATTGGAACACTACCTGCCAAACATCTTGGGCAAACAAGAAATGAAAACATGTTCTGCTATCTCCTCGACGTCGCCACACAGAACGCACCATGGTGAATGCACATGAATGTGCCTTCTAATTAATGCCCCTTTCGTTAGAAGTCTGTCCAGTTCAGGTCTCCACGCCACCACTCCCACCTTAGTGGGGACCCAATTATTCAAGGCGAAAATATATTTAGGAGATGGCAAACTGACCGAATTAATTTGACTTTTTAGGCTTAAGACAGAAAACCACCCAGACGGATTCCACTGAACAAAAGAGAACCGCATACGATAACTCATGTGAAATTCCTTGCAACTTGTTTATCGCTGCAGTTGAGGACGGGATCTTGAACCAGTCCCATGTCATCGAAACCACGTTATCAACCATCCTTATTCGATCAACAATTTTTCAACACTTTTCCCTTTCTATAGCGAATAAGGCGGGATAAGATTCAGCAAGAGTAGCCGACCCGTACCAACATTTATTCCATAAATGCAAAGTTGAACCACTCCCGAGTTCGCCCCTGATCAATTTTGTTAAAACCACAGCAAGCTGTAACAGGTGTCTAGACACACCAAAAACTTGCTTCCAAACTCCAGGCATTGATAACTTTACAGGAATGAAATTCCAGTGACGGGAATTATGATGCAACGCCCGGACTACCTTTCTCCATAAAGCTTTATCTTCCGTTTTGAACCTCCACCACCATTTGGCCAGCAGACTATTGTTAGCCGAGCGCTGCGAGCTTATCCCTAAACCACCGAAATTGCGTGGAGAGGTCACCTTTTCCCACGAGACCCGGCACACCTTTGATTTCTCCTCAGTCACCCCACCCCGCAGGAACTTTCTCCTCAAGCTTTCGAAGCATACAAGAAGTGAGTTAGTACGGGGCCACTCGGAGTGCACTTAATACCCTGAAAAAACCAAGAGAAGCCGCTCTATTCATAACACATATTAGAGCCTCCATTGCAATAATAAATAGAAAATAGGATAACGGGTCTCCTGGCCTTAAACCCTTAAAAGAGTACTTTGATCTAATTTCTAATTATAATAACCAACTACTAAAATTATCAGAAAAGATAAATGTCGGAAAAATTAATACCATCTTACCTAGAAGTCAACAATTTGAAATCCGAAACCTTAAATCATACAAGAAAATATGTGAACTTTTAAATCCGACCGATGTTGGGGTGTTGAGGTTGGACCCATTCATTCAATGTCGAAAACCTTCAACTTTTGCCCACGTTCAAATCTTAACATTTTGTTAATCAAATTCAAATCATCAAACTTTTATAGGTTTCAAATTCAAATGACAATGTGGTTGTCAATGTTGAATCCCTTCGATCCATACCCAAAAAACACTTTTCTAGATCGGAGTTGTAGTTCAAACCAACCACCATTACAATTCAAATAGGTCTCACGTATGGTGGATTTGGTGTGGAATGAAGTGGATAAGGGTGTCGATGAGGTTGCCTGAAAAGATTACTGGTTTACATTTTTTTTATAATAATAATAGTGGTAATAGTAATGGTGACAACGAAAATAATAAAAAAAAATTCTATTACGTGTCAATTTTTTAATTATTCGTTTGACACAATCAAACACAAATACATAACCGGGGTAGTGAGATAACATTTTGCTAGTTCTATTAAATAACTTTGTTTTGAAAATTTTAATATTTAGTTCTAAAAATTGGAAATTCAAGTATAACTAGAAAATTAGCCCTGCGCTCTGCGGCGGCGAGAGGCTGACCTTAGATGGTTGAGGTAGTGATATTAACATGGCTAAACCCAAATAAAACGTGGTTAAGTACATAAAATAAACCTATGAAGTTGCAGCTACTCGGTTGTGGAGATCGAAACATAAATAAAAGACAACTATACAACAAAATCGATGTTTTTCAGTCGATGTCGGTCTCATCCTTCACGGTACCAGGACGTTACCATTAGTCGATATAACCCACGACACCTAAAAAATACCATACATTGAATACGGCTCCGTTTTTAACGAAATTTATACTTAAACGTCAAGAAAAAAATTAATTAACGAACGTAAGTTATTGAGGAAGAAATAGATTATTATAAATATATAACATTGGGTAAACGTGAAACTTTATAAACTTAAAGAGGTTAAAGTGTTAGTTTATAATTAAGTAATTACTTTTAGCTAAAAACAAACCAAGAAGATGTTACCAAAAGAATCGAACCCACGTGTGAAACTGTCTAAATTTAAAGACTCAAACCAATACACCACTTGCTATATGAACGAAAACGAACAATAAAATAAAGGAAAAAAACCACCGACATTGGTTTTTAAGTATTAGTACAATATGCTATTATCTTATATGTAAACAACCTTAAATATTGATACGAAGCAAAATCAAAACTAAAATCAGCTTATCATTTTGCACGGTTGGTGAACGAGCATACGATAATTGTACAGAAAAAATCGCTTAAATTAATATGAAGGTTAACAGTTATGTACTTATCATTGTATTAATTAAAAATGTAGGTTTCTTGATTTCGTAATAACCAGATAACTTTCTGAATCGTGTACTCACTTTCAGATTAAAGTATTTCGTTGTATACGAAATCTTTAACCGGATAAGACAAAAGTGTTTTTAAGAACGAGATGTGATTTATGAGAAAACGAAGTTGTGAAGGTCGTAGTTTAAAATAAACCAAATGAATTTCTTAATATAAGGATCGAAGAGTCACAATGAAACGATGCAACAATTCATGAAAATGTATGGCGGTTGACGGTTATAACCGTTTGTAACTGCTGCAGTTACATCAGTAATAACTTTAGTAAAATACACCACCAGCAGTAACTTTGTTACTACCGACCATGTATGGTGGTTGACGGTTATAACCGTTTGTAACTGTTGCAATTACATCAGTAATAACTTCAGGAAAATACACCACAAGTAGTAACTTCAGTCAAATACACCACCAATAGTAACATTGTTACTACCGACCATGACGGTTATAACCGTTTGTAACTATTGCAGTTACATCAATAAGAATTTCAGTAAAATACATCACAAGTAGTAACTTCAGTAAAATACATCACAAGTAGTAACTTCAGTAAAATACACCATCAGTAGTAACTTTGTTACTACCAACCATCAATAGTAACAGGGTAACCAAAGTTACTACCGACCCTTAGTTTCTACTGATATACAAAGTTGCTACCGATGTGCATAGTTGCTGCTGAACCTCATTGTAGCTATTGATGTACAAGTTTGCTACGGTTGTACAACTTTGCTACCGGTGTACAAGTTTGTTATCGATGTACAACTTTGCTACCAATGTACATTCACTACCGAAGCTTAGTTTCTATTGTTTCATCAATTCTTCCTTATCATCGAATTTAAGAATTTTTTCTATCATTCATGCAAATTTAATGCATTTCTAATGAAGCAACAACTAGCAAAAATAAAAATTTCCAAGACGACCGGGCCTTACTAGGGGCTTTGCCCTTAAATTACCTTAGAGGTTCCATGGTTTCAACGATTATAATAGTCTAGATTGAATGTGCATTCTACATCTTCTAACTCAAATTAATAATAAAGGTGATATATGGATATTTTATATACTAGGTTCGAAACTCATGTATTACGTAGGTTGTGTAAATATAACATGTTGTAACTAGCAGTTTTTATAAATATTTGTATATTGGATGTCATAAAAAATTGATGAAATAATAAACAATGAATATTTAAGAATTATAAATAAAAAATAACGAAGATTTAAGAACTATAAATAATAAATAATGAAAATTTAAGAATTAAAAAAATTATAATTTAAGATAAGATATAATTGAATTTTTCTTATGATTTAGTAAATTTTAATAAAATATTAGAATAAATTTTAGATATTTAAATAATTAAAATCATTATTGTTTAATAAAAATAGGGACGAGGAAAAAATCTAGACTTTTCATAAAAAATCGATACGTGACAGATAAAGTTATTCATTTATTATAATGACATTTTTTTAAATATAAAAAATAAATAATAAATGACCATTCCAGCTTTTAAACCATTAGTCGAGCTGTAAACCGAACCAAAACCTAAACTGTTTACATTTCAAACCAACTGACTTACTTCGATTTGACTATGGTTTTCAAGCCAAAAATAGATCACTCCTCTATTCACATTGTCCAATTAGCTGTAAGCAAATAACGATCTTCTTGAAAATATTCTTTAACATATAAAGACAAAAGGATAACCAAGCAGAAGTCTTCAAGAAATAATAATGCAAGACCTTATGAATGATTAAAAGTGTTGATCACTAAATAATTTTTTATATCTTTTTTTATATACTTAGAAGAAATCCTAATAAAATCATTCAACTTTTATAAATTTCAAAATGCTTTCTCAAAGGAATATTATAATTACTTCCAACATGGTAAAAAAAGAACCTTATTTGGAACTTAATAGTTTAAATATCTAATTAACAATTCAATTTTGTTACATTTTTATTTTACTTTCTTTTATTTTTTTAATGAATTTGCTATCAATCCTTTGTTGTTAACTTGCATACTTTAAGTTCTATTCGATGTTGTGAAAATCGGACTGGACCATTGTTTATCTTATTTTATTATTTATAGATGATTTTTTTATAAAAATATTTTATATTTTGGAAAACTTGAAGTTTTTTCTATTTATTATACTTACATATATATATTTTTAAAATTTTAAAGTGGTTATAGCATCATCCGGTCTTTAAAACGATTCAACCAATGAAACAGAAACATTAGATGAAATCAAACCCGAAATTCTATTCTTTCTAAATCAGTAAATTGATATTTAACTCTAATATATATAATTGGTGCTCGATCAATATTTGTTTAAATAAAATAAAAATATGCGTATTTCACATGTTTCATGTTATGAAGAAAATGCCAAGCAAGGAGGTCATAAAAAGATCAAATAAGTGATGTGATCGGAATATAATTCAATAAAGGTGGCTATTTATGGTTAAATAAAGTATTATCTCATGTTGTGTAAAAAGTACATGATTGGTAATATTTTAATCACAACAAAAAAGAGACGATCTCGTTTTTTTCTCGAGAATATGATATAGTGAACGGAATCAGTATTATGATTATATACCTTATAGTCTAAATACAGGATCAAATACGGTAAAAGAGGCTGCCTGGATTAAGAAAATTCAGTGTTGATCTCGAAGTAGTACCGAGCATTAATAGTCTGATGGTGATACTTTGTGACAACTTTGGTGCTGTTGCTAAAGCAAAGGAACCAAGGTTACATTACAACAACAAACACATACTCAGGAAGTTCCATAAACCGGTTTATAAGGCTTATCGGTTAGTTCGTTTGAACTAGCCGAAAGCCTTATAAACCGGTATCTAATCTGAAGTAGTTTGGGTTTATCTGGTTTGACTTTCTTTTACTTTTTTCGTACTGGTTTTAAAACCGATCTGGTTTGACCCAAAATCCGGTTAGTGCACCTCTAACTCGAACCGACAAGTCTAAAAAATCCTGATGGAAATAACCTTAGCTTCAAATATATATTTTAAGACGGATTTCATGAGGAGAGGACAAAATTTCACCAGTCACAACTCACAAACACCAACTACCTCAACTACTTTGATAAATATTTATGTAAATATGTAATCTAGGTTTTGGGCCTAGTGGACTTTAAGGTTACAACTTACAAGTAATTTTAGAGAAACATTAAACTTGTAGCCCACTTTTTTTTTACGGCTAGGCCCTAGAGGCTTTTACTAAAGCCTGGTTTCAATTTCACAGAGGTGTGCAAACCGGGTTATTTGGCCCAACCGGTTCGGTTGCATACCTAGTTGGTTTGGTCAAATTTGGTCTAAACCGGGTTAAGACCCAAATTGGTTCAGGCCTAAACCGGTTTGAGGAGGGGAAGGAGTCGAATCTATGATCTATCCGATGCGGTATGGGTCGGGCCGGAACCGGGTTGAGGCGAAACCGGTTCGGGTTAAACCGGTTTTTTTAACTTATTATTATTTTTCATGTTTTCAGTTGAATTAATAAAATACAAATGAAACAAAATAAACTTTGAGTTTTTATTAAATGTTGAACATTTTTTAAATTGAAGAAAGTAGCAAATTGTGTAATTCAACCAATATAACCAATAACTATTTATACTAACATAGGGGGGGTAAAATGGTCAAAGCAAATTTAAAAGAGGGTAAAAAAAACCCCAGTGGCTAGAATAACGGATATATAACGTTGAAAACTGGTTTCAAACCGGTTTCACCTTCCAAACCGCACCAGCATAAAAAAACCATATTCTAAACCTACGGGTTGGGTCGGGCTGACTCAACCGATTTTGTTGTGTAATCGAGTCGGGTTTGAAACCGGTTTAACGGGCCCAAATCGGTTTTTTAACACCTCTACTTAGGGTTTGAAAAATATATAAAAATAAAAACTGAAATAACTAAACCAATAAAAAATTAATTATTTAGTTATGATTTTTTATAATTGATTTTTATTGTTTGATTATACTTACATATGTATAAAGAGTCGAATTACTCAAACCGGCACTAAAATCCATCTTTATATTTTATGTCAAAAAAGTTTTGTTGTAATTTTTTTTATAAATAGCATATTAATAGTCATTTATTCTTTTTTTTCTAAATTAAACTAGGTTAAAATCCCGTGTATTACACGGGTTAAATAAATAAAATGTTATATATTTAATAATAAAAATTTTATATTTTTAAAAACCTGTGTAATACACGGTTTGAATAAACCAGTATATTACATCGGTTGAATAAAATATAATGTAATTTGTTAACAAACACATTTGTCAAAATATGTTTTTAAAAAATGTAATTTGTCGTGACAGTTATAAGGTCTGTTAAGTTAGTTTTTAAAACATTTTTTTTCAACTAAGTAAGATTTTTTTAATTTAATTGATAAATGTTAGTTCATATTAAGTTCATTTGATTGATAATATAATAAATATTTATAATTAAGTAATAAGTATTAGTAATTAGATTTATTAATATAAAGATTATTATTTAATAGGAGAGAGAAATAGAAAATATAATATTTAATAGGAGAGATAGGCGAGAAAATAAAGATGATGAGTAACCAGAGAGTGACACGTGTTCTGAAGAGATTTACATTTATTAAAGTAGTAAGAAGAGCTACTAATATTTTATTTAATCAATATATAATCGGATTTATCATTTAAATTAGCCTTAAAAAAAAATTTAGCTTGAATCCACCCACGTTCAAATCGAACGATCAATCAATCAATGCTTAACCTAATTAACTCAATCATCTTTTCCAAGTTTCAACAATCAAACTATACTTATAAGTAAAACCATAAAGTTAAACAGTTATAAAAATATAAAAACCAAAATAACAGTTATAGATTTGTATTTAGCTTGTATCGTAACCGAAACGAACCGACAATGGTATCTCTACTTAATGATTGAATCCCATTTAATATATTCAGTAGGTTAAAATCCCGTATATTACACGGGTTGAATAAATAAAATGTCATATACTTAATTAGTAATAAAAAAATTATATTTTTAAAAACACGTGCAATACACGGATTGAATATACCAGTGTATTACATCGGTTGATTAAAATATAATATAATTTGTTAACACACATTCGTCAAAATATGTCTTTAAAAAATGTATTAAATTCATTTGATTGATGATACAATAATTATTTATAATGAAATAATAAGTATCTGTAATTATATTTATATTAAACATCTAAAAATAAATTATTTTGATATCATTATTTAGTAGGAGAGAGGGGCGAAAAAATAATGATAAAATTGAACCACAAAGTGACCTGTGTCCATAATATTTTTATTTGTTAATACAAAGATTATTATTTAATAAAAGAGAGAAGCAGAATAATTAATAATTAATAGGACAGAGATAAAAAAAATAATGATGAGAAGTAGCCAGAGAGTGACACGTATCATAAAAGATTTTTATTTATTATGTTACTAAGATAAAGATTAAAGGAGGGTATATTCGTCATAGTAAATATGAAGGTGCCAAAATGTAAAATACGAATCAAGAGAAACAGTCAGATCAGTTAAACTGTTAAAGCGCCAGATTCATATAAATGGTGACTCTCCCCAAATTCGCCCCTAACCTTTTTACTTTATTTTCAAATTCTGGTTCGTTAATGGCGATCACGTATTTCTGAATCTGGAGGTACGAATTTTCTCATCTCTTTGCTTTCTTCATAAATTCACAAATCTTCTTATTTTTTTTTCTCGCAGGAAAAGAGATCATGAATTCGTGAATCGTTGTTTCGTTGATCTTCGAATCGGTAATTGAAATCCCTATCTATCTACATTTTTGTGTTGTTCATGATTTGATTGTTCGGTGTTTGAAATCGGCACTAGATCTAACTCAGTTTCGATTAAAGTGATATGTGATTTCCGAACGAAATTGATTTTTGATTTTGAGTGATTGATTACTGGTTGAATCTGGAATTAAACATGAAATGATCATTGTGAATAAGAATCTGCATCAATTATTTGTAATATGCAAGTGATTAGTGCGTTAAGGTCAGAATTTGGCTCTAACAAGTGATGATGTGGTAGCCTGTAAACTCATACCAGTAAACAATCTATGTCTAAACGTGGTTTTTTGGCACATTGAACTGCAATATGACTAAAATTGTAATTATTTCTATTTTGGAGGCACACAGCATCTCAAGTTCTGCTAATCTTCATGCTACTTATTTGCATGTTGCAGAATGAGTTTCTACTTTGTTACATTGGTGGTAAATCTTCAAGCTTAATTACTTTTCTATCTGTTGCATATTGTTGGTATTAATGCTTTTGGTCCACAAGTTTGTATGATATTGTCAAATTAATTAAATTATAGTTTTTATTTTATTTTAAACGGCATATAGCCGTTGAACGGTCAAATTACAACGGCTTCATCTTCGGTTTCAACGGGTAAATATACCCGTTGAAACTTGCCCGTTGAACTCGCTTTGGATGCGGTGGTGTAGCCCCCTACCCGCTTGGTACCCGCACTCCACTCCCACTCCCCTAAGAAAGGAAGGCATTAATGATCGGACTGTTCACTAATAGAGGCAAGCTAGTCTCTTGTTTCTAAATATCTTGTTATTTAGGTTTATATTAAATCACACGCTTGATGTTCCTTCATTGATTTGGCATTAGTGTCCTTCATGTTTTGGATTTAACTAAATCCTAGAGTTATTGGCCACCAAGATGGAATATGGAATTAGGGATGTGAGGAATAATGGGCCTTTTCAAGAATTATGGAAAACAAATTTTATGTGGAAACTCGATCTTATAAATGCAGAACTCTTTTTTCAGTTTGAAACGTTTTCTCCGGATAACTTGAACCGATCATGGATCCACCGGTAGCAGCAGAAGTGGAAACCAAATCTGAGAAAATTGAACAGGCTAAAAGCTATGACTGTGGACTTTGTGACATTGAAGTTGTCTACAAAATAGCCCAAGAACTCTTCCCTGGGTTAGCCTCAGCATGTGTTGACAACACGACAGGGGCCATATTCACAAGTGCTGGTACAGTGGCTGTTGATATGAGAAAAGAAATGATCGATTATTTAACAAAAAGAAGCGAGACATATGTTGCTGAATACTTGCTATCAGAAAACGCCTCTATGTTAGAATTATCTGAACACCCATATGATATAATCTTAAATCTCATTGATGATTTTGCATCTTCTAAAACAAATATGCTTAGTCGGGTTTCTGAGTGGGTTTTAAGTGACAGAAGAGAAGACAGAATCGATGATTTTGTACAAGAAATGGAAGTCAATGGTTTCTGGTTATTAGCTCGAAGAGAATATGTTGCTTCAATGTTGCTTAAGAATGTTGACTACAAGAATTCATTTCATTGTAATACGGTATGTAGCTCTGAGGAAGAACTCGTTAAGCATAGATCAGAATGCATGTTTAGACCTATGGATTGCACCAATGAGGGATGTACAACTACGTACTGTGCAGCTCAAAAAGAACATCATGAAACTGTTTGCCCTTTTATGGTACTCCAGTGTGAACAAAAATGCTCGGATTTTGTTATGAGGCGTGAAATGGATAGACACTGTGTGACTGTTTGTCCAATGAAGCTTGTAAATTGTGCTTTTTATACAGTGGGATGCGCGGCTAGTATACCTCGGTGCAATGTTCAACACCATAATGCAGATGATCTCTCTTCACATTTGCTTTATATTATTAGAACCGCTCATAAGGAAGCTAGTGATGAAGATCTTAAACATAGGGTGGAACAAATTCGAAGTGTGAGCTCTTTTTCCTACCTTCTTTTCATCAAGAAGATTATGGCTTTTAGGTGGTGTTTGGATTTGTGTTTTGGAACTCCTATCTGCTTATTGCAGCTTTCAAATCGCAATAATATTTATTTAATATTCGGATTAACAGATAGTATTTGGTTATCTAGAGGTCACATAATCCATTTTAGATTAAGGGTTTAAAATAAATTTATCTATTTTTAACCTAATTTAAGAAACTTCTACTCCAATATTTTATAACTTCTTTTCATGTTTTACATATGCATTTTTGGTCATTTTATCTATTGATTTCTTGAATAATCAGACTTTGTCAAACACTTGCAACTTCAAGAAATAGAAGCACATTCAAACGCTATTTTCTATATCTCGTTCTATTACAACTGATATAGTATCACATAATCATTTTTAAAACGCATATCCAAACACCCCTCTAAGTTCACAATATCAACAAAAAAACATCTAAATTTCTGTTTGTTACAGCTATCAAATATAGAGAGGCTGACACGTGCATGGGATACAAGAGCTTTGACATATTTGATCAAGGATATTGAAGCAAAGCTTGGACCACTAGATGTCAAAACCAAGCCACATGAGGACGGCAATAAAAAGGAATCACCTACAAAAATTGAGCCATCAGCAGTCAAAGATGGCATTGACCCGCCCAAGGAAAAGGAAGACAACCAAGGATCACAGTCAGCCATTGAAACAAGTTCATCAACTGAAAAACCTGCCATAACAGAAGATGACACCAAGTTAACTAACAAAAACGAGCCATCAGTAGTCAAAGATGGCATTGACTCGCCCAAGAAAATAGAAGAGCACCAAGGATCACAGTCAGCCATTGACACGAGGTCATCAACTGAAAAACCTGTCATAACAGAAGATGACAACACCAAGTTACCCGCCAAAGAAGTGCACCCAGAATCATCATCTAACGACCCCCCAGTCAAAGTAGAGGGAAATAAAGATGACGATGAGCCATTTTCTTCACCAATGAAAGAAGAACATGAACACGATGAACCATCAATGAAGAATGAAGTATACAGAGATGTACAAGAAGACAGTAAAGAATTAGCAGTCAAAGATGAATCATCAAACACTGTGAGAGAAAAATCCAAACAATTAACCGTTAATGATGAAGATGCAAAAGAAGAGTCAACAAAAATGTCAACAGTGAAAGACCAAAGAGAAAAACCACACGACTCATCCGGCAGTGATGAAGAAGAGTTCATGGAATCATCAATGGAGCCAAACCATGCCAGGTGAGCAAATTATAGTTTTAAATACCAATATTTCTCTTTTTAATGAAGAATTTATTTTTCATTTATAAATTGCATTTTCTTGGTATATCAATATTCAATATGAAGTTTTGAACGTTTAGAAGTATAGCATGTTATTGGAATTTAATTAAACCTTTTCTATTTACAACTTTGCCCTTGATTTCTTAATCAAATTCCTTTTGGCCAAATTAAATGCTTTCAATGATTATTATGTTAAAAAATAAATTAGAATGATAACTTTGATGTTTTTTAGGAGGATATACTCTAGATAAAACACTATTAGAAAATATACAATTAGCAACCTTTTAGGAATGATTGTGGAGTCTTTGCTAAATTCTTACTTACTATACACACAATACACATACAAACATAGATAGTTAGATACACACATGTATCACGCACACACATATGTATGTATATATATGTGTGTGTCATTGTGTGATGATACATGAATTTGCCATGGGATCTATTTCTTGCTCTGATTAATTGTTGAGTTTGAGTAGATGATTCATAGCTAGTGCTATAGAGGCAAAGATAAAAATGTGTTAGGATCCAAGGCTCAAGCCAAGGAACGCTTCAACGTCCCAATTCAGTCTTTGTCTAGGATGGGGATGGAACTCGCTCCAAGGGAGGTTTCACCGGGTTCATCACAATGTCATTACTCGAGTACAAACAAGGCGCATAAGAATATGGCTTATATTCATACGATAAATGCATAGATATGTAAGATTCTAAGACACAACTTATAACAACATTGCTAGTAACATATAATTTTATAGGGTCACACACTAAGCAAAACTATCAAAATATGAACACCCTGAATTTATTGACAAGTGTTATTTAGTAGAAATAATACTTTTGCAATATATTATAAAATAGTTGTGAAACCTATTATTTGAGAAATAATGATATTTAGGTAAATATGTAATATGCATGTATTATCATTTAAGGTAATTGATGAAGTTACAATGTCAAATATTAAATAAATGTTTTGGGGCATAATCTTTTATACAAATTTAACTGATAATGCAGTTATTTTATGTAATGATTTCATTTATGCATATAATTATACTAGGTTAAAATCTCGTGTATTACATGGGTTGAATAAATAAAATGTTATATACTTAATTAGTAATAAAAAGTTATATTTTTAAAAACCCGTGCAATACACGGTGTTGAATAAACCAGTGTATTATATTGGTTGATTAAAATACTAGGTTAAAACTCATGTATTACATGAGTTGAATAAAGACAACTTGTTGTAAACTTGTAGTTTCTATGAATGTTTGTATGTTGGATGTTATTGGTGAAATAATTATTTTTTAAAAAGAAATGAAAAAATGTTCAATGTATAAAAATAGTTTATGAACATGCATATTTTTTTAAATAAAAAATGTTTTATAAAAATCATTATTATTTAATAAGAGAAATATGCGGGAAACAAAAAAAATTAAAAAAACTTGTGTAATTAATAGGAGAGTGAGACGGAAAAAAATGTTGAATGTGAATATGGGAGTGACAACTGTCACTTCAAAACCTTTATTTATTATATAGTATAGATAATGTAATTTGTTAACACACACTCGTCAAAATAAAAAAAACTTGTGTAATTAATAGGAGAGAGAGGCGGAAAAAAAATGTTGAAGGTGAATATGGGAGTGACAAGTGTCACTTCAAAACCTTTATTTATTATATAGTATAGATAATATAATTTGTTAACACACACTCGTCAAAATATGTTTTTAAAATATGTAATTTGTCGTGACAGTTATAAGCTCTGTTAATTCATATTAAATTAATTTGATTGATGATACAATAACTATTTATAATGAAATAATAAGTATCTATAATTAAATTTATATTAAACACCTAAAAATAATTTCTTTTGATATCATTATTTAATAGTAGAGAGATGAGTGAAAAAAATGATAAAAATAAACCACAAAGTGACACGTGTCCATAGGATATTTGTTAATACAAATATTATTATTTAATATGAGAGAGAAGCGGAATAATTAATACAAGAGAGAGGCGGAAAAATAAGAGTGAGAAGTGACCAGAGAGTGATACGTGTCACAAAATATTTTTATTTATCATGTTAGTAAGATATGTAGATAAATGTTATATACAAATTATGGTATGTTTTTTTTCATGAAAACACATCACGGGGCGTGGCATATATTGCTGTTTTAGTGAAAAACAACATTAAAATCGATTTGGTTTCTTCAATAGACAGCTAAGATGGACACATGATGTGATCTTGATCTTGTTAGATGAATATTATAAAAGGAACTTATGTTACCTAAATTATAATCTTGTCATGTGATTGCATGTGTAATTATTACGAATGTACTGTTATTATCTCTAGATACGTATGTGACATCAATTCGTTACACATGACTCAATGTTCAAGTTCAAGATAACATGAAGTTACTTCTTCTTACATAAGCTGTAGTACTAACTGATAGGCAATCAGAGTACGATAACGGATAAATTTGTAATAACAAAGAAACGGATAGATCGACGGCTCGTTTCGGATATAGATTCACCACCGAAACAAACAAGCGGGCTGCGATCTTTAACCGAAGATACAGAATCACTATTTCAGATAGAAAATCGTGTCTAATAACATCACTCAACGCGCCACGGTTGAGCTAGCATAGACGAATCAACTTAACTCTCACACCTAAGAGATAAATCAACACACATTTTTTTAAACATAAATCATCTCCTTCATTCTAAATTGAAAAAGATTACATGTAGAAGCAAAAGAAACAAACTGCCTCACGTTCCTATTCCTTAGGGAAGTCAAATAGAACTGCCACCCACTAAAATAAATATAAAAAAAAACTACTGCTAGATAAAGAAAATAATATAATTTAAATAAAATAAACAAAATAACATCTAGAAAGTGGAATAATTGAACGTGGGTTTTGCATGGTGTGCATTGGGGTTAGCCTTAGCCATTTTCGCGGGTATCCAATCCCACCCAGCTGATGTGAATCGGTTTCGGGTCTGGGTCGTGGTTTGGTATCGGGTCACTGCTATCATTCTCTCCGTCTTTGAGAAAGTTTGTCCACAAACTTAGAAGATGAACATCGGGTGGTTCGGGAGGTATTTCCGGTGGGTATCCGAATGTGCATATGGACCCGAAAACGTACGGTCGTGTATGGTTGTGCAGATTCCAGTTGACCCATGGGGAGAGTGACCTGTTGTGCATGGGTGTTCGTGGTTGACCCGAATAAAAGGTGATCTTGGGGGTGTGTGACTGTTGCCAATGATCAAATTGATGGTTCAAAAGGTTTAGGTATATTTTTTCATATTTTCATATACAATACAGAAATGAATAAATAGACAAAAGGCCAAGGCTAAATATGGGAACAATATATTTGAACGTAAAATAGAGAGCCATTTATGGAGAGAACTAGGTTAAAATCCTGTGTATTACACGGGTTAAATAAATATAATATTATATATTCAGTAATAAAAAAATTATTTTTTTAAAAACTCATGAAATACAATATAATCTGTTAATATATAAACTCGTCAAAATATGTCAGAAGATTTATTAATATAAAGATTATTTTTATTTACAAATATATTATTATTATTATTATTGGATAGTGGTGTAATTAATATGAGAGAGAAGCGAGAAAAAAATAATGAGAATGAATGTGGAGACGACACGTGGCATATAAAACCTTTATTTATTATATAGTATAGATTATGGAGGAGAATAAGAGAATGATTTTAACCCTCAATACTCCCCCTCAAGTTGGAGTGTGTGGGTTTATAACACCCAACTTGCCAAGAAGAAAGTTGAGTTGAGGAGCACCTAAACCTCTTGTGAAGAGATCAACGATTTGTAACTTTGAATCGATATGGAGAGGTCGAATTTCTTGAGTTTCAACTCTTTCACGGACAAAATAACAATCCATCTCCACATGTTTAGTCCGTTCACGAAAAACCGGATTGTTGGCGATGTGTCTGGCGGCTTGATTATCACAAAATAGAGGAGTTGGACCTTCGACCGGAACATCTAACTCTTGTAGTAGCCATCGCATCCACAGAACCTCGCTGACGGTAGAGGCCATGGAACGATATTCTGGTTCAACAGAAGAGCGAGAAACGACTGATTGTTTCTTAGTTTTCCATGAGATCGGTGCACCCCCAAGGAGGAGTAGGTATCCTATTCTTGATCGTCTCGTAAAAGGACATCCGAGCCGGACGAAGTCACAATATGCCGTGAGATTATATCGTCCAGATCGTGGTAAAAGGATGCCTTGTCCTACCGTAGCTTTAAGATAGCTAAGGACACGATGTGCGGCATCCAAATGGTTCTGCCGCGAATCACTGACGAATTGGCTCAAGACATTAACCGCGTATGTGATGTCGGGTCTGGTGGCCTGCAAATAAAGTAATCGTCCTACCATCCGACGATATAGGTTGGTGTCAACCTTTTGTTCTGTCTCTCCCTTATCAAGCTTCAAGTTTGGTTATATAGGAAACGAGCTTGGTCGGCAGCCTTGTAGCCTGCAATCCTCGAAAATGTCTAGAGTGTACTTTCTTTGGCTCAAGATGAGACCTTCGGAAGTACGAACCACCTCGATGCCAAGGAAGTATTTAAGATTCCCTAGATCCTTGATGCTAAATTGTTTGTCGAGCTCGTTTTTCATGGCTTGTATACGATCATGATCATTGCCAACGATAATGACATCGTCTACGTATGTCAAGGCTGCGACAAAACTGGTCTTTTGTTTATGAGTGAAAAGAGAGTAATCTGCTTTGCATTGTTTGAAACCCATATTACGGAGAGATGTGGTAAATTTTTTATGCCAGTTCCGTGAGGCTTGTTTTAACCAGTAGAGTGATTTCTTTAATCTGCAAACCCGAGTTTCTTTTTCTTTAGAAAATCCTTGTGGGATCTTCATGTAAACTTCCTCATCTAAATCTCCATGCAGAAATGCGTTGTTTACGTCGAGTTGGTTGATGATCCAGTTTTTCTTGACTGCTACGGCTAGAAGAGTTCTAACCGTTACGAGTTTGGCTACCGGAGCAAACGTATCGTGATAGTCAACTCCTTCTTGTTGCGTGAATCCCTTTGCAACGAGACAAGCTTTGCAGCGTTCCACCTCCCCGTTTGGTTTATATTTTACTTTGTAGACCCATTTCAAGTCTATGGTCCGTTTGCCTTCCGGCAAATCCGCAAGAGTCCACATGCCACTCTCTTCTAGAGCTCGTATTTCCCTTTTCATTGCCTCTTTCCATCGTTCATCCTGTATGGCTTGTGCAAAATTTCTTGGCTCATTATTGGAATGAATGGCCATTAAGAAAGCTTTATGTGAGTCAGAAAAATGCTTATAAGAGACAAAGTTGGACAAAGGATGTACCGTAGAGGAGGTTTGACTAGATGCGGGATGTGTCGGATCAACGGATGGGGGAAGCTTGACTTCGAAGTCCTTAAACCGAGTCGGTTGAGTTCGAGCTCGTTTGCCCAGACCATGTTCAAGATTTATGTCTTGGACTCCACTATGTTCGTTTGCGTCATAGGTTTCTGTATTTGCATTTGTACTTTGAGGTTCATCCATCTCATGCACGTGGTCAGCCTCATGTTGAGGTGATGGACCACTAATAGGATTTTGATCAAAATTTTGAGGTGAACTATCAGTCTCCATACCTTCATTTGTGGTTTCATCATTAATTCCCATTGTGACATCATCCTCCACTTGGTTTTGGATCTCAACATCAACTTCAGTGGACCGATTTTCTTGCTCAAAAATGTCTTCATGTTGACAGCTTGAAGCAACATAATTAGAAGGGAAGCAGTCTTCAAAAAATCTAACGTCCCTTGTTATTATTATTTTCTTGTTTACAAGATCGTATACTTTATAGCCTTCGTGCCTGGTGGGTAGCCCAAGAAAATACCGGCTCTCCCCCTTTCTTCAAATTTGTCTCCTCTCGTATCGGTGTTCCGGTAATATGCTAAACAACCAAAGACATTCATGTGATCATAGTCAGGTGCTTCGTTGTGTAGGATCTCAAAAGGGGTTTTATTGCCGATGACCTTGGACGGTAACTGGTTGATAACGTAAGCAGCGGTCAAGACACATTCTCCCCAAAACCGTTTGGGTAAACTCGCCTCAAACCGTAAGGCCCGAGCTGTCTCGAGGAGATGTTGATGCTTTCTTTCAACGATGCCGTTTTGTTGAGGCGTGTGTGGGCACATGGTTTCAAGTAGAATCCCATTTGCTTTGTAAAAACACATCATATCATTGGATGTGAACTCTCCACCGTTATCACATCTAATTCTTTTAATGTTTTAACCAAACTGAGTTTTTATCATTTTGTGAAAATCTTTCAAGTGTCCACTAGCCTCATGTTTGAATTTTAAGAGAAATAACCATACGGCTCTACTAAAATCATCAACAATCGTCAAAAAATAATTTGCCCCGGTAAAAGAAGGTGTACGATACCGTCCCCAAATATCACAATGTAGTAAATCAAAACATTCAATAGTTTTTGTAGTGCTATTCGAAAAAGGAAGTCTCGTGTGCTTAGATTTAGAGCAAGAATCACAAACTTTATTGAAAGCAACGTTTTTAAGAAAACTAATCTCATTGAGTTTTTCACCGGAAGCGTGTCCCAATCTCTTATGCCAAGTGTCATTAGTCACCACCATAGCCTTTCTCTCGTTTGTGATCATCCCCATCCGATATAATCCTTTTTCACATCTACCCGCACCAATCAAGCTCCCCATGTGAAGCTTCTGCATGACACAAAAATAAGAGAAAAATGAAACCACGCTTTGCAAACTGTTAGTTAATCGCCTCACAGATAATAGATTACAACTGAAATCAGGGACATAAAGAACATTATTAATTTTAGTAACCCCCATTAAGGGTCGAGTTGCCCCTTCCTCTAACCGGCACCTCCGTCCCATTGGCAATGGTGACAGGTGCCTCGAATCCGATATCGGTTTTGCTGTTGAGGAAATCTGGGTTATAGGTGATGTGTTCGGTGGCTCCCGAGTCCACCACCCATTCATTGTCCCCTCCCTTTTTACATGCGAAGTTAGCCATACATGGTGTGTTGTCCCTGTTGTTGTTTTCTCCGGCGAAGGTGTGCAAGAAGGTTTGGTACTGTTTTTTTGTGAGTCCTGGAATCGGGCTCCAACCAGCTTCGACGTAGGCAGCCTTTGTGCCCTCCCGTTTGGTTTTATTACCTGGCCACCATTCGGGATACCCGATTCTCTTGAAACAACCCTCTTTGTTGTGCCCGTCCTTCCCGCAAAAGATGCATTTTCAATTACGTCATTGCGTTTGGGTTCCTTGGCAACACCGTTGTCATGTTTCTGAGTTTCACGACCTCCTGTCCCATCTCTACGACTTGGTATGAAGGCAGCGGCTTCGGTTGTGGGTCTCTTGTCATGCGATATAGCTCTTTGTCTCTCTTCCTCTGCTACTAGATGGTAAGCGCTGCTCAAGCTAGGAATAGGATTTGTTGCAAGAATTTGTGTCTTGATTACTGTAAATTCATTGTTTAATCCCATGAGAAACTCATATAGTCTCTCTTTCTCATTGGATTCATTCATTCTTTTCCCAATATTACAACTGCACCCATTACATGTGCATTGCGGTGTGGGCATCACCGAGCCCATTTCATCCCAAAGCCCCCGAGTTTCGTGTAATACGCAGAAACGGACGCTCCAGATTGTTGTGTAGTTGCGAGAGCGTGCTTCAACTCGTAGGCCCTTGGGGCGCTTTCCTTCCCGAACCTCTCGGCGCCCAGATCTCTCGAGCCGTACCTGCCTATTTCACACCGCTTCTTATTTCTTTCTCCATGGCCGTTGTGAGACATCTCTTCAACATGGCGTCACAACGCATCCAAGGCATGTAGTCGGGAGAAGTTTTCTCTGGTTTCTTGATGGATCCATCAATGAATCCCACCTTGTTTTTGGCAAACAGAAAATTCATCATTTCTTGTGACCAGTCGGTGTAATTGTGGTCGTTTAGAGGATCGTTAACGTGCATTTGTTTCGGAAAATCCGAAGCATGAATGTACATCGGTGAGTTGGCATCGATGCCACCCTCTTTCTTGCCGCCTGTCGTGTCCTTTTCTCCAGCCATGGTGTCGGCTGATGTAGATCTTCAATTAGGGTTTTGATATTCAGAGCTTGGCTAGGAACCGCTCTGATACCATGATCAAATTGATGGTTCAAAAGGTTTTGGTATATTCTTTCATATTTTCATATACAATACAGAAAGGAATAAATAAACAAAAGGGTCCAAAAATCAGCCTCGCGATGACGATTCTCCACTTGGTTGGCAGTCCCGAAAAGAACCCGGTTCACGAATAAGTCTTCTTCTTCATCGGGAACAATTCCGTCATCATCGTATCGCGGTTCGAGCTGATCATAATTTACTGTAATGGACTTCCCAACTTGAACATGCAAATCCTTGAGTTGTTCAACATGAGATCTGTTATAGTAGGCCATTTGTGAACGGAAGCAAAAACTTGGATGTAATTGTTTCCGTTGATTCTTTGCCTTGTTGAAGATCACGAACTATCTGATAACACTCTTTTTTTTTTCAAAACTGGATGAATGTAGGAGTAAGAGTCGTAACGGATCGCTTCGGCTCTGATACCAAGATGATAGGCAATCAGAGTACGGTAACGGATAAATTTGTAATAACAAAGAAGCGGATAGATCGACGGCTCGTTTCGGATACAGATTCATCACCGAAACAAACAAGCGGGCTGCGATCTTTAACCGAAGATACAGAATCACCACCCCGGATAGAAAATCATGTCTAAGAACACCAACGCGCCACGGTTGAGCTAGCATAGACGAATCAACTTAATTCTCACACCTAAGAGATAAATCAACACACATTTTTTTAAACATAAATCATCTCCTTCATTCTAAATTGAAAAAGATTACATATAGAAGCAAAAGAAACAAACTGCCTCACGTTCCTATTCCTTAGGGAAGTCGAATAGAACTGCCACCCACTAAAATAAATATAAAAAAAAACTACTGCTAGATAAAGAAAATAATATAATTTAAATAAAATAAACAAAATAACATCTAGAAAGTGGAATAATTGAACGTGGGTTTTGCATGGCGTGCATTGGGGTTAGCCTTAGCCATTTTCACGGGTATCCAATCCCACCCAGCTGATGTGAATCGGTTTCGGGTCTGGGTCGTGGTTTGGTACCGGGTCACTGCTATCACTAACATATGTGATTCTCTAGCAAGATAAACTTTTGTCATCAAGTTTTTAGCACATAATCCCCCCAAACACATAGGATTACGTGGTCCGGCGTCAGTTTACAGTTACATTAAGAATACGCATCTAAACAGAAGACCTGAACCAACATATCCATGGCCTATCAAAGTGCTCAAGCACGGTTGCTCGACCATTAAGCAACAATCCAAAGAGACTATTCCCACTAAATCAAGCAAATGCTAATTAAGGCTAGTAACTAGACAAGTTCATGATATATCAATCTTGATATTCTTTCATTAAAGTTGTGAATAACCTCATCATCGAAATACTAGCAGCAATATAGTCTAAACTGCATTTGAAGTCTACATGTTACGCAAAAGGCTTATAAAATATAAGGGCGAAAACCAGAAAAATTTGGTAATTAGATCATGTCATCGATTAATTCTATCTCCTCTATTTCTTAAGCAGCCTTGCAGAAGTTTATGGCTCCGGAGTGTAGTGGTTCATCAACTGATTCAACTCGGCATTAAACCCCTCCTCTATCTCAAGCTGTTCCTTCCAATACCTGTTCTTCATTTCAGCTATCTTCTCTTCATACTTTTTCACCAGTTTCTCCCTTTCTTCCTCAAATTCTTTCATTTCTTCAAGCTTCAAATCCCTTTAGTATATACAAATTAACAAAATTAGATTGCAAGTGTTCTATTCATGATAGCTAACATTCTTAGGCGGCCATTTCAATCCCTGGCCGATGTAGGATATGGGTCAAACGGGTTGAAAGTTGCCTAAAGTGTATTATGCACAAGTCTACTTTACTTAGAAAAACTATAGTTCGAACAATAATAATGGCATTTTTTTTATAAAAAAGGCGAAAGTCATGTGCCAATAACTCTTCTGAGGATCCAGAGTCATGCGTTCTTCCTGCTGCAGCTTATCAAAATGGCCTTCTTTTGCGTTCCTGGCATCTTGGATTACTTTCAGCTGGTCTTTAAAGAATTGTTCTTGGTAATCCATCTAATACAAATCACACCATAAAATATTCAATTCAAATTACACAAAAGCATATAAAAAGTTGCAAATTTTTTTATAAAATAACCTCTTCCTTGTTCTGTTCATGATACTGTTGTGTTCTTTCCCTCACGTTGCGGTTTTGTTTTTCAGTTTCCCTCAGTTTTTGAGATACTAGTCCATATGATTCTTCGAGTGCTTTGGAATGCTTCTGTTCCTTCACAACTTTGTTCTTATACAAGTGCAGCTGTTGGTTGTCCTCGTTCATCTGCTTTAACTGGTTGACAACCTTTTCTTGGTAAGAAACCATCTCAAATTTCAACTTCGATTTCCCTAAATAAACATAAAAAGCAAGTCAAATAGCATTTCAATTTTCAAATGATTGAGAACATAAAGAAGAACAACGCAGACCTTGTGAATGCTGATTAAAGATATCCATCTCTCTTTTGGTTGCCATGCACCCATATAACTTCCGTTTACCCCCAGGATAAAACAGAATAGGGCGCCGCTCTCATGCATCTCGGTCCGTGCCTTCATCTTCAAAATGCTTGCTCAGACGTTCAGCCTCTGTGTATCCAACGGCTGAGGATTCAAATATTAGCACACTCATACCCTTGTGGCCCCTCGGTCCATATGAATGACGAGCCCTCACAGCTTCATATGACCCAAAGTAGTCAAGAAGCTCCTGGTTTCCCATTCCAACCCACTGAAAGTAGGGTTTCATTTTAGTAAAATTCATTTACGACATGAAAGTTGAAACACATACATTGAGCATAAATACATTTAACAATGATAATGATATACCTTATCACTTTCATCCTGTTCAAGCTGTGTGTTCATGATGACAACCATTGGTGGCCAAACTATCTCCTTGTCTTTGACAACTTCGTTGAGTCCCATCCATTGTCCATACGATTCGCCAGCTGGGTTAACCGTAGCTCCCTTATACGCAATTCCTCCTCCAAGATTTGAGCAAGATCCCTATGAATCTTTACTCTTTTGGACCCTTTAGTTTTAGCATGTGTCACTATAGACAGTAGACTCTTGTACCAGTCAATAGCACCAGGACCATTCTTACAAGCAGGGCAATGCCACTGCCTAGTTGGTTCATTGATTTGGTCAATGGTCAAAGTATCCAAAGTTTGGAAAAGTCAGCATACCACGGGTTCTTCTTCCGTTCCTCATGGCTTTTAGGGATTTCATCTGAATCATACTCATCACTCAAAAGCTCGTCATCAGACTCATCAATTTCCTCGTTTTCATTGTCATCTTCAACATGTTCTTCCACACCAAAAGGTTGAGGATTTGGAACAGTATTCCCCGACTGCCAGGGGTTCCCGGGCCTCGAGTTCCAGTTCCACCCACTCTGCAGCGGTAGAGGGATCACATTCGAGGCGGCATTTTGGTTGTTCTCATAGTATCTGTTCATCTGTTGGTTGTTAGCACCACCTCTACCACCTGCTTACTGCACCACTCCCCCGCGCACCTACAGGTTGACCCCACGCGTTCGGTTTAGGAGTCTGAGAACCCCATTGTTTGTTAGCAGCACCAGCACCATTTCCAGGTCTATTTTTGTTCTTTTTTGATATGACCTCCCAACCACCATCCTGGCCGGAATTCAGGTTCACATCCTGCACTGCTTCGTTCAACCGATTAACGTCGGATTTAGATACCCCGGCTACATTTTTACCCTTGTTAGACTGACCACCTCCTCTGTTAGAACTCATCTACAAAAAACTTCTCAAAAACTTCATCAGAATTAAACAATTATAGTTCATGTTTATCATATGATTCTGTTGAGAAACCCTAAACATTGATAGACTATCATATACTGATATACACCACCATTTGAGTACTTTAACAAGACACAAAACATAACTGAAAAGCAACAGAAACCCTAGATGATCAGCCAACTGCTAAACTAACAAAGTAACAAATTAACTGACAGATCATCGTCATAAACGAGTACTAATCTTCGCTAGGGTTTAATTTGGGAACCGAAAATCCTAATTAGACGAGCATTTCCCAAAATGGATAAAAATTGTTGGATCAATATGAAAAAGGAAGAATGATCGGGAGAGTGTGTGAGTGAACAACTACAGGCGGAGATTGATGATAAGCAGATACGATGAGGACGTACCGGAGAAGTTGAAGTCGGAATCGGAGACACAGTTAGCAGAGGTAGAAGCACCGGCGAGAAAAAAGAAAGCATGAGGATTGGTGATTTCACCTCCGATGTTTAATATTTGTCAAAATAATTAAAGATAATTTTTGTCATAATTAAAGATATGTTTTTTTAAGCAGTTTAATATATGGGAAATTCATCAAAATGCCATTTGACCAAGATGAAAATCCAAAATAGTCTTTAACTTTTTTTTTTATCAAAATGTTCAACCAATCACATTATGCCATTTGAGGCAAATTTTCGCCATCAGCGGAATATTTGGGCCAAATTTTCGCCAAAAATCAAAAAAATCGTCAAATTTTATCTGAATTTTCGCTAAAAAATAAATAAATAACTAACTTTCGTCATTTTTTTCTCCGGCGAAAAAATATGGCATTTTTTCGCCATTTTGTTTTTTAAATTATAAATTAATTTTTAATATTCCGAATTTTATTAAAATATTATTAATTTTTTAAATTATGGATTTTTCGCCATTTCATATTATATAATTTAAAATTTTTATTTTTTTTAAATATCAAGTGATCATATTATTTTTAAATTTTAATAAAAAATAATATTTTTAAATTATTATAATTTAAATATTTTTTGTAAAAATAATTTATAAAAAAAACGAATTTTAATAAAATATTATTTTCAAACAAATACTTATACCCCTCCCTACCATTCATTTTTCTCCACTTATCCAACAAACTTTATCAAGTTATCCATACACTTTACCATCAAACTTCTATCATAAACTCCACTAAATTACAAGTTATCTTAAGCTTCTTTTACATTCCATCCACTTAAAGATTTCTTCACTTATCCACTTTATAAACTTCATCCTTTTATCCATCCACTTACCAGTTATTTTTAAGTAATGTCTTCTAATATTATTTTATATACCGGTGGAAAATGGGACTTTGTTAACGGTGTTGAGGAGTACGTTCCTGTAAAAAAAATGTTTTGACGTGTTTTTTGTGTTCCTAGTAATATTAGTTACGTGGGTTTGAAAAATCTTTTTTGTGAAAAATGTGGATTTAGCAATTAAATTCGTTTTTCTTATAAAATGTCTACTTACACACATTCAATTGATCTATTGGATGATAGTGATGTTTTTTTTTAAATGTTGTTTTAAATCAACCAAATGAATTGTTGTCTTTGTACGTTACTGAAGAATCTGGTGTGGGTAGTAGTTCAGCTGTTCCGTCTAATGAAACTCATCTTGATTTTAAAGTTCTAGTGTCTTCTTCGGAGTCTAATGTTCTACCTAACTTTTTTTAGTCTATGCCCGAGTCATTGTTTGACCGTACAATAAACGAAGTAAAAGTTCTTAACTCACACTCTTCACATTTTTTAAGGGTCATATTTTAAAAAACAAAGAAGAATTAAAACTCGAACTGGGTAAAATTTGCATTACTGAATGTTTTGAATATAGAGTTGAGAGATCTTCGAAAACCTGATTTGAGGCTTCATGTCAAAATGATGGTTGCGAGTGGCGTATAAGGGCGTATGTGATTGAAAACATCGACGTTTTCCAAGTGAGATACTTTAAAGATCAACACACATGTTCAAGGACTTAGACGTATCCTCATATACGTCAAGCCAATAAAAAGGTCTTGGGTCACTTGATAAAAGTTCAATTCAAAGATAGCGGGAGGATATACCGGCCGAATGATATCGTTACAGATATTAAAGAGAAATACAAAATTGATATATCTTACTCTCAAGGTTGGAGAGCAAAATCTTTTGCGATTCAACTATTGACGGGTTCCCCTGAGGATTCGTTTGCCAGGCTCCCAGTTTACTGTCATAATTTGAAAAGGACGAACCCGCAGTTACTCACACATTAATGGACGCAGCCGGAAGATTTGAAATGTTTTTTATTACCCTTGGTGTGGCGGTAAGTGAATTTTTTAAATTATTCTATTTTTAAAAAAATATTTTTCATTGTTTTAAAAGTTCTAATAAAAATATTTTTATATACAGATTAGAAGTTTCGTCGGTTATTTACGACCGTTGATAATTATTGATGGAACACATTTAAAAGGAAAGTTTTTGGGCACTATGTTTCTGGCGGTCGGCATGGATGGAAACAATCAGATCCTGCCGATTGCATACGATGTTGGTAAAACTAAAAGTGGTGAATCATGGTCGTGGTTTTTGTCAAGACTTAAGGATTGTATTGGCGAAAATCCAAATTTGGCGATCATATCAGATAGGGTTGCATCAATTGCTCAGGCAATTAGGGACGTCTTTCCACATGCTTATCACGGGCTCCGCTGTCGGCATCTTAGGATGAACTTACACATAAAGGCAAGGTCAAAAAAAAATTGAATGTTTATGGTGGAAAACTTGTAATGCTTACAGAGTTTCCGAGTTTAATGAAGGTATGCGGCTACTATGTGCTGTCGGTCCAAATATTTACAATACTCTTGTTAATATTGGTTTTGAAAAATGGGCTAGAGCACACAGCTCTGGACAACGCTATAATGTTATGACATCTAACAGTGCAGAGTCAATTAACGTCTTGTCGGTTAATGCCCGAAAACTACCAATAATTAAACTTATTGAATTTTTTCTTGAAAGCTTACATAAATGGTACTATAATCGTCGACAGGTTGGAGGTAATAACTTATTTAAATCATTTGTTAGTTACTAATTTACGTTTATTTTATTTTTTTAACATATTTGTTAGTTACTAATTTATGTTTATTTTTTTTTAATCGCTAACAATCAACACCCACTTACCCGGTACGGTTAGGGTAAAATTAGTAAAATAATTTCAAAAAGTGGGTCATGGAGAGTTATTGGTATTGATCAAAACAAGTTTGAGGTTGATGACGGAGGAAAAAAAGGTCTAGTCGATTTGGTTAATAGAACTTGTACATGTAAACAGTGGCAACTCTCTAGTTTACCTTGTGGTCACGTAATTTGTGTTTCGGGATATCTAAATCAAACAGATTGTAGTCATTGGGCTTTGAATGGGTTTTCAGCAGAGTTTTAACGGGGGACATATCAAGAGACAGTAATCCTCTTCCTGATCAAACAGAATGGGAGATACCAGATGACCATGTTCCAATTCAACCACCACTCATGAATAAAAGACAGGTCGGTCGACCACGTGAAAATAGACGTATACCATCAGTTGGAGAGGTTGTAACACCGTCGTTTTGCACTCGATGTCGTAATGAAGGGCATACTCGTGTCAGTTGTAATCAGACGAATCCATCACAACTATCATCTAGCGGGAGAGCTGGAGGAAGCAACCTTCAAACCCAACCAAATGTTTATGTCGATCCTCAAAATTTTCGTGATTATATCGTCGGTACAACAGGCCAGGGATCACAAAAATTTGACTTCGATCTAAATGATCCTTAGTGATAAAAACTATATTATGTTGTATTATTATTATTATTATTATTATTATTATTATTAATTAGTCTATGTAGTATGTTGAAAATGTTGTTAAATTATATTATTAAGATTGTTTTTTTTAATGTTTTTTGTTTTTTTGTTACTAAACACATTTTCTCTATCTTTGGAGTTATAAAATTATATTTTACAAGTTAAAATAATACTTTTTTGTTCTTTTTTCCCCGTAATATCACGTGAGGTCTACTCAACGAACCTACCTGTGTTCCAAACGGAGATTATACAGGGGAGTTATCAGCGCTTAAAGTTGGTTGTTTGACATTAAAACTCAAGATAATTCTACTTTTCAAAACACATTTTCTCTATCTTTGGAGTCATAAAATTATATTTTACAGGTTAAAATAATACTTTTTGTTTTCTTGTCCCCGTAATATCATGTCAGGTCTACTCAACGAACCTATCCGTGTTCCAAATGGAGATTATACAGGGGAGTTATTAGCGCTTAAAGTTGGTTGTTTGACATTAAAACTCAAGATAATTCTACTTTTCAAAACATATTTTCTCTATCTTTGGAGTCATAAAATTATATTTTACTGATTAAAATAATACTTTTTTGTTTTCTTTTCCCTGTAATATCACGTGAGGTCTATTCAACGAACCTACCCGTGTTCCAAACGGAGATTACACAGGGGAGTTATCAGCGCTTAAAGTTGGTTGTTTGACATTAAAACTCAAGATAAATCTACTTTACAAAACACATTTTCTCTATATTTGGAGTCATAAAATTATATTTTACATGTTAAAATAATACTTTTTATTTTCTTTTCCCTGTAATATCACATGAGGTCTATTCAATGAACCTACCCGTGTTCCAAAAGGAGATTATACAGGGGAGTTATCAGCGCTTAAAGTTGGTTGTTTGACATTAAAACTCAAGATAATTCTACTTTACAAAACACATTTTCAACAAACCTCATCACGTGATAATTCAATTATTTGACCTGCATCCCTATAAATACAACAACAACACAATATGACTATTTCTTTCACAACAATATTGAGAATATAACATGTCTTCTAACGTAAGAGACATCAGACATCAATAACGGTAGAAGTAGAAGAAACACAAGGCGTTTGAATGGGTCATCTTCAAATGATCCGGTCATAGCCAACAACATTCTGTCACCGGTTGAGAACCATTATTTCTAGACAAGTTTGAATTGGTCACGAAATGTTTTCCAATTCTTCTACAACGGAGATTCAGAATGGTGCAGGGTTCGTTGTATGGGCGTTACTGGACTTAATAGAGATTTTTGGGGTACCCTTTTAGGGTATTCTGGAAACGGTTATATAGAGTCAATTATAAGTTGTTAATACATATATTTGTTGTATATACGTTTTTGTAATTTAAATAATGGATATTTTTAAAATACAGCATGTTCGTGCTTGGACAAACAGACTTATGTTTTGGAGGTTAGATGAAATACAAAGAACAGATGCCTTACCTCCATCACCCGATCGTTGGACTATCTTACCGTCAGAATTTTATCACCTAGTTTATGATGGGTCGGTTGATGCCCTCCAATATAGAGATGGGACGAACATACTATATCCCCCGTTATGGGAGGTTGATACGGTAAAATTAATATTTATTTATTTAATTTACACTATTCAACAACAATAAGGTAATTGTTTTTATTATTTAACAGGTATACTTACCCATAACAGCTGACGATAAAAACTGGTATCTTTTTTAGATTAATATGGAGAGACTAGAGATTCATGTATTTTTTCCATATGAATGTCGTCCAAACACCTACAGTGATTCATGGTGCATTCATCGTCATGTCCACCAAATTTATGTGCAATTTGTGGATAGTTTTATATGGTTTCTACAACGTATATCATATTTTGAACAATCACAGCAACAACAATTTCTTGAAAACGAACCCCTTGAATTACCAATGTCAGGGCAAAGTGTATGGCCTCCTAATGGTGGTCATATTGGTCCAGATTCTGGGGTGGTAATTTGTATGTTATTGCGTAGATTGGTAATAAATAGGTCATTGTCGTGGTAAGAAATGAATATACAAGATGCTTGTATGAGATATAGACGATATATGGCTGATGAATTATATGCTATGAGAATATTGCAATAAGAAATAAATATTTCTATTTATGTTATTATATTATTATTCCTTATGTTATTTTATTAAAAAATAATTTCAAATTTCATCTATAAATACCAACTATCATTCACCAATAACTCTCATTCAACATCTAAGTATCATTCAACACATAATGGGTGATGATCAATATAATTCTCAACCAATTCGTAAACCGTCAAGCTGGATACTTGATAAATGGAGGCGTCCAAAGAACACCGAGGGATCTTCATCATCCGAGAAACAGAACCCAGCTGAACCAACCAGATAACTTTCAGCGTCCACGAAATAGATGGGCAATTACAGACGATGAGTCTCATAATTGGTCAGAAACTATTCTTGATTTCTACAATCACGGGGACAAACCATCTTGTTATTCCGCTGTTTTCTTTAGAGAGGCAAAGCTTGACAAACGTTTTTGGGGGAGTCTTTTAGGGTTTCGTAACAACGGTTATCTCTTACCAGAAGTTAAAAAAACAATTTAAATTTTATTATAACTTATTTATTTTGGAAAATATTATTTTTCTAATATGATTATTTTTTTACAGCACTTAGAAGGCTGGGTTGGAAGATTGATGAAATGGAGAAATAGGGAACTCGCCAGTGGGGTATCCTCTGAAATGCGGTGGACAATATTACCACCGCAATTTTATAATTTTCTGCTAGACTCACCTAACAAAAACGTCATTTCTTATGCTAATGGAAAATTAAACTGTTTTACCCCATTTTGGGAGGTAGACTATGTCTATTTTCCTATACCAATCCAAAATCAAGGATGGTTATTTGTCCAAGTTGATATGAGGACATTAAATATGGTATCGTATTGGAGTGAAAACATCTCTGGTGATACATATTTATGGTTAATTCACCCGAAATTAATGAAAATCTCAGTATATTTCACAGCTTTGTTGGTTAACATCGGTTATTGGAAAAAAGACCGGATACTCTGAAATGGTTATGTCGTACGAAGCTATTGAAGAATTTGTTCAGTCACATGAAGACTTGGTTGGTAATGAAGGGGTGTTTGTTTGTATGCTAATGGAACATCTAGTAACCAGTAAACCACCGAATATAAATGGCGAATTTAAACAGAAATGTAAGTCTTACCGACGGTTTATGGCAGATCAGTTTTATTTCTGACGTTGTTTGCCACGTTAGGTTTATTTCTTGTGATGTTGTCAACTTATGTTTTAATATTAGGTTTATTTCTTGTGATGTTGTCAAGTTATGTTAAAATCTATTTTGTTTTAATGAAATTATTGTGTTAATGTTTACCCATGTACACAACACTATATTTTATTTTTAATTTATTAAAAAACAAAATTAAAAAAAAGCATGCCTATATAAAGAACCGGTGCATCTTCAAACCATCCAACTATCTTCCATCATACACAACACTATATCTACGATATGTGCATCATATTCCAAACCATCATATTCCATACTATGAACCATCATACTACCAATGACTTACTTGTTTTTTTTTCTATATATAAAACACACACATACTACTAAAAAACCTCCCGATTTATTTACTTCTTCACTTTAGTCTAAACGGTGGAATCGGTGTACTCGGAAATATAATAAAACTGCAGACTTCGTTGAAGGGTAGTTGAAGCTGGGGTATGCTTCCAAGTAACTGGGGTTCGCCTCCAGAAGCTGAGGTTCACCCCTAGGAAGCTGCGGATTCCCCCCCCCCCCCCCTTAAAAGTTGACGTTCTCCCCCTAAAAGCTAAGGTTTCCCTCTAGTAGCTGAGGTTCTACCGTATTATGTTAAGTTTTGTAATGCTATCGTCAACAGAAGAAATATATTATTTTTATCTGTTTTTTAAATTATTTTTTCCTTGAATTACAAATTTATGAGACGAATTTTTAGTGGATAGTTAATTATAGCCGGATGATATTTAAAACATAAGATTAATACATAATAAAAACCTAAGATTAAAACATAATTAAACCTAATATTAAAACATAATTAAACCTAGGATTAAAACTTAATTAAACCTAACATTAAAACATAACTAAACTTAAGGTGACCAATCAGAGTCCGTATCGTGCTCGTCTTCCCATGAGTTATGACAAGGTGAACTAGGGACGTACTCGCCTTGCCAAGGATCACGAGGCACATACTCTTCTTCAGGTCGTTCCTCATCTACATCTTCTACTTGGTCATCTTCTAGAGGGTAGTAATCTTCTCGAAGGTAATAGTCTTCCGGTTCTTCTTGGGGGTTTGTAGGTTCATTTTCAGGTAAAAATGTATCTTACGCCCAATGCCAGAAACTATCTTCAGCCCATTGGTCTTCCTCTTCTTGGAGGTTTGTAGGTTCAGGAAACGACGGTTGAACAGGTTCAGGAAACGGCAGTTGAACAGGTTCAGGCAACAACGGTTGAACAAGTTCAGGCAACGGCGGGTGGACAGGTTCATTCACCGACGGTTGAACAGGTTCAACGGGTTCGGGTACATCCTCTGGAGTTGGTTTAGGAATAGAAAAGATATTTACTCTAGATTTTGACATTTTTTAAAATCTTACTCAATTGTATGCTAAATATATTTACTACCACTATCCACCTCTTTATATAGGCTTTCCATTATAATATAATAATAATAAATTAAAACAAAATTACAAAACTAACAATAGATTAAAACATAATAAAATAAAACATAAATAAAATTACATGAAAATATCATTCCGAGTCGGTGGAGTAATCGGAGTCATCTGAACAGAAGTAGCCAAATTCTTTTTTTTTAACAGCAAAATACAAGCATAAAAGAAATAAAACATAATAATAATAAAATCAAACAAATGTTACATTTAACTATTTTTTTTAACAGCAAACTCTTTGGTTATATTATTATAACATAATATTGCTAATTGTTTGCGAAATTCTGCTACAGTTTCTCAAGTGTCCTCATGTGGATTTAAGACGCGTTCATTGATTAACCGTTCCATAAAAATACACACTCAAACACCACAATCTCCAGACCCGGGGCTTTGTTGAGGCACGTTAGGTGGTATGACCCTCTTCAATGGCATCAGTCGTTCAGTCATCTTGTGGTTATGGAAAAATTGGGTGTACCATAACCAACTAGGAATAAGAAACTGCATACGCTCCAACAATGTATCAGTCTCTTCAGCATAAATGTTTTGCAAACTGTAGAAAAAATAATGTCAATTTTTTATTATTAAGTAATAAAACTTAATTAAAAATATTTAGGATTATAACCTATTATATATTGTTAGAGTCCATGTTATTGTGTTCACATGTGTTAAGAACCAATGTGATTTTTCTACATTCACTAGAATGTAAAACTACAAACATTGAGAAAAATATATTTAACAATTTTTTAATAATAATATAACTATTAAATAAAATGCATTACCTCATCAACAGTCCAAGTGGCAGCATATGGAGAATACGTTCCATCCCCTAATGAGAAACATTTCTCGCCTCTTAATAAATGATAATGAAATTCAGTAGATAAAATTGACCAACGTAAATCTAGCGGTCTACAATTGTACAAGTAAGTCTCCCAAGCCAGAAGATGTAGTTAGTAAATGAATTTTAAATTAATTAATAAATTAATAAGGCTAAAATTAATTTTTACTTTAAGAAATTGCTTACGTTCGACTCCGGCCAACCATCAGACCCATCTAAAACCAACAAACTCTTCCAAAAATGCGGCTCAATAATGGATGACATAGTAAGAAAAGTTTCACAACACTTTCCAGTTTTATAAAAACTCCTAATATTTTTAATAACTGCGCTTTTTTCTTTCTTTAAATTAGGAGTCGATTCAATGATCCCGAAAGGTGAAAGCAAAACAGCAGATGACATGCATATCTTTTTTTCCCGGTTTAGACCAACAGGCTGTAAAAATAATTAATTATAACATTATGTAAAAATACAAAAAAAAACTAAAATTATTAAAAACATAAATATATTACATTTTCTTCATGAATATTTATATGGCCATCCTTAAATCAAAAAAATTATAGCAAAGTTAGTATTTTTAAATATCTGACCTTTTATAGTTATAAATATTTTAAACAAAAAAATATACGCTTACATAAGGTGGTGTTGTGTAGACGTCATCATTTCTATTTGACGTTGATTCAGCATGATCATTTTTACTATAATTTTTCCCGACCAGCGTCTCTACCTTCTATAAGACAAAAAATATTTAATTAAAAACAATTTATACAAGGAAAAAATTAACTTTTAAAAAATGGAAAAGAATATACCTGTAAATGGTCCAAAATGTTCCTGATAACGTCATTCGATGATGATTTATTTTCTTTAGAATTACTCTGTGTGTGTTTTATTGGACTTTCAACAAAATATTTTAATGTATCATCATCTACACCCTCACCCCAAATGATACAACTCTCTTTCCAGTATTGTTGTTGTTCTTCTAATTGTATAGGAGAAATTACTATGGGCTCATACTGATAAATTTAACAACAAAAATATAAATGTTAAGCATACAACATTACATAAAATATAATTTAAAGTAAATGATAACTAACAAAATGAGAACGATCTAATATTGCAATTGCTTGTTCCCACGTGAGTCTGCTATATTTTTTCCATCCAAGGCAACGGGGTAAACTTCCGTCCCTATCAATTAACATCCCAATCTCCGGAAATATCTCAAATATCCACATCTAGAAAAAAAACTAATTAACTTAATATAATATAAAACGAAAGTAAATAATGTATTATATAAAAATAAACAATTACTAGCCTTAAATGCCCAAATAAATCCCTTGATGCTATATGTTAGCTTTATTTTTATTATTTTTAAAAATGACATTATGAATATGTGGGTACGTGTATTTCCAAATATAAGAACCTCATGGATAATCGTTCCATGCCCCTAGATCATTAACCAATTTTAAAAGAAACGGATCCAACAAATTTTTAGGTTCTAATCCCTTGAATCCGACCTCAACCAATAATAACAAACAAACCCGAACATCATTCATCTCTTCTAAAGTTATCAAATCATTTTTAAAAATATATAACAAATATTCTGACTTAACTTTGTGACTACCAAATAACCTTTCTTTAAAAAAAAGGAGCACTTTGGTAATTTATGTGAGGTTTAACTTCACCAAATTTAAAATCAGTAATCAAACAAAATTCTCTAGGACCAAAAGTTAAAGTGCGGCCACCGATTGAAAAGTTTATGCCATTTTCTGGATTATCAGTTAATATTTGAGTTTGAAATCTATACTAATAAATAAAGGTTTAAGGTGGACACTTGTCACTTACTCATGCTTCCTCACATTGGTTTTCCCGCCTCTCTCTCCTAATAAATGCACCTCTATCTTATTAAATAATAATGATATTATAAATATATTGTAAAATAAGAATACTAATTATATTAAATAAGAATATATAATAGGAAATCAAAATATAATTAATTAAAAAAATATTAATTTGTTATATACACACACATTTCCACTTGATATATATCGAGACCATCATAATATTCTGACAAGTTAGGACGTATTTATAAATTTATAAGTTTTATCTTTTTTAATATAAAATCTCGTGTAATACACGAGATTCTAACCTAGTATCAAATGAACTAATGATGCTTCACTGTTAAGAGATTCACATCTTAACCAATATCCAAAACATGTGTTACTAAAAATAACGAGTGCACTTGGATATGTTCTTAACTTTTCATGAATTTCTTTAACAATTTTCATATTACATCTAATAGCCACCTGAGCGGCATAATAGTGTTCTTGTATAAATAAACAAATATATATATAATTAGTTTTAACTAATTAAATGAGATTTTATCAAATATTAAATATAAAGAAAAATAACTGATAATAATAATAACTTACATTAACATTCATTTTTATAACGTAAGCGGAGAGAAAACCGGTGAAAATGAAAGTAAATGGAGAAAATAAGGAGCTACTGGCGAAAATTTGGAGTAAATAGTGAAATTATGAGTGAATGGCGAATTTATAGTATAAATGGAGAAAATAAGTCAAATCCTAACGTTAGATTCCCTGAATTTTTGCTAGATTCCCTGAATTTTTGCTAGATACCTCAACGACCCGAATTAACAATTTTAGCCCTTTTTTAGTAATTTTCACCAAATGTGGTCAAAATTTCACCACTTTTCAAAATTCTCGTAAATTCCCAAAATTTCACCACTTTCTCCAAAATTTCGCCACTTTTTCCAAAATTTCTCCAATTTCAATTTTTTAGCCATTTTTCAAAATTTACGCACCCAATCGCCATTCGGCCCCACAAAATTTGAAAAATAAAAAAAAATTATTAAATTCCGACAAAAATTTGAGGCGAAAAATTATGAGAAATTTTTAACTTTTTGGCTATTTTGATAAAAAAAAAAGTTAATGACCATTTTTAAATTTTTATTTGGTCAAATGACCATTTTGGTGAATTTCAACGCTGGTTGAAAATTTGGGTAGTTAGAAAATATATATTTTTTATAAGATACGTGAAATTCAACGCTGGTCGCAGAAATGGTGTTCTGTTATAATAATAAATTTATATTTAATAAAGGGAAAATTACTAAAATGGACATTTGACTAGTCAAACTTATAAAAATAAACAAACATTTTCAGCCTACTTTAATATGGTCATTTAGGTATGAAGCCGGCTGAAGTAGGCTAGTTTAGCCGGCTTCAAATTCCATGTCAAACCAGTTTTTTTCAGATGTTCAACTAACCAGAAACTGACACGTGGAGGTGCTAATTCCCAAGACGGCTAAAGCCCGCTTCCAAGCAGACTAAGCCGACGTGTTTTTTTAGCCTGCTATATGACTTTCCTTAGCCCACTTGATTTTAGCCTGCTATATGACTTTCCTTAGCCGGCTATATGCCTTTGTTTAGCACACTTGAATACATAAAAAATAGTATGACTTTGTTATATGACTTTTCTTAACTCACTTGATTTTAGCTTACACAATTAATGTTTCACTGTTTTTTTAGCTAAAATCAAGTGGGCTAAGGAAAGTTATATAGCAAAGTCATACTATTTTAATGTGGAAATCTACAACTCCCTCTTTATATTTGCAAATCAAATGTGACGTCACTGTTATTTATGTCATGAAGCAAGTGAGTCTCACAAGCCAAGTTACAATTACTCAATTTGTTGCCTATACATCCCTCATTTTTATTTGGGAAAATTATCAAAATGGACATTTGAACTATACAAACAAAGGCTAAAATTTAGTGGGCTAAAGAAAGTCATATAACAAAGTCATACTATTTTTTATGTATTCAAGTTGGCTAAACAAAGGCAAATAGCCGGCTAAGGATAGTCATATAGCAGGCTAAAATCAAGTGGGTTAAAGAAAGTCATATAGCAGGCTAAAAAAACACGTCGGCTTAGCCTGCTTAGAAGTGGGCTTTAGCCGTATTGGAAATCAGCACCTCCACGTGTCAGTTTCTGGTTGGCTGAACATCTGAAAAAAAACTGGTTTGGCACGGAATTTGAAGCTGGCTGAACCAACCTACTTCAGTCGGCTTCATGCCTAAATGACCATATCGAAGTAGGCTGAAAAAGTTTGTCTATTTTTGTAAGTTTGACTGGTCAAATGTCTATTTTGGTAATTTTCCCTTTAATAAAGGGGTAAATTACCCGGAGAAGTGAACGTATTTCAGGGTTTCAAATGGAAATGGGTTTTTTTATAAGAAGTTTGAATGAAATTTATTCTTATAGTTTTCTATGATAAGCTTTTTTTTCAAATGTAGAAGGGTTTTGATTTATGAGTGTGACGCTTGTACATGTTTAAATGATAGAGGAAATAATATTGCGTCCAGTTAATAACTTGGACGGGCTATCATTATTAGGGGTGAGTGAGTTGTGATTCTGGATCCTCAGAACCGTGAACCGGACCCGAAACCTCAAGGACCCAAACCACATAGGGCTTATATGGTCCGGTTCGTGGTTTTCATATTCATCAATAAAAGGGTATTCGGTTCTGCAGGGTCCTGGTCGGGTCGAGTCGGTTTCGACCCTAATCATTATGGAGAAAGGGTATTTGGGTAATAAAAGCACATATAACAACAAATTAGACCTAAATATTAAGACACAATGTTATAATAAGTTGAATGCACCATTGTAATTAAAAAATGTATCAAAACTCACTGTTAAATAAAAGGGCACATACCATAAAAAAACTAGCACATTTTTTTGTTTTTTTCACAAGTCCCTCAACAAATTTTGCAAAAAAAACACTCTTTATTTTTCTTTGAAAAGTCAATCAACAAATTTTAGCATATAAAAAACAACATACTCTCAAAAGTCACTCAACAAATTTTTATACCTAAACAACCAACATACTTTTTTATTTTCTCACAAAAATCACCCAACAACTATTTACTAAACCAAATAAATCTGCATAAGCAAGGCAAAGAAAAAAAGATAGCTATGTCTGTTTTTATGTGCAAAAATTTGCCGAATGATTTTTATGAGGAAAAACAAAAAGTTAATTTTTTATAGAATTTATCAAAAATAATAAAAATGAAAAGTTAAATCGTCGTTACAATAGTTAGACGCGTTATTCTAATAATCATTTTTGTTTTGTCTTTTTTATCTAGAAACTTTAATGTGTGTAGGAGGTCCCGATATGTTGCATAGAAACTACTAGGAAGTTACATTGGCTGTTGAAGTAGGTATTAATTCAAGAACATGTGTTATGTAAGTTACCCAGTGTGCGGCCTAATATATTTCAACGTTTTATTAATTAAAATTTTAATTTCAGATTTTTTGTAAAAATTTAGATGAATTTTATTCTTTTAGTTTTACGTAACACCGTTTATTTAATAAATTTCTCGTAATAAATTGTTATAAAGCACGTTATCATTTCTCATTTATAAGAGAATAAAATATTGTTAAAGAAAATTGTTATAAAGCACGTTATCGTTTCCGATCTTAATTTTTTTTTTTGAACAGCAACGCTAGATATTATATGATAATTGGGTTTCCCCGGGGCAACACCTAGAACATCTAGGGCAGCCCACCACAGGAGGAACCCCCTAACTGGGTAAACCCCTTGACCTGACACAGACCCCTTTTTTGTTGTTGCTAGGGTTCGAACCCTAAGACCTCCACTATGAAAAGTCTTGGGGCTACCATTGCACCAAATGACCAACGGTATTTCCCAATCTTACTAAGGAAAGAATGTGGCAGTAAAAATGTCTCTTCCCACCTTGTTAAGAAAAAAACAGTCATAATAAAAATATATTTTTAAAACATGATTCGTAACCTAAATTTCACATCTAAATATTTTATAGTTTTTCGAGTTATATTAATTATAAAATTATATATATATACTTTGTATTATACTTATATGATATTGTTACATTTTTATAAGTAATATGTTTGTTTAGATTCACGAGTATGATCATTATCAGTATGTGAAGTTTAAGTTTAAGTTTGTTTAAACTCGGCTCGATTTAAACTTTTAATGAGCCTATCTTCAGTAACTCACAAACGCCGTCACCTTTACACCCTTAATATATATAGGTTTAAGAGAGAAACATTAAATAGTTAGGAATAAAAGGAACTACTTTTTAGCTCTTGTATCATATTTCAATAAATGGTTAATACGATTGTTTCTCTATTTGTTTGTTCCTTGATCAAAAGCTAAAATTTAGTTATTAGTTTATAATTATTTATTTGGGTTGAGCCAAGAGGTTTTTCTAGCTGTGAGTTTTATCCTGAGTTAGGGGTTTGATCCGGATTGATGGGATAGTTGGACATGATTTATATAACATTATCTTTCAAAATGATTTTGATGTCTCCTTAAAAAAAAGTTTATAAATATCTACTAATTTTCTTCGACCTCAATACATACATTGATACATATATAAAGAGAGAAGTTGAAGAGACTTTAAAAAACACATTATGCATGTATAAATTATAGAGGGCTATGTGAAACCCGCTAAGTTCACGTGGTTTTGCAGCAATATACATAGGTTGGACGTACTATTTATTGGGTTACACACGTCATCATAATGGAGAAAGGGTAATTGTGTAATAGAAACTCGTTATAACAGCAATTAGACCTAAAAAGTGGGACTTAACGTCATAATAAGTTAAGCCCACCGTCGTAATAAAAAATGTATAAAACCATTATTAATAACAGAATGAAACGCATTGTTATTCGAGTCAGACGCATTGTTATAATATGTTAAAGTAATATGATCTAGTGTATCATTTTGTTTTTTTATATATAAAAATCCTTTTCATTTAATTAGTACGTGTAAAAGTGATTCTTGTCTCTCACAAAAGTGGTATGGATCAATTCATGCAAGTCCATATTTAAGTGGTGTTTATTTGGGAAAAATTGTTCTTAATTTTTATTTTTATTTGTCAATTTGCTTGTAACATACATAAAATTGTTAATTCAGGTCGTTGAGGTATCTAATCTACGCATTGGTGAAAATTTAATAGTAGATTTAGAAAATGTATGAATTAACCGTTCTAAAAAAACACTTATCATAAAGCCTTCTGGTAAAGTGGTAGCCTCATAACTTTTCAAATGGAGGTTTTCGCAGTTGTAAGTTTCCTCCTAGGTTGGTCCCGGGTTCGAGTCCGCTGCGGTTACAACTCATTGGGAAAGACATGCATGACTCATAGGAACACCCGGACTGCTTCTGAAAAAAGTTGCCTTTAAAAAATATATAAAAAAAAACCTTATGTACTTTCAAAAGTATTAATATCTTTGATTAAACTTCACTAATGAAGAGACCCGAGACCTATTATTAAATATCCAAAGACTCCACACATGATGGAAGATCTTTAATTTGACTAACTAGATGGTTATACCCGCGCTTCGCCGCGGGTGTCGTGTTCATTGTTACTAAAATTTAAATAAAGACGTAGACGTAATGATAAAAATAATGGTAATAAAAAAGAAACATAAAACTAAATAATAAAAAGGAAAAAAAACAAAATAAAAATTCACCGGTTCGGATCGTCGAAAACCATAAAATCGAATACCAATATGGGTTCCGATAATATCAATACCAACAATGATGTTGTTCGCTCATAATATGTTTGAAACCGGCACGGTACCACAACGGTAACGGCACTCGCTATACACAACGATACGAAGAAACTCTATTTTGAATACAACTCCGTTTTAAAAAAAAATTATATCAGAACATTGACAAAAAAAAAATAAAAACAGCCGCGCACTCTGTATTCTGAATAAAAATTAACGAACGAAAGTTATTAAAGGAAAACGAAATTAATAGAAAATGAAACGGACTAAAAGCGTACATTATATATAGTATAAGGGTTGAAATTGAAAAAAAAACATTTAAATAAAGACGTAGACGTAATGATAAAAATAATGGTAAAAAAAAGAAACATAAAACTAAATAATAAAAAGGAAAAAAAACAAAATAAAAATTTACCGGTTCGGATCGTCGAAAACCATAAAATCGAATACCGATATGGGTTCCGATAGTATCAATACCAACAATGATGTTGTTCGCTCATAATATGTTCGAATCGACACGGTACCACAACGGTAACGGCACTCGCTATACACAACGATACGAAAAAACTCCATTTTTAATACAACTCTGTTTAAAAAAAAAATTATATCGGAACATTGACAAAAAAAAACAGTTGCGCACTCTGTATTCTGAAAAAAAATTAACGAACGAAAGTTATTAAAGGAAAACGAAATTAATAGAAAATGAAACGGACTAAAATCGTATATTATATATAGTATAAGGGTTGAAATTGAAAAAAAAAACGGTAACGGCACTCGCTATACACAACGATACGAAAAAACTCCATTTTGAATACAACTCCGTTTTTAAAAAAAATTATATCGGAACATTGATAAAAAAAAAACAGCCGCGCACTCTGTATTCTGAAAAAAAATTAACGAACGAAAGTTATTAAAGGAAAACGAAATTAATAGAAAATGAAACGGACTAAAATCGTATATTATATATAGTATAAGGGTTGAAATTGAAAAAAAAAATGTTTTGCTTACTTGTACTATGTACTGTTATGCTTGTACATTTATGAATAGTGAATTTTGTGAGTAAACCTAATTTGCTAATTAATACGAAGTGAATTGTTCATCTATCTTTCTAAACAATTTGGTTAACTTACTCCTCAAGTTTGGTTCATCTAATAATTCTTTTAGTTATTTTAATAAAAAAAAACAAAGCTCTTTATCTTTTTTTAATAAACTATGTAAACCGAGTATTAATATTCTAATCGGCTTAAAGAAACGAATTCGAACTCAAAATTGCCCCTCAACCAACCAATCATATAGTGTCACCTCATGTTACCCGAATGAACCTTAAAATATCAGAATATGTTGCGACGGTGTTTACGAATGAACCCTTTAAACCAACAAACCATGTAGTGCCACCTCACAACCCAACATTCCCCCATAAGAGCTTCATCCACAGGCTCATGAACCCGATTTTCAGCCCGCAAACAAATCCCGCGCCACTTGTGCGGTGTTCCCGTGAGCCAACCCGTATATGAACCCGCGTCCACCCTGAAAAAATAAAAAGATTGTATGAATCCGATTAGGCCCACAAAAAAAAGTCACTTAGTTGCATCATGCTATGTCTTTTAGCTCACTTTATTAGTTGCACCAAATCAATTTTACCCGCTGCTATAATTAATTTCTTTTTTATGTTCTCAATATATGAATTTGAATTTTAAAAAACAATAATAATAATAATAAAATCATAGCAAAATATAGTTGACTATGTTATAGCCAAAATCACTTTACTAGATGTACCAAATACAACCACTAGCTTAGTTTAGTGGTAAAGGTGTATATCAATACTTTATTAAAATGAGGAGGTATTGGTTCAAGTCCCACTTGTGACAAAAATTAAAAGGGGGTCCAAGTTAGGCCATGGAGTTTTCTCACCTATGGTGGGTTTCTTCCTGTGGGGTTGGAGATGATCGAGTGGGCCAGTGGCCCGTCAGTGATCCAAATTGCCGTTCAAAAAAAAAGATGTACCAAATGGATGATTTCTTATATCTTTTACAGCATCTTTATACAATTTTTTTTTAAATGGTAAATTTTAAAAAAAACAAAGAGGTAAATGGTATGGTTGATCCAAAAAAGTGATAAATGGTAAAACCGTGATTCTCAATCACGGTTTCAGTTCATTTTTGCAAACACCTAATGATTGGGTGTCAGAAACTTGACAAAGATTACCATCTTAACTAAAACCGTGATTCTCTTTCACGGTTTCAGTGTTACCATTTTAACTGAAATCGTGATTCGTAAGAACTGTTTCAGTTACTTTATTGTAAACCAGTAATTTTATTGCACACGTCTCTCGATAATACCAATTTGAAATGCCAAGCTCTTATCCTTCGGAGGGAGAATCACTCTAATCAAATCTGTTCTTAATGCTTTACCCTTGTATTATTTCTCCTTATATAAAGTGTCCGAAAGTCTCTTAGCTACTCTCGACAGCCTGAGGAGAAAGTTCCTATGGGGTGGGGTGACTAAGGAGAAATCAAAGGTGTGTTGGGTTTCGTGGGAAAGGTGACCTCTCCACGCAATTTCGGTGGTTTAGGGCTAAGCTCGCTATGCTCGGCTAACAATAGTCTGCTGGCCAAATGGTGGTGGAGGTTCAAAACAGAAGATAAATCTTTATGGAGAAAGGTAGTCTGGGCATTGCATCATAATTCCCGTCACTGAAATTTTATTCATGTAAAGTTATCAATGCCTGGAGTTTGGAAGCAAGTATTTGGTGTGTCTACACACTTGTTACAACTTGGTGTGGATTTAACAAAATTGATCAGGGGTGAACTCAGGAGTGGGTCAACTTTGCATTTCTGGAATGAATGTTGGTGCGGGTCGGCTACTCTGGCTGAATCTTATCATGCCTTATTCGCTATAGAAAGGGACAAGTGTTGCAAAATTGTTGATCGGATAAGGATGGTTGGTAGTGTGGTTTCGATGACATGGGACTTGTCCGAGATCCCGTCCTCAACAGCAGCGTTAAACGAGTTGCAAGGAATTTCGCATGAGTTATCATTTGTGGTTCTCTCTTGTTCAGCGGATAGCTGGCGGTGAGCTATCGATCTGTCTGGGTGGTTTTCTGTCTCAAGCCTAAAATGTCAAATTAATTGGGCCAGTTTGTCATCTCCTGAATATATTTTCGCCCGGAAAAACTAGGTCCCCACTAAGGTGGGAGTGGTGGTGTGGAGAGCTGAACTAGACAGACTTCCGATGAAAGGGGCATTAATTAGAAGGCACATTCATGTGCAATCACCATGGTGCATCCTGTGTGGCGACGTCAAGGAGACGATAGAACATGTGTTCATTTCTTGCGCCTTTGCCTAAGATGTTTGGCAGGTAGTGTTCCAATGGTGCAAGATTTTACCTTTTTTGCATCTGATGTTCGTGATCTTTTGGGTATCTTCAAGTTCATTCCAGGTCGGTAAAAAAAGAAAAAAACTATTCATGCTGTCATCTTAACTACTATTTGATGCATCTGGAACACTAGGAATAAAATTTTGTTTGAGGATGGAGAGAGATCTTTGGAAAGGATAATTGAAGACGTAAAGACCATGGGGTTCTTACGGATTAAAAACAGATCTGGGGCTAGTTCCATTACCTGGGATCAATGGAAGGCATTTGAGTTGTCTAGTCTTTTTAATTAGTTCTATGTGCTTGGTGTGGTTTTTCTTTGTATATTAGTGTATCTTGCCAGCCTCTGGTAGAGGTGCACAAATCGGTTTTTTCAACCCGAACCGGTTTAATCCGACCCGAACCAGTTTGGTCAACGCTGGGTCAAAACCGGTTTGCCCATAAACCGGTTTGGGTTAACCCGGTTTGGAGGCAAGGAAATCCCTAACCTATTAAACCGGTTAGGGTCAGGTTGAAACCGGTTTGTGTGTTAAACCGGTTTATATTAAAAAAAATCAAAAAAATTCATTAAAATTCCATATTTTTAATAAAATATATATATATATATATATATATATATAAAAAATATAAAACATAAAGTGCAACATTTATTAATATTTGAAAAGTTCAGAAATTAAATAAACATTACAAGATAAAATTATAAAATTGAAAAACATTACATATGACAATATATATTTTTATTTTTTGGAATATTGATTGATTATTCTTGTGTGTTGTCTTCGGAACCGGAGCTTCGTAGCCATGCATCTTTGGCTAGTTCTTCATCGGTGACTGGTTTGGATATTCCAAGATCAACCTCGTTGTTGTGTATGATTTCTTCGGCTTGAATTTCGTCTTCGAGAGAAGTTTGGTCTTGTATCCTATCCATCGCATTCAAATGGTCATTCAAGCAAATGCACATTTCTATCGTCAGGGGGTGAGTCTAGTCCTTCGTATCGATAAGATCCTGCCACTAAAAGAAAACGCAGATTCCGAAGCTACCGTGGAAGCTTGGACGGTTAGTATGGCAGAAAGAATCGGAAACGAAGCTTCTTTTTTTTTCCACCAAGCCAAAATATCAAACTCAAAAACTGTAGGAGGCATAAACGCTAAAAAGTTTGTGCCAATATACCTTTCGAGTTCGCTACTCGGGGTGCTACCTCGAGCCCGTTTACTAAATTCATTTAACATTTCGTTATATAAATTCAAATTAACATCCCTCGAGCGACCACTTGATGATGTACCCATTATATCATGTGGAATCGGAGTTGTACCATATTTATGTAAATAAACATCAAATAAATCTTGTAAACATTTGTTAAAATATGTTTTTGTGCCTTGTGCAAAATGGATGTCTTCACTATCCAAATTCAAAGCGTTAGTAATTCTATCAATCAACGTTTCAACCCCGAAAACATTTATGGTAGGGTTTAACGCGGCGGCACAAGTTATAACGAGAGGCATTGCTTTAAAATATTTTACTAATTTTTCTTTCATCGGTTCTATCATTTTTGTAAAAAGAGTGCTTTTATTTTCAAGTTCATACAACTTGTTAGCCATTAAATATATTTGTTTTAGAGTTAATGGACTTGTGGGATAATAAACACCGGATAAAAAAGTGGTGGCGGTTTTGAAAACTTTAAGCAATTCGGTTACGTCTTTTAAAATGTCCCAACTCGTAGACGAAATCTTTAAAATTTTACGACGAGGTTTTGAGGAAAGCATTTCATGAAATATTTCTAAAGTTTCTCTTTGTCGTAAAGCGCTATGAAACATATTATAAGTTGAGTTCCATCTTGTCTCGACGTCCCAATTCGGACCTAAGCAAAGATTATTCGTTTCACGACAAAATCTAATATAATCATGGTATTTTTTTTGTTACTAAAAATATCTTTAAGCATTACTCGAAAAGCATGTGTTAAGTTTGAAACCTCTTCAATTGCAAGCCCGGTTTGCACCGCCAAGTTAATGATGTGTGCGACACATCGACTATGAAAAAAAACGCCGTTGCAAACCGGTTTATATTCCATTTTTAGTTTTTGAACCGCATTTGTATTGTTAGATGCATTATCAAAAGAAATTGAAAAAAGTTTATTTTGTAATTTAAATTCGGTTATAACACCATCTAATATATAAAATAAGTTTTCGCCGGTGTGTGGATATTCAAACAAGTCAAACGCGATTGTACGCTTCATCATTTGCCACGTATTAGGATCAACCCAATGCGCGGTAACGCAAAGGTACTAATCGGGTATACCATGTGGAGCCGACCAAACATCGGTGGTTAAGTTTACACCGGTTTCCAAATTTTCAAATCCCAAAATTAATTCTTTTTTTGCTTTTTTTCATATTTTTATACAATCTCGTCTAAGGGTTGTGCGACTTACTTGATGATAACGTGGTTGGAGTGTCTATTGAATTATTCTTGTCAAGCGCGGATTGTCAAAGTGGTTAAACGGCAATCCTTCTTGGATCACTAACTTCGTCATTCCATCTCGAACAATATTTGGATCAAAGTTCCAAATTCCTCCTTCGGGTGTCATCGAGGCTTGACCTTCACTTGGATTTCTCTTCAAGGACGAACAAGATTTTTCCATATGAGATCTCAAACTAGTGTTTGAATCTTTCCCCAAAAACGCACCACACATCTTGCAACGGGCACGTTCCTTCCCGTTTGACAACAAACATAGATCGTAATTGCACCAAATTGCCGGATTTCTCGTTGTTGCTAAAATTTTCACAACGGTAACTTCGTTTGAGGAACCACCAACACCAAAACTTGCCATGCTTTTTTTTAGAGTTTAGAGAGCGTTTTTTAGCGTTTAAAGGGTGGTTTTAAAGATTAGAGAGTGTAGAAAGATGTATGATTAAACTTAAACACCCCCACCTATTTATAGTAAATTAATGGTGAAAAAAGGCCAAAAAAAGGCTAAAAAGCCTCCCAACGGCTATAAAGCCGTTGAATAACAGCTAGTTTCTCATCAGGTCCCAAACCGGTTTACCGAACTGGTTCACACAAACCGGTCCTCAACCCGGTGGCCTCCTAAATGATTTAAACCGGTTTGTAACCGGCGGTTTAAGCGTAACCTGAACCGGTTTGTCCCTAACCGGTTTGCCGGTTTGAACCGGGTAGGAAAAAAAAACGGTTTTTTTTGTGCACCACTAGCCTCCGGCTAGCTTTTGGTGTTTTAATGAATTACTTTTTCGTTGGTAAAAAAAATACTATTTTAAAGAAAAAATATATATTATATTTGACAGCATGCTTATATCTCTTGTAAGATATTTTTGTTTGTGATTTATTATGGCAAATGGATTCACCACAATTTGAACGTATATATAATGACGAAAGGGAAAAAGATAATCCAAAGAAAGCTCGGGAAACAAAGTCAATCGAAAGAAAAATCGAGTTATTGAGAAAGGAAAATCAAGTTATTGAAAGAAAAATCGAGTCAAAAGTTTATTATGTCTCATTCTATCACGCATGTTATACGTATAACATATCGATGTTTAAAAAAACCAATTTTTTTTTATAATAAATTAAGGGTATAGTAAGACTGTAATCAAATTAAAAATAATTAAATATTCAATTTTATGGTATAACTAGCTTAGAACCTGTGTACTACACAGGGTGAAAAAATATTAATACATAAATTTCTTAAATCTGTATATATATATCTTATAAGTGAAAAAATGTATTACATATACTAACAATATAAAACAAAATAAAAAAATATGTAAAAATTAATATATAATAGAATTTCAAAAATAAATAAAATACTATTCAATATAATTTGACTTTCATTTTCTATTTGGTTGAAAACATAAGTTAGGTAATTACATTTTAGAAACATCTTATAATATGATATAATTTAAAATAAATGTTTTTTATTAGTATAATTAATAATTTATTTAAAAATATATTATTATTGAAAATATGGAAGTATATTTATTAAGAGAGAGAGGCGGAAAAAAACTTAAAAGAATGAATATGATGACGACACGTGGCATTGATAAACCTTTATTTATTATATAGTATAGATTTTAAAATAATGTCATGCAAGAAATGAGTGACTTTGAAAAAGTTAACAATCGTAAAGTATTGTAGGTTTAACTCTCTAAACTCTTTTCACGCATTAAAAAAGACTAACGTGGCATTCTCTTCATCTAAATCCTTGATTTTCTTAATCGATGTTCTATCATGATTTTTTATATTATATTTTAATAATAAAGGTAGTATAAACAATTTTGTGTGTGTTATTTAAATTATGAGTTCAAGATCTTTGAATTTTGTATCTGTTTTGTTCTTATTGCAATTTTGTTTAAAAAATTTCTTGACTCTACATATATTTTGACAACAAAATTAAGAATATGTAATTACTTATTAAAACAATAAGTTATTTTTAATATGTATGCAATATGATATTATATATATGTAACTAGGTTAAAATCCCGTGTGTTACACGGTTTGAATAAATATAATATTATATATTAAGTAATATTTTTTTTAAACATGTGTTTTATATGGGTTGAACAAACCCGTGAAATACAATATAATCTGTTAAAACATACACTCGTCAAAATCCGTGAGAAGATTTATTCATTAATATAGTATATAGATTAATATTTCTTTAAAAATGTATCATTATTAAAAATAGAAATGTATTTAATAAGAGAGAGAGTTAGAAAAAAAATGATGAGAATTAATATAGAAATAACACGTGGCATGAAAAACCTTTATTTATTATATAGTATAGATATGGTATGATTACATGTATGTAATATGACATTATTTACATATATGTATTATGGTATTACATAAAAATAGTATCTTATTACATATGAGTAAAAAAATCCATTTTTTATGAACACGAAGTCGATTACATATATGTACTCGTTCACTACAAGAAATCTTAGCAGTTTCGTCGAGGCAATCTCGACGACAAGTGTCGTCGAGATAGGGCACCCAAATACGGCGACATGTCGTCGGCGATGGTCCCAGTCAAATTTTTTGACTATTTTCACCTTTTCTCGACGACATGTCGTCGGCGATGGTCCAGCGGGAAAAAGTGAAAAGTTTTGGCGCTCATCGGCGACATCTCAGGGCAATCTCGACGACATAAAAGGGCAGTCTCGACGACATGTCGTTGCAATTGGCCATTTTAATTTTTTTTTCTTTTTTTTTGTCAGGTAGAATTTTAATTGTTTTTTTATTTAAAGGAAATACCTAGTCTCGACGACATGTCGTCGAGATATGTGTGTATTAAAAAATCATTTTTATTTAATAATTAAATTAAATAAAATAATTATAAAAAAAAGACCCAATATCGACGACATGTCGTCGAAACTGGTCTTAGTTAGTCTTATCTACGCAGGAAACCCTTTTTCCTCCTCATTTCACCCCCTTTTCTCTCTACTCTTTCTCTCGACTTTCACCATCAAATCCGACCATTTTACTTGAAAATCCACCATGCTCCACCTCAACCACCACCATTACTTATCTTTCTTGAAGTGGTAAGACTCTATTTTGACTTTTTTTAGTAATTTTCCATTATAATTGAAAATTTTTAATATAAATCTTGTGTAGGTGAGGGTTTTGGTTAAGTAAACGGATTGGAAGCTAGATTGAGGCTTATAGGTATATTTTTGTTAAATTTAGTTTCGCATAGTTGTTTTAATTGTTATTTATTTGAATAATATAGATGAATATATAAATGTATGTATTATTTGTGAAATTGATGGTTAATTTGTATAGATGTATGTATTATATTTGTGTAATACTTTGCTAATTGGTATATATTTGTGAAATTTAGTTTTGTATGTATTATTTGTATGAATTATATGTTGTTATTTATTTTTTGTGATGTATGGTTTGTATGAATATAGATAAATGTATGCATGTATATATGTTAGTAATTTAAACACGCACCGTTTCACTTGTTTTGACCTGAGTATTTGTATGTATTATTTATTTGGGTATTTGTATGAATGTAGGTGAATATATTGTTGTTATTTATTTTTTGTGAAATATATAATTTGTATGAATATAGATGAATGTATGTATGTATATATGTAGATAAATATATTGTTGTTATTTATTTTTTCCATTATAATTTAAATGTTTTAATATAAATCATGTGTAGGTGGGGTTTTTGGTTAATTGAACGGATTGGAAGCTAGATTGAGGCTTTCCCGACGGTATCTTGTTTACAAATTCGGAGGTATTATGTATATATTTATGTGAAAATTAGTGTATTTGGGTATGTAGTTTTGTATGGATATATAAATATATTTGTGTAATACTTTGCTAGTAGGTATATATGTGTGAAATTTAGCTTTGTATAGTTGTTTTAATTGTTATATATTTAAATAATATAGATGGATATATAAATGTATGTATTTTATTGTGAAGTTGATGGTTAATTTTTATAGATGTATAAATATATTTGTGCAATACTTTGCTAATAGGTATATTTTTGTTAAATTTAGTTTTGTATAGTTGTTTTAATTGTTATTTATTTGAATAATATAGATGAATATAAAAATGTATGTATTATTTGTGAAATTGGTAGTTAATTTGTATATATGTATGTATTATTTATGAAATTGTAGGTTTGTATAGATGTATAAATATATAGATGTATGCATTATTTGTGAAATTTGTGAATTGTATGTTTGTGTAGGTGTATTATTTGTGATGTTATGTATGTATTATTTGTATGAATTATATGTTGTTATTTATTTTTTGTTATGTATGGTTTGTATGAATATAGATGAATGTATGCATGTATATATGTTAGTATTTCAAACACGAACTGTTTCACTTGTTTTGACCCTGAGTATTTGTATGTATTATTTATTTGGGTATTTGTATGAATGTAGATGAATATATTGTTGTTATTTTTTTTTGTGAAATGTATAATTTGTATGAATATAGATGAATGTATGTATATATGTAGATGAATATATTGTTGAGGGTTGGAGACGTATGCACACTTCTCACGCCACATGGGTCAACGATCGGGCACAAAACAATTGGGTAAGTAAATATATTTTGTTACTATGTTACGAATCAAAGTATAAATGAGTCAAAATGACACGTAACCATTATAAATGGGTCAAAATTACTCGTTTAACCCAAGTCCACTAATACATGTATTTGGATACCTTTATTGTAGGGTTATTGATGCTTGAGAAATTATTTGTGTATTATGTTTGTATATGATTTGCAAAAACTTACACATTTTGTTTATTTGCAATACTAATACATGTATATATTGTGTTTTGATACCTTTATTGTAGGGTTATTTTTGATACATTTATTGTAGGGTTATTGTAGTCGACCCGGCAACCAAGATGATGACGATGAAGATGATTAAATTGTTTTGTAGCATTTTATTTGAACGATTTGCAATAACTTACACATTTTGTTTATTTTTGTTGAATGTTTTATGTATTATTTTGTGTAATGTTTTAATTTATATAACAGGTTTGGCAGGTTTTGAGTTTTTGTTTTGTATAAAAATCTGGAAAAAATTTTAAAATTTTAAAAAAATATAATTTATACCAATCTCGACGACATGTCGTCGAGATTGGGTCGTCGAGAAAGGGTATTTTTAATTTATTTTATATTTATTTTTAAAAGTAAAAACCTTTTCCGACCCCCCAATATCGACGACATGTCGTCGAGAAAAGGGTTACCTATCTCGACGACTAATTCTCGACGACATTTTAAGCAGTCTTGACTAAGCTTTGCCGACGGAAGCAATATCGACGCCATGTCGTCGAGATAGGCTTTCTCGACGACATGTCGTCGAGACAGGTCGTTGAAACTGCCTAAAATTCTTGTAGTGGTTTCAGATTTAAATTTTGATTATATTTGATCAAAACACAGTCTATTACATATATGCAATCCAATTTTTAATTTGATCAATCGTATTTTCCATATAGTTGCATTGTCCAAAGAACAAGAAACCTAAAAAAAGTGAACTGGACTCTCAAGCAGTGACGGATCTAGGAAAAAAATTCAGGGATATCAAATTTTTTGCCTCCATTTGCACCCATAAATCACTATAAATAGGTGGAGGGTATTTAGGTTTAATCACACCTCTCTCTACATTCTCTGATATCTAAAATCGCTCTCTAAACGCTCAAAAACGCTTTCTAAACTCTCAAAAAAAGAAATCATACGCGACAACGAGGTTGATCTTGGAATATCAGACTCAGTCACAGATGAAGAACTAGCCGAAGAGGCAAGGCTACGAAGCTTCAGTTCCGAGCATTCGTATCATGACGTACCAGAATAAACAATAAAAAGTCCAAAAAATAAAAATATATATTATCACTTTGTCTATATTTCCAATTTTCTAATTTTATCTTGTAATGTTTTGTAATTTCCGAACTTCCCGAATATGAATAAACGTTGAACTTTATGTTTTATTTATATATATATATATATATATATATATATATAGGGGAAGGTTCCATTAAGAAGTGGTTTTTGGCTAAGAAACGCTAAGAAGTTGGTCAAACGAACTCCGATTGAGCTCATTCCAGCGTCGTTGGAACCATCACATCGAACTCTAATCCCAACCCAAAAACCTAAACCCCCTTCACCCGCACCCCCAAAAACCTAAACCCCCTTCCAACTCCACCCCAAAAAGCTTAAAACCACCACCCCCACCCACCCAAAAACCTAAACCCCCCATCCCACCCCCCCCCCCCACCCCAAAAAAAAAAATCTAAACCCACCCCCACCCCCAAAAAAACCTAAACCATAAAATGTAAATCTTAAAAGCTAAACCCTAAGGCTAAAACCCTTAAATTCAAACGTAAAATCTAAACCTTAAAAGTTAAACCCTAAAAGCTATGATGGTAGAGTTCGACGAGACGGTTCCAACACCACTGAACTGAGCTTAATCGGAGTTCGTTTGATATCGTTTCTAAGCGTTTTGGCCATTTCTTAGATTTTTTAGCGAAACATATTTCTTATTTGATCATCCCCTTATATATATATATATATATATATATATATATATATATAGGGAGATGATCAAGAGAAAACCATAAAGTTAGGCGAAAACCACTCTTAACCAATCAAAAAAATTCTTTTAAAATTTTATTTTTTATTTAAAAGGTGAATTTGGTAATTTAACACCTTTTATTTTGGTAGTTATCTATCATTTTTGAATTCCTTTAATGGTAGTATCGATTCATGAGAATATATATTTGAGTCTTCATCTTGATTCATATGTTTAATTTTTCATTACTTCAATCGATTAAAAATATTCATGATGTTCAGCAAGTTCAAGATGGTTTAGATTTTTATCACTTTAATCAATTATTCAGTTTCAATGTTTCATATCGAAAGGATGTTCAACAAGTTCAAGAGATTGAAATTATTAAAAGAATTCATCAGTTTCAATGTTTAGATTTTTCATCACTTTAATAGATTCATATGTTTAATTTTTAGTACTTTTACGTCTATTAAAATTGTTTTTTTTTCTCGGTCAAGTGACGTTGAAGTAATTAAAGTTTGTGAATGTATTTGGATGATCGCGAATTCAATGGATTACGTACATTATTGTGAATTTTGATTGTAGTGGTTCAGATGGTGTTCATCATATGTTCTTTTTTTTTTTTTTCGTATGAGCTACGTATTACGTAACTTGTAAGAGATACGTATATGTAACTCAATTCTTCTTCCATTTTTTTGTTTATGTTTACCCATGTTTACGTGTTAGCTACGTATACGTAACCCATAACAATCAACATCATCTCCACTCGTAACATCTACATCATCTCCACTCGTTACTCTACAAAGAAAAAACATTGAAGACAATTCTTGAAGACAGTTCGTATGAACTACGTATATGTAACTCGTATGAACTACGTATACGTAACTCGTTTGAGCTACGTATGTGTAACTGGTTTCTTCCCATTTTTTATGTTCTGCTGAACATATGTAAATATGTAAACCTTAATTTTTTCTCTGCGCTACGTATATGTAACTTGGTTATTCTTTCCCTATTTTATTAATTATGTTGACACACGTTTACATATACGTAAACATATATGTAATTATTTAAACGTTGTAAAAAAATAGCAGTCATTCAATTGTTATTCACTAATTTGTGTAAATCATGAGTTTTGAACTTGAATGAAACTGATTTTATGTGGATTAAGAAAGAGGGTTTTAAGGGATTTTGATTGTTTCTAAAATAAAAAAATTACAATCTACCTAATATATCCCTATAGCATTTAATTAAATCCATTATCTAATAGATATTTACATTTTTCCCACTAATTAATCTCATCCATCGATCAATTTCAATCAATAGTTAAAACTTGGTTTTCTTGGTTTTCGCCTAACTCTTGGTTTTCTCTGGAATTCTCTCTCTCATATATATATATACATAGTGTTGAGTTTATTAGAGAACTCACTTTAATATGAGAACTAGAGAACCACTAAGAAAAGAATTGGTGGAATTTTAAAGAGGAAGGGTAATATTGGAACTTACAATATATAAATCTTTAAACATTTCTATCTTTTGCATACATTATTATTTTTTTTTAAAAATTGCACCATTAAATCAAAAATTTCTTTATCTTTCATTTGAGTATAAATAACGTTATAAAAAATAAGAATTAACTCGTCGTTTTTTTTCTTATTATTTTCAATATTGCATATGTGTAATATCACCCCAAAAACCCTACCCCCACCCGAAAACCTAAACCCCCCACCCACCCCCACCCAAAAACCTAAACCTACCCACCCCACCCAAAAACATAAACCCACCGCACCCACCCCTACCCTAAAAAACCTAACCCTAAACGTAATACTGCATATGTGTAGTACCACCCCAAAAACCTAACCCACCCCCAAAACCTAAACCCCTCACCCCACCCCCACCCAAAAACTTAACCCCTCACCCCACCCAAAAACTTAACCCCACCCCACCCACCCCCAAAAACCTAAACCCACCCACCCCCCATCCAAAAACCTAACCTAAAAGCTAAGCTAAACCCAAAAACTAAACCCTAAAGCTAAACCGACTATTTTTTCGAGTTTTTTTTTTTTGAACGAGGACGGCGTGGGAAAAAAGGTCTCCGAACCACTTTTTTAGTTTTTGATTTATATTTTGAGTTATGATTTTTTATTATTTTTTTTACCTTTAAAGATGAGTTCTCGAGTTCTCTCCCTAAATGTTAGTTTTCTTATGAACTTCACCCTATATATATATATAGGGGCCGGTTATCATACAAAGTGTTTTAATGTACGAAGCGTACGAAGTCACCAGCATGCGACACGTGTTCAGTGGGCGAGGGGTAAATGCGTTCGCGTTATAATCACGCATGATTTATAATAACGTATGACCATAATAACGTAATCACGCATGGTATAATTATGACCATAATCACGTAATCATGTAATCACGCATGTTATAATTTTGACCATAATCACGTAATCACGCATGTTATACACATGACCATAATCACGCATGGTATACGCACAACACATCTACCTTTTAAAAAAAGTCGTTTTTTTTTAATAAAAGTATAGCAAAAGTATACTCAAATTAAAGAGAATAAAATGCTCGATTTTATGGTGTAATTTTTTTTAAAATAATGTCGTATAAAAAGTTATGCTTGTTTTAAAAAGGGGGTAGGTGGGGTGAGGTTTGGTTTTCTCTGAAGCCCTCCCCTATATATATATAAATATATACATATATATATATATATTGAATTTTATTGATTTTTTTTTAATTTTAAAAAAACCAGTTTAAAACAGTTTCACAGTCAAACCGGTTTTGAATGGGCCGGACAGTTTAATAGGTTTAGGTTTTTAGGGATTGTAAACCGGTTTGAACCGAACCGGTTTGAGGCAAACCGGGTTTGAGCAATAATTGACCAAACCGGTCTGGTTAAAAAAAAACCGATATGTGCACCTCTACCGACCGAGCCTCTTCAAGTCCGGCCTCGGTTTTATATTTTCTAGATATTCAGGTTTGGTTTCGGGTGGGTTTCTACTGGTTCGGTCTTGACCCGATTCAAAACACTGCTGAAAACACCCAACACAGTAAAAATGATTAGTGGAACAAAACCATATCCAGGTATCATCTCAAACTTATATGATACTTAAATAACTAAACACTTTAAAATTCAGAAGTTAAAAGGTGTCAAAATTGTCTATTCTTCTTTCCAAAAGACTCAAACATATTCCACTAAACTCGAGTCCCCCTGTTCAGACTCACCATGCGGTTAGAACCATCCATCAGCCCGCCTCTAGCCGCAAAACCACCATAGTTCCGACCTGCCCCCACCCCTGCATAATCTTGATACCTTGTGCTCTGATACCCACCTCTAGATTGACCCGTCCGGTCCCTTTGATAGCCCTGACCAGGACCATATGGTCTACCAACGCCATAACCAGACTGCTGCCGTCCTTGAGAGTAAGACATATTGTCCTGCCATTTATTGCCGCCAGCAACTGATGCATAGTCCTGACCCTCACGCCGCCTTGATGGCAAGGACTCCAACCCACCACCACCAAACCTCGCCTCGGTGGCCCGCTCGTTACTCTCTGCAAGAACCGATAGCTTTTCAGTTAACTGAAAAGCCAGAGACTGTAACCGGCTAAGCTCAACTTCATGGAAAACGATGGACCGAGTAGGTTGGTCCCAGCTGGCATAAAGCTCCTCATTGATCATCATCTTGCTAACAATACAATGGGTTTGACTTTCCGACAGGTCAAACATCTTTGAAAGCTGTTCCAACTTTAGTGTCTCGTATGATGATGAATAGGTGAATAGGTAGGTTCGTAAAGCCTCTTCCTTGATCTTGTTTTTCAGCATTTCTATAACTGTTTCCTGGTTTTTAAGAAGCTTCCAGACATCTAGTGAGTTGATAACATTAAACGATGTCTGGAAATTACCTTTGCTAAGGGCTCGAGTGGCTGCCATAATGTGATCCCGCACATTTTCAGGGGGGGCGGTAAATGTCTGTCTGTCGTTTATTTCAAGTAACCGTCTTAGCGTCTTGCTTATGACTTTCCGCCTTGCATCATGGCTGTTTGCTGCCATGTTGGGAACCTCGAGTAGCATGGCACATGTTAAGTGTACAGACTCTAGAAGTTCGAGGTTGATGTGCATGTGGTATGGCATCTGCCTTCTCCTTTCCAGGCGTTCCTGCAGAAACCAGTAACTCGAAATTAGACGGACAAAAACGAACATGTTGGGGGTCGTACAAAACAGGTCAAGAAATCAATGGCTTAAATAGTATGAATCTAGTGCAATAATAGTTATTGTAAAGAGTTAAATAAAAACACAGAAGGGTACAATAGGTGTAATTGTGTCAATGAGTTATGTTGTGGCGACATTTAGAGTTTCAAAACTAAAAGGCAGTAAACCAGGGCTGGTAAAAGTAAAACAAGTGTCAAGCGGGTTAGGTAACATGATAAAACATGTAACCTTTACTACGGGTTGAGTAGGGCCAATCCAAAAGAAGTCTTTTTATTCTATTTTTTAAAATTTTATTAATAATTAATGTGCTACATATGATGAAAAGTCTATAGTATTTCTAATAAATAAGTTAGTAGGTATGTGTTTTCGGATTACTTCAACAGTTTAACCACTCGATGGATCCAACTCGTTCATTTCAGCTTAACCCATTGACCCATTATACAAATGGGTCAAAATTGCCACCTCTACAACAAATGTGCCAAACAAGTAATATTCATATAGGCACAGCTTAATACAATGTCCTACAAGGGTGAAGCAACTAGCAGATGACCTTTCTATGCCTATGCTAATACTATATTATTTTAATGCACACACTTCACATGGTAAAACAAAAATTAAACAATGAAAGAAAACTTATTTGCAACGGTTACCACCCCACATCCATATTATAAAAAAATATTACTGTCGCTTCACTGCTATAAGAAAACAAAATCATAAAAAAGCAACTAAGTAGTACTGATTTAAATGAATCTAAGACTATGAAAAACATCACCAACTAAAAGCTTTAACTGAGACAATAAGGAGAGTAAGATTAGGGGTGTAAAGGAGCCAAGCCGGCTCACGAGCTACTCGAGATCGGCTCGCTAAAAGCTCGAATCGAGCCGAGCTTAAACGAGCTCGAGCCTAAATTTAAGCTTGTTTAATAAACGAGCCCGAGTCCGAGCTTCACTTATCGAGCTCGAGCCGGCTCGCGAGCCTAAACGAGCCTGTTGTTTATATATTTTTTTAATTAATATATTAAATACATATTTATATATAAAATTATAATAAAAATAAATAAATAATAGATATTATGTTATATATAAAAAATATAATAAAATATATAAAAATAATTATAAATATCTAAATTAATTAAATAATAATTAATAAACGAGCCGAGCTCGAGCTTGAAACACTACTCACGAGCCGAGCTTGAGCCCTCAGAAAGTTAAACGAGCCGAGCTCGAGCCTAGTCGAGCTCGGGCTCGGCTCGTTTACACCCCTAAGTAAGATGAGCAGACTAGGTAAGTATCAACAAGCAATTCTGCAAGTTGCAACATAAATAGTTAATGTTTTCGCTACTGATTTCATTATATAGGTAACATAACTAAAAATAAACTATGGGTGAGCTGTTTTTCTTTAAAGCTATATTCTAATTTGACACATGAGACATAATACAGAAACCGAACCTAATTGCCACCTCCAGGAATGATATTTAAACAATTATGCACTAAAGCTACCATGTTCACAATTAATAAATCGTTAATAGTTGCAACTGAACAATCTAGTAAACAAGATAAGGTGATTACTGGCAACAGGTAGATACAGTTTATTTCAGGGCCTAGTACCTGTTCTGGAGTCTTCTCATAAAAGCGACTTTGAGCAACACCTTGTGCAAGAAGCTCTTTCACTCTGCCACCAGAATACAATTCAGAAAGGCAGCCATGTCCTTCGGCAATAAGCCCAGCCCTAAAAGCACACAAACCAAGCTGAGCCATTGACCTATTAAAGAGTATCTGAGTTGAGATATCCATATGTTGAACACTATCCTGCAAGTGACTCATGAGCAATAAATCACGGGCCATAGAAAATTCATCCAAAATTGCATGGTGGGAAATGTCACATAGCATTGCACGGGCCTTTGTACGTTCATCGCCATGCTTGTATATAAGAGAAACCAGCATATCCATCAGCTCCCTGCTACTTGCTGGAAAACTAGGTTTTCGAGGCACAACTTCAGGGGTACTAACAAAAGCAGGTGGGCCCACTTTTGATTCAGTACCTGATTCTTCTCCATTATCTTCAATTTTTGGTTGGTCAACCAAGTTCCTCATAGCACCATATACTTCTTGTGGTTTATAATACACAAGTTCAACAAGCTTTAAGGCTGCCTTTGCTGCAGCCTTGTGGTCCCCGACACGTTCCAGATATGATTGAACATTCTGAGCAAGAACCAAAAACAAGGGTTCGTCTTGAAGCCTTTCAACATACTCACGAGTATGAGGATCAATACACTGCAAACTCTTAAAGTATTCAACGTCTATCTTCTCAAGAAAGGCTGCCAGGTTTCCCCATATACGTATGGTATCATTGTAATCTGTTCCTTTTTGGGTTTCGTTCTCATCAGGCTCCACAATATCATCAACCAAAATGTTTGGATACTGCTCAAGGATATCAAGTACGACAAGCATATTCTGCACACACTTCTTCCACACGTTTATGGGCATGTGGCCACTTAAACCAGGGTTAACATCAAACTGTGCAGAGACCACAGTAAACAAGATCTCAAGCTTCTGAGCAGGAGTTTTAGCCACCTTGGTTAAGAATGTAAGCTGTTCAACCAGCTCAAGTCTTCCGGTCCCCTTTCTACCACGAGCAGCAACAACCTCCTTAAACTTTTTGTTGACCGTATCCCAAGTCACCCGGCTTGGATCCTTAAACTGTTTTTCCATTAACTTATCTTTCTTGTTCATCATTTTCTCCTAACCAGGTTGGCTTTCATCCTTTTCCTCATCATAATCATTGTCATCTGATTCATCCGACTCAGTTTCTGCCTTTGTTGGATCATCAATCTCTGAACCAATGTCGTCGTCGTCATCCGCATCCTCATCTTCTGACGGTTCATCTGCTTCTTCTTGATCCTCAAAGCTTTCAGGATATTCCCTACATTTACTAATCAAATCCTCATACTGCTTATTATTCTTCTTCAACTTCTGTCTCACTGCATTCAACGCCTTCGCATTACTACTGCTCATTTTCTTCTTTGCTTCCTTATTCGCCATAGCTTGATTCAAAAAGTCCTCCAACATCACCAACGCCTTGATATAACTGTTGGGCGCCTTATCTGATTCAGTGATCCTCATGACCTTTTCAAGCTGCCTATTAATCTTGTCAAAGCTCTCCTGCAGGCTGACCCAATCATTGATCTTCATCGCATTCTTCATCTGATCAGTAGTTGTAGACAACTCTTCAAACCGCTTGTCTTTTGCAAACCTAATAACACGCTTATGCATGTCTGCATCATCACTGTCGCTATCACCAGTGTCAAGATATTTGTTTCTATCAGGTGCATTGGCAGCATCATCTTGTCCCTCATTCAAATCATCTTCTTCAAAATCACTCACTTCAGATTCCGTCTCGCTGTCAGCCTATTGACATATACAAAAAATTAGAACACAAAATCACAATAGTATGTTAATATAGGGATATGCAAAAAAACCAAACGGTATCCATAACCAGAAAAAACCGAACAGATACATTCTTTTAATTCAGTTTATTCTGTTAAACCGAATATATGATAACTATATGTGCTGAATTCTGTTTACTCGGTTTATATATTTTTTAAAATTTGATTAAAATCTGTTAGGTTAACGAGCAGACCTAAAAACACTAAAAACCGATTAAACCTAATCGTTGAACACCCCTACCATTCAATTCTCGTGATTTGTGATTATCTGGTTCACGTATATAGCTTATAAACCCTAAATTGATCTGCATTTATCATTGAAAGCCAGACAAACCTGATTACTCCAGAATTTCGACGCCATCTTCTTATTTCAGGATTGAAGTTCCGTAAACATTAAGCTGAATAACAACACAAAAATTCTTAGATTTAAATCAAAAAAACCTAAGCTTCGTGTTTACATACAATTTACGATTAACGCAATACAATCGCATAACACAAATCTACCACCAAGCGCAGAAAAACCGAGCATTGTGTACTCGATTGTACGGTAAACGAATGAGATAAACAGAAGATTGAATCGTTTCGATCTGGAACAAATTGATACACGAAGAAGATGATAGTTTTGATGGAGATACCTGTATCTGCAAATCGGCGACGGAAAAACGGAACAGATGGATTTAGGGTTTCCGAAATCCTGTGCACGAGTTTTATTAAAATTAATAAATAACAAATAATAGTCGGTTTTATACTTTTATAGAATAATAAAATATTTTCTTGGAAAATACTAATCCTTATCAAATCACAAAACATTTTCCATTAAAATTTTCCTAATCTTTTTTTTTAACATGGCATTATTTCTTTCAACTAGGGATGGCAAAATAACCCGAGCCAGACCAGTATACCCGAAACCCGAAATATTCGGACGGGTATACCCGAAACCCGGTGGGTACGGGGCCGGGTATAGGATTAATTTGAAAAATTTTCTCGGGTATGAGATTAGGTGATACCCGACCCGATTACCCGAATCATATACCCGAAAATTTATAATTTTTATTTTTATTTCTCTTAACCCACGTCTATTAATGCTTCATTTTAGTAGGTTTATTATGTGAAAAATTAATTTTTCTTTTGAAATATTTATTTATAAATATAAAAAATAGAGTCATAGAAAAATACACGACACATACCCGATGATTATTGGCCGATACCCGCGAGTATACCCGATACTAACAGATATGCCCGTTACCCGCGGGTATACCCGATACCCGACGGGTAATTACCCGACACAAACCAGACGGGTAATGGGTCGGGTATGGGACACAATTTTACAACCAGGTATGGGTTTGGGATTAGGGGTGAGTATTGGGTTTTAACCGAACCAACCTGGACCAGACTGGACCGGGACCGGACCATTAACAAGGTAAATTGGGGACTAAGGACCGGACCAACTGTTAATGGGTTGGTCTGATATTTTATGGGCTTTAGCGGGTCGGTCCTCGGGCTTTCATATTCAGACTCGTTTAATTTAGTCTACAATCAATCCTTCAAACACATAGTACATAAATTAATAATTAGTCTACAATCAATCCTTCAAAACATAATGCATAAATCATTATATGTAGTCTTTAATCTTCGTAGGAGATATATGCAATTGATCTGGGTTACTAATTATGAGTAGTGAAAATCAAAAGCGATTGATAAGGCGGTAGAGTATTGAAAAAACTTTTGCAAGCAACAACAAATGTTCATAATTAAAAGTATGAGGGTGCGAATTATAACTTAAAATTGTACATTCAGTTATAGTTCTCATAAACGATAAATGAAAAGTATAAAGAAAGTTTAAAAACATTTGTGTTTATATAACAAAATTGAATAAAATAAAATAAAACTACATTTATGCAAAAATTGTTTTCCTGTTAAAATAAAAAGAAAACTCGAGAACGATTATTATTTAAACTTATATAGTTGATATTTTCACAAGCGTTAAATGTTCTAATCATAATAATATAAAGGAAAATTTTAAATATGGTTTATGTAAAACATAAATTAAGGTTAGATTTTTTATGAAATTATTAATTGTTCTATACATACGGGCTTTTTTGAAAACCCGTGGGCTTAGACCGGACCGGGACCGTAACCATTAAGCCATGAAAGATAGGACCAAAGACCGGGCCGATTACAGGCATCATAGGTCGGGCCCGAGTTTAATGGGCCGGTTCTTCGGACTTTCATGGGCCAACCCGTTTAATGCACACCCCTATTTGGGATTACTTATACCCGGCCCGAACCCGACCCATTGTCATCCTTACTTTCAATATAAGATATCTCGTGTACTAGCTTAGATCCCGTGTACTATACATGGGGTGAAAAAATACCAATACATAAAATTATTAAATATTTATGTATATATTTTACATGTATAAAAATATATTACATATACTAATGATAGAAAACAAAATTCAAAATATATAACTGGGTTTCAAAAATACGTTAATTACTACTTAATGTAATTTGACTTTCATTTGACTTTCATTTATTATTTGATTGAAAATAAAAGTTTCATAGTTAAATTTTAAAGTTTCTTATAATAAAGAAGAATTTTAAATAAATGTGTTTTATTAGTTTTTTTAGATATATTATTATTAAAATATATAAATGTATTTAATAATAGAGAGAGGCGAAAAAAGAAGATAAGAATGAATATGGATACGACATGTTGTATGAAAAAACTTTTATTTATTAAATAATATAGATTTTATAACTAATTATATAAGTAATAACTATATAAATAAAATATATATATATATATATATATATATATAATATCATTTTTTATTAATTAAGTACAACATAAAATTACATTTATAATTAATAAGCATATAAAAAATCATAAATCTCTACATATTTCCTTGTAAACAACATTTGATGTTTGATTTGTGATTTTATCAACTTTGCTGACCCAACTCCTCTCCCCATATCCTCACCTTCGCGACATCACCTCGCTAACCCAATTCCTTTCCCCATCTCTCAACCTTCGACGACTTCGCTGATAGGACAGTGATTTCAGTGGTAACAACGAGTCAATGAAGTCATCGATGGGTTGTTGTTCCGATTTGTCAATGAAGACGGTGACGAGCCAAGGAATTCGTCTCGTCCTCCTTGCAAATTTATCGATGGATACGATGACATGACGGTAAGGAAGCAATAGCTTGGCACAAGCAAAGTATCATCAGGTACGGGCGGGGTTTTGAATACATCAGGTACGGGTAGGGTTCTTCATGAAACCCCGTTCTTCTGAAAACCCGGTTATTTTAATACCCGGTTACAGGGCGAGTTTTGCAAACGAGATAAGAATACCTGGTTTATACTCTATGGGTTGGGTCGGGTGTGGGCCGGTTTAGCAATACCCGGGTATTTGCCATAGGAGTATTGGCCATACCCGGTTATGGGTTTCCTGGCGGGTCGGATTTCATACCCGGTTTTTTTGGACACCTCTACTCCTACGGTTAAGCTCACGTTTTTTTTTTGTTAATCTTAGCAGCTTGCATTTGCCCCAAATATACGATAAACTTAAATATGTATTTACAATTTCTTTCCTACTTCCGTTGGAAATAACAGGAAGAATTTGTCTAAAATCGCCACAAAAAGCAATAACTTTACCTTAAAATGGTATGTCAGAATTGATTGAAATATCAATCGTCAATATGTCTTTAATAGTTACAGTAAAATCTTCAAATGCATGTTTATATACCATTGGTGTTTTTTTAAAGACATATTTCTTAATTTCTGTAGGAGTGAAACTTAACGTTTCTAAAAGATTTTCCTATACCATTGGGCCATCAACCCCAATGGTTGTACCATTGGTGCTTCATCTCATATAATCTCTTTTTGAAAACAATGTAAGAAAGTTTTTAATAGGTTTGACTTCAATCTTTTTTTGTATGAGCATATTAAAATTGTTGAAAGTAAAAAAAAAGTATTCAATGAAGTAGTAGAAAAAATGTTGGGCATGAAAGAAATGAATCATTTATAAAGAAAATATAAATATGGGAGAAATAAATTTAGTTAACAAATATGCATGATTTATAGAATAATGAATGTTCGTCATACATGAAAGTTTTTTTTAGTGATTTGTGTATAAATTAGAAAACCAAAAATTATTGACAAAAACTATTAAACAATTTTTAAATGGGGTAACTTTGCAAAAAAGTAACGAAGTTTCAAAAGTGTTCCAATTAGGTCACTCAAATTTAAAAAAATGTTCAAATTAAGTCACTAAGCGTTCATTTTTTATTTAATTTATAGGTTTTAACATGTTTTTTAGCATGTTCTTTTTTTGTTTCAATTAGAAATACTTTTTTCTTTTTTTTATGCTGATGTGGAATGGTGACGTGAATTTTATATTATTTTTTATTTTTAATATAATTAACATGTTTTTTTTATTTTTTCAATAAAATTACATATATTGAAAATCCCGACCCACACATCTTCTCCTTCATAAGTTTTTGTTACATTTCGTGTTTCGATGATTGCTTAATTTGAAGGTTTAGTGACCCAACTTAGACAAAAAATGCATGAGTGACCTAATTAGAATACTTTTGAAACTTAATTATTATTCTATGAATTTTTCCTTTTTTAAATCTTAATCACTATATTAGGAAAGTAAAAATCGTTTACTATTAAAACAATTCCTAAAATTGTGAAAGCTTTTTTAAATGTATCAAAAAACATAAGCTTTTAATATAATATGAAAATCATAAATTTTGAATAATGATTAAAATAAAACATGTATAATTACCAAGTTTGTTATGTATATTTGTTGATTAAGAAAATGATTTAATATTTTGAAATAATAGAACTTTCAACGTAAATTTTAATAAAGATAGCAAACAAAAATTAGTGATTTTCTTGTTCAAATGTTTATTATATTTTTTGAATGTATAAGCTTTTACAAAGTTTTATTATGTATTATTGGTAATTAGTCTTCTGAACTATCAATGCACGTGCGAAAGTAATTTACGATACCAAAAGATACTTTATTTTGAATACAACTTTGTTTTTAATAAAATTTATATCAGAATCTTGAGAATTCTTTTTAACATAGCCGTGTATCTAGACTTTTTAGAAAAAAAATAAATGATAAATGAAATACTATTGATAATTTTAAAGGGTTAAAAATATACTATTTATAGTATAAGGGGTAAATCGAAACTTTGAAGAAGAAAAAAGGTGTCACAATTTTACTGGTTGTGGTACATGGTAATGTTCATAGAAACACAAGTAATATCTATTCTATCTATACCTAATATATAAATAAATATTTACGTTAAGTGTCACAATTATGTGAGCTTAAAATTATTTTTTTCACTTATTTTTTTTCATTACTAACTATTTAATATTAATTGTTAACGAACAAACTTTCAAATAAGTTGTGGGGTGAAAGTGGAATAAAGACAAGTCATGAATTAAAGGTTTGTATGTGATTCTTGACCTAGGGTTAAAAGAATTACTTTAAAAGTGCAAGGGGTTAAGTGTAACTTAAAAAAAATTCTGATATAGGAGGTAGTGGGGGATGTCAGGACACAGACTTTTGTCTATGTGCGGCATTAATAACCAAAGAAAAAAAGGGTGGAAGAATCGAGCTTCAAGGTGGAAATTGGATGTGCAATATGTGATTTTAGTGATCTTCTTCATCTTCTAATGTGTAATCGAGTTTGAACGCTTGGTGTACTGGTAATATCTTTCGTTCAAGGGAACGTTTAGTGGAGCAACTCTTCATTGAAGACTTAGTGAGAGGACATAGAGTGGATTAATTAATATCCACTTGAACCTCTATAAATTCGGTTTTGTCTTTTTAATCCTTAAACTTTTTATATCATTGTTTGCTCAAGTTATTTAAGTTTTAACAAGTGTTAATCCAGACAGTTTTTAAACAACCAATTTTTTAAGATAACTTATTCACCCCCTCTATTTTTTTTACATATTTGAAATTACCCATGCATATAATCAACAAATTCCCCAAGAAACCACTAAACTTCCATAGCTGCTGCACTACTCTTCTTTTGTCAAGAAACCCGCTGCGGGCCAGGCTGCGTTGAAGGCGGAGGCAAACAAAGTTGCTAAACACGAGAAAACTTGTTTAGAAAATTAACACGCGTTTATCACTTTTGCTTTTGATACGTTTGGTTTCCTAGCCCGAGAGGTTGTGAAATTACTTAACAGGGTTCAGCGGGTCATGCTCGGTAATTTTTCGGCCCATAAGACCCAAAGCTTTGTTGTTCATAACAGGGTTCAGCGGGTACATGGTAATGTTCATAGAAACACAAGTAATATCAAAAAGGGGTTTGCAGCACAACTTGTTTCCCGTTTACCTACCACTTTATTGCAGTAGTCCTTCTTGTATTATAATGAAAGACCTGCTACAATCGTAACGTTTTGTACGTTATTTCATTAAAAAAAACTTCCTTTGTAATTACTCCCCCTTCGCCACTTCTCTCTCTCTCTTCTCGATTTGTTATAGAAGAGGCCTGTAAAATGCTGTTGAAAATTTTATACAGTTGAGATTAATCTCAACGGATACCTCGCCACCTTTTGAAGTACCCTTAGATCCGTCCCTTGCTATTTTGGTACCACGCCTACCAGACTTAGTTTAAAACATTTTCTATGTTTTAGACTTATCCGGATTTAGGGCAATGAAAACAAAAGCATGTTGTTTTAGTCATCTTTATATTTTTATGTTTATATATTTTTTATAAGAGTTGTGATTGTGTCAAATAGGTTTCACAAAATCGTTTTAATGTTTGGAAACACCTTTTTCATAATCTTATTTTCATGTTTTAATAATTTTTTAATTATAATAAATCTACCCTACTTTTATTTTTAAATTACACCATATATTTCATCTCATCTAACCATATATATCACAAACACATTTTTCTTATCTATTTATCATATTAAAAAGAGAAAAGAAAAAGACACCCAAAAAGCAACAAACTCGGGGCATCAAATCTAGGTCTTTTTTACCATCCTTAAATTGGGCCAAATCGAGCATCAATCATCCATGGACATCTGACTCAATTTCTTCCATCTTCTTACCAAATCCTCCTCAAATCATTCAATTTCAATCCAATTTCCTCCGTCTTACTCCAGCCCAGGTCAAACATTTTCTCAATTTCCCCTCAATTCCTTCTTCTTCTATCTTCCCCTAAATTTCGATCTAGAAACTGTACATACGACACCGTTGAACGAAGATGGACGGAAGTCAACCCTACAACCCCCGAACCGTTGAAGAGGTTTTTAGGGATTTCAAGAGTCGAAGAACTGGCATAATTAAAGCCCTAACTACTGGTCGATACTAGATACCTTTTTTTCTTTTGAATTTTGTTATTTTCTAATCTAATTTCATAATGTTTTTGAGTTTTTTTTGCAGATGTTGAAGTGTTCTATCAGCAGTGTGATCCTGGTTAGTATAATCCTTCAATTACTAACAGTTAACAGACCTAATTGTGATGTTTAAGTGTTGATTAGGTCTTTTTTGGTAACGTTAGTTGAGACATGTAGCATCTATCATGGTTTTCATATGCTCTGTTGATGTAAGATACATGCTTTGATGTTTACTTGCTGTTTAACTTTTTTATATGTCGAGCAGGAAATCTGTGATTTCGATTCAGCTGGATAGTCTTATTGTTGTTAGGCGTTGTAATCGTATTCTAAAATGTAGAGCTATGATATCAAATTTAAATGGGAGATATAGTTTCCGAATGGTATAAGGGCAATTTACAGACGCAGGTCGGGCTGTAAATGAACTGAATTTGCAGTGAACCGTTCGGCGGGGATGTTCGTTTACGTTCGTTTGTTTAATGAATGAATGAACACGAACAAAGAAATTTCGTTCGATTAACTAAATGAACGAACACGAACAAAGGCCGTGTTCGTTCAATAGTGTTCGTGAACGTTCGTTAATGTTTCTTTGTTTATGTTCGTTTCTTACAAGGTTTTAGTATATTTTTTTAAACCTTTTTACCATTAAAATTAAATTATTATATGTTTGTTTGTGTTCGCTTATGTTCATTTGTATTCATTTGTTTATGTTCATTTGTGATCGTTTGTAATGTTGACAAACGAACACGAACAAATTTATTTCTTTAACAAACGAACACGAACACAAAATTCTGTTCGGTTATGTGTTTGTGGACCTGATAAAAGCTTAACGAATGCACATGAACAACGTCTCGTTCGGTTCGTTTACAGCCCTGGATGCAGGATTTTACATCGTAGGTTAAATATGCATACATACGAGTGCAGTGAGTGGAGGTAGATATTGTAATAGCAACTGCTTATGCCTTAATCGAAAAACCTCTTGTTTCATCTTTTTTATGTTTATTTTTTATATTATGATATAAATATAACCTATACATCAGTTTATAATATTGTAGTCAGTACATTTGAACTAAAAGTTTGAATTTAATAAGAGGTTTTATTGCGTCATGACTTTTTGTTTGCATTGATGACATATACTTTTTTTTTTGATAGGCGACTTTCATTTTTAAGTGGCAGTCGCATCTCCGAATCGGAGATCCGTTACCCCTCAACCTGACCACTACGTTGTCTGAACCGGGCCCGCGGGTTCAGAACGAGAGGCTTAGGCTATCACCGGGAAACCATGGAGCCTGCTGCCACTTGACAACAGTTGCGCCGCTACACGGGCCAAACCCCGCTAGCGTAACGCACTCCGGACTAAAACCCGGTTACGGTGATCTGTTCCTTACTCAGATTTGTAATAAATTACATAATCTGTTCCTTACTCAGATTTGTAATAAATTACATAAGCTCTCTCTCTTCTTTTTGATCTCAACCAACACTGCTTTTTTGTCTCTCTTTTATCATAGTAGTCTGAAACTGACTTATTTGTTTCAGGCCTTTAGGGTATCAACTTATATGTGATCATTTTCCTATATTACCTAGAACTCTAGAAGTTACTATGATAGTATGATGATTTTCTTTAGTTAGGTGTCCATTCTGATTCTTTATTCTTCAAGTACTTCAAGGTTGTTCTTGCTTGATGGTACCTTCTATTAAGTTTCTTTTTGTCAAATATAGTTACCAGTCTCAGTAATGTTACAGGGGTTAAGCTGCATGAATTATAGTGGTTCACCTTGATTAAAGCAATTAGAGAGAACATCTATAAATGAATTTACCTCATCTTTTGTTTTATTACTATTTCTATCTTTCTGGGACGCGTGCTTCCTAAGGTATTGTTTGGCAACGATTTTGTCTTTGCTGTTTTAAGGAAGTGTAAACTGGTTAGATCAACGGTGGTTGACTAAATCTTATGTTTTCCTATAACCAAATTGGCTAACAAAATATTTAAACATGGTTATAAATTGTAAACTTGAATTTTATGTTATCAAGGTTTAGCATGGGTGTGAGGTTTAAGTTTCAGGGTTATAAAATGCTTGATAAATCTTTTAACTACTTAACCTGCTGTACAGTGGATGTGACTTAACTGCATCGTAGAAGATTTGGAAGAAAGTTTTTTTTGTGTCATTGAATATTTCATTGTGTTCATCGGTGTCCATATTTATTCTCCATTTTAGCAATTGTATATTACATTATGGTTTAAACACTCAAATATTACACTTTAACATGGAAACTTGTTACAAATGTTTTGTTGGATTACAGAAAAGGAAAACCTATGTCTGTATGGATTTCCTAATGAGCAGTGGGAAGTCAATTTGCCTGCTGAAGAGGTACCTCCAGAGCTTCCGGAACCTGCACTAGGAATTAACTTTGCTAGAGATGGCATGCCAGAAAAGGACTGGCTAGCTTTAGTTGCTGTTCACGGTGATGTATGGCTTCTTGCTGTAGCCTTCTATTTTGGGGCTAGATTTGGATTTGACAAAGCTGACAGGTACTTTTTTTAATTTTTTTACTGTTGGTTTTATTTTTCATGGTATGGAAGTTAACATCTGAAATTTTTGGTGCTATTGTTTGACCATAATCTCTGCTGTTTTTGGCTGAATTTGGAAATTCGGGATGCAGGAAACGCCTGTTTAATATGATAAACGATCTCCCAACAATTTTTGAAGTTGTGTCAGGGGGGGCTAAGAATCAAGTGAAGGAGAAGTCAGCCATGTCAAACCACAGCAGCAGCAAGTCAAAGTCAAACGCTAAGGTTCTTATGTCCATTTCATTATTTCAATCACCAGATGCATGCTAATATGTTGCCATTAGATGGTGCCATGGTGGCAGTTTCACCTTTATACTTATGAATGTGTCTATTTGGGTTAATTTTTATATCTAATGTGTCAAATGGGTAACATCCAGCAAATTAACTAAAAAGAATGGGTCATAGGTCAGCCAAAGTGTATTGTTAATGTGTACAATCTACAAAATCACTTTGTTCATAAAATATTATGATAACTGAATTGGAGAACTTGTAACCTTTATATTTGAGGGTAAAATGGAAAAATAGTAAATTATGTGTACGATAGTTTCAGGACGAGGGAATATAATTGTAATAGTATATTTTCTGTAATCATGTTTGACACACAAGTTACCTGTAAAATGTCAAAAACCTGGACATAAAGTGTTTCCGGTCAGCCCAACCGACCGTCTTAAACCTTACCAGAAACGACCTGTGTGTGACCCGAATCCGGCCGACCTGCTAATTTTGGAACCTATAGAATTCGCGATCAGTTATTATTAGTTGCTGACTTTTTGTTTAATTTTGTTTTGTTAAAAGGCAAAAGGCTCTGAACAACAGTCTAAATTTCCAAAAGCGTCAACACCAAAAGATGATGACGAAGAGGGTTCGGATGAAGAAGATGAGGAGGAACATGGGGACACATTATGTGGTTCGTGTGGTGAAAATTACGCATCTGATGAGTTCTGGATCTGCTGTGATATTTGTGAGAGGTGGTTCCATGGTTCATGTGTCAAGATCACTCCTGCTAGAGCCGAGCATATCAAGCAGTACAAATGCCCAGATTGTACCAACAAGAGAGCACGGCCTTGATTGTATTGTAACACCGGTAAGCCAAGGAAGAATGTTTAAGTTGTTTTATGGAGTTTCATTTAACTAATCGTTAGTCGTTATTGGATAAAAATGGAACTCAAACCAGTCCTAGAGACGCTTTGTAGGGTTTAAATGTGCATTTCATTCAAGTTAGTGACATGTTCTTAATTTTAGTTTTTAAGTAGAACTTTTTGTTATTATAATGGAAGTTTGGATTTTATGTGTTTGTTATATTTGGTACAGCTCGTCTTCGATTAAAGGTGTGGTTGTCACTTGGCCATTGCCATGGGTGCACTCTTTCACGAGCCGCCAATGGACCCATGCATTATGGTTCATTTAAAACCGCCTTAGTCTGCACCCATAGGTTGTGCCATATGTATTTGAATGCATATGACGCCAAAGGTGAAGCGTGTATAAAAATGCTTCAAGGGTCATGCACGTGGCGAGTTTGGTTTAGGGCGGTAGCAAGCTAACCCGAGCTAGCTTTAGCTCGAGCTCAAGCTTGAAACTAAACTGCCAATTCGGCTAAAAAGTCTTAACGAGTTGAAACTTGAGTTCATGCTCAACTCAGATAAAACTCGAGCCAGTTCCCGGCTTGATGAGCCATGTCGTACGTTTTTGTAAGTTTTGTGTTTTTTTGCACATACAAATGCATGTAACTAAAAGAAAAAAAAATAACAATATGTTTTTACATAAAGGTCAATTTTGTTTTTTCTATAAAAACTAGGTTTCTGAAATGACATCCTTAACTTCAGCAAGCCAACGAGCAAGCTTATTCAGTTTGAAATTTATACAAGCCAGCTTGGCTTAACTTGAAAATTATACGAGCTCATTTCAAACGAGCATTTTTGAAACTATTTTCGAGAGACCTCTGAGCACATTTATAACACCTTTTTAACTTTAGAGACCGAAAAGAAAGAAAATCAATGAAGTTTGAATAAAGTACTCGGATGGTCCTAGTGGTTTACCAAAATTTTGGATTTGGTCCCTAGTTTTTCAAAAGTACACGGATGATCTCTGTGGTTTGTACTTTGTAACGCATGTAGTCCCTAAACTTTTTCAAAAGTATATGGATGGTTCCTGTGGTTTGCACTTTGTAACACATTTAGTATCTAACTTGTACCTGCTAAAATTTTTAGATTTGTTGGCTGGGGAATAAATGCGTTATAAAATGCAAACAATAGAAATCATCCATTTAATTTTGTAAAAGTATGGACCAAATCCAAAATTTTGGTAAACTACAGGGATATCCGTGTACTTTTGAAAAAATAAAAGGGTAAAACTGCATGATGATGTATAATCCAGTGACTTTCTGCAATTCAGTTTACATTGATTACACTTGCTGTTTCCTATTACCGAAGCAGCCGTTAACTGGTCAACCTTAACTTCCCTTTCGGTAGCTCCTCGAAGTATTAACCGACACGTGTCCACCGTTACATGATCCACTAAACCCAATCACGCCGCCTCTCCCTTCCGATTTATCCTATAAATCATTTCCACTCGCCCAAACTCATCCCATCACTCAACCGATCTCACTTTTTCATTTTACTCAGATGGTCGCCGTCTATTCTCCGGTGACAATATATCCCGCTGCCGGCAACCACCAGATATGTTTGATCCGTTTTTGGTAACTCACGTCCGCTCTCAAATTTGTTTACGCAAACGGAAAAAAGTTACTGTTAACAGTACTCTATTTAGCTTCGATTATATAATACACAATTCGATAAATCTATAATTCACACGAATTTTTAAATTAGGGTTTTTGATTCGGTCAATTTCGAGGTTGTTCATTGTTTTTTTGTGAAGGTGTGGGGTGTTAGCCTGCTAGTAGTGGTAGCTGATTGATTGACCTAACTGCCTGGTAGGTGTTTGTTAAAATTACTCAATAGGAATAGTTGTAGTAGCTGACTGGTTATTGATTTAACCAGCTGTCTTAAGTGTCTAGAAGGTGTTTGTGAAAATTACTCAATAGGAATAACTAGTAGCTGATTGGTTGATCTGACTGTCTGAGTGTCTGCAAGGTGTTTGTGAAAATTACTCGATAGGAATAGTAGTAGTTGCTCGATCTGTTTGACGTATAACTGTTCGGTAAAGTGGCGAAGATGAGTTTGGGAACGGCGGAGGATGATTCGGGAACTGAGATCCATCTTCCGGCTGACATTGATTGGGAGATGCTGGATAAATCGAGGTTTTTCTTCTTAGGTGCGGCTTTGTTCTCCGGTGTTTCAGGGATGCTGTATCCGATGGTGGTGTTGAAAACGAGGAAGCAAGTGATTGCGAAAGACATGCCTAGCTTGAAGCTGGCGGTTTCAATTTTAAGACGTGAAGGCTGTAGGGGTTTTTATAGAGGGTTTGGGACTTCGTTAATGGGTACGATTCCCGCTAGATCGCTTTACATGGGGACGTTGGAGGTGACCAAGAGTAATGTTGGTTGTGTTACGGTGAAAATGGGGTTTTCAGAGGCGAAAGCAGCTGCTATTGCGAATGCTGCAGCGGGGTTGAGTGCAGCCATGGCTGCACAGTTGGTTTGGACGCCTATTGATGTTGTGAGTCAGAGGTTGATGGTTCAAGGTGGAAACAGTTCACACACTAGTGGTTTGAGTGCAGTTAGATACAATGGTGGTGTTGATGCGTTTAGGAAGATTATCCAGACTGATGGTGTTCGCGGGTTATACAGGGGATTTGGGATTTCAATCCTGACATATGCACCGTCTAATGCTGTGTGGTGGGGGGCTTACTCCATGGGTCATAGGGCGGTTTGGGGTGGGATTGGTTGTTACTGTTTGAAGAAAGAGGGAGATGGCAGCGGTGGTGGTGGGGTTGGGTTTACACCTGATTCAAAGGCGGTAGTGGCCGTGCAGGGGTTGAGTGCCGCCATGGCTAGTGGGGTTTCAGCGGTGGTTACAATGCCACTGGATACAATCAAGACAAGACTACAAGTTTTAGATGTAGAAGGTAGTAATGGAAAGCCGAGTATTGGGCAGACGGTTAGGAATTTGGTCAGGGAAGGTGGGTTGAGTGCTTGTTACAGAGGTTTGGGTCCAAGATGGGCTTCAATGTCTATGTCTGCAACTACAATGATCACCACCTATGAATTTCTTAAGAGGCTTTCTACCAAGAATCAAGATTGCCATGCTATTGGTTGATGACGTCATCTATACGGTAAAGAAACACTATCTTTGATGAATTGTTTTTACCTTTTCTTCTTTTGGTAGCTTAGCTACAAGATCAATGTTGGCTAGGTTGGTGATACACAGATGTAAATACTGTAGATATTTAGGTGCAAGTTGTTATCTTATCAAGGTTCATGTTTATGGTCAATAATTTAGTCCACTTATCAAGGATCAACATCTATATGCATAGGGATCACACACAGTATATGCGCGCGCGCGCACACAACTCACGCCCATGCGCGCACACACTATATGCGCGCACAGGGCCGTCCCCGAGAAATTAAGTATCCCGCTCAACATAAGAAAAATGCCCCCATTCCCCCCTCAATATGTACGTATATAAAAAAAATTCAATAATCTCAATTGTTATTAAAATAATAAAGAAAATAAAACTATCATAGAAAATTTTTCCATTGTTACGTTACGTTCACATATTCATTGTTTTGCAATTGGGCCCAAATTAAAACACAAATACTTTCCAAATTAAAACTTATTTCACAAATAAAACACAAATATGTGCCTACTTTAAAAATTAAAACACTGAATTTTAAACTCTATTGGGCCCAAATTAAAACACAAATATTTTCCAGATTTAAAACTTATTTATGATTTTATAAGGTATTTAAATTATTTTTTATAATACATATAAAAAAATTTATAAAATATATGCCCCACTCGTAAACATGCCCCGGTGCAGCGACCCAACTTGCACCCCTTATTGGGCCGGCCCTGTGCGCGCACACACATTTTTTTGACTGTGCTGTGTATACTCTCTTTACACCTTTATGCTTCACAGAGAAGTGGTAGATGGTTCCATGCTGCACCATGGCTCGCGCCAAATGGGGTCGGGTTCACAGGAGCAAGGCATGTTTCTGGGTTAGGCAAAAGTTGCGCTTTCACTTTCCGCCGTTTTGTGTTTAACTAGCGACTTAGATTACCAAACTAACAGTTGATAATTGATCAAATTAACCTGAGTTTTGTAAACTTAACATTTCCATGTTGAAAATCAAGATTATGTGGATATGAGCATTTATAAATTAGTTCCAAATTGTTATTTCTAATCCTAAATTGTGAAGGAAATATTAATAAATTAGGATTTTTGGCGTGCACGTTACGGCAGGTTTAAAAGATAAATATTATTTTTTGCCACCGAAATGAAATTTTGATCAAGTCAAATTCGATTGTTTTAAAAAAAACTGAATAAGCTGGTGGCCAAAAATTCGATTTTTTCCACCTAAATTTTGTTTCCACTGCTAAGTTGGTGTCAAACTTTCCGCTATTAACCCCGTTAGGGTGGGGTGTGACATGTAGGAAGAGAGGGAGATGACGTGAAAGAAAGTAACCGCACATGGGTGACGATGAGGGAAGAGACTCGACAACCAACCAAAATCTCAAGAAAAAGTCAGAGGGATAGGAAGTGAGAGAAACGATGAATAATACCATATAATAATGAAAACTCTATCGTTATTTTTGTATTATATATCAACTATTTATTGTAGTACAGGAAGGATAATTACAAAGAAAACTTAAAATCATATCTCTCCTATATATGATACATATAATTATAATATAATAAACTTTATGTGATACATGTGTGTGTATGTGTGAACACATTTGAGAGAAGCTAAATGTTTTACTTATCAAATTTCAGCATGGTTTATGACGATTGGACTTGAGATGGTCCTCTTTCTAGGCAATACTAGCTTTTCAAACTTCCTGAAAGCGACCGCGACTATCCGAATGGTGTGTCCCACAACCAAAAGAGTCATCAACGCTATCCAAACCACCACAATACCTCCCGCAACTTGCCTGAACGACTTAGACTGAGGCGTCGGTGTTAAAACCCATATAGAAACCGAATAAGTGATCGACATAGAAGCCGTAGCGATCCACATAATAACCATTAGAACCCACAAGAAAACCTTATGCTTCAAAAAGGGCAGTCCACTAATAAGCAACAAGATAATGCTAAGTGTCGAAACAAAGCCCACCGTGTTGCAAACCAGAAAGATGTGGTATAAAGTCGGATGATTCGATGGCATGACAGCAAATCCAGCCTTACGAAGTGGATTGTTGCTCGAGTCGTCTTGCCAAACGCCACTTGGAGGATTAGTACCGGCTTGAAAGGCCATGGTTGCGATCAATGAGGCGACAACCATCAAAGAACTTCGCTTCCTGTTCAGCCAGTCGTCGTTTTCGGTTAACTCTTCTCGTAAATATCGCGGTTTTTTATGATACTTTATAGGGACTTGTCGAAATGAAGCTTGTGTATATGTCTCAACTGCTCCTGCTCGGGTTAAGGATTGCATGATTTGTTGATACTTCAAATCTCTTGGAACTTGGGCTAATATATCCATTGAAGTTTCGCCATTCATGTTTGTTGCATTTACTTCTATTGTTGTGTTTAGTAGCAACAAGTTTATGGTCTAACAATTAACAAATGTTCAAAATAAGATGAATCAGTCATAATCAATGGACAAATCTTTCAAACACATACCACTATGAAAACAATCATTTGTAACCGTCTAAACGGTTGCAAAACGGTCGTAAATGCCTTTTTTGACCCGTTTCGACGGTGGCTTATTTATGCGACCGGTTTCGACGGTGGCTTAAACCTTGTCGCAACTGTCTTTTGCCATCAAAATATTTACGAGACTGAATTTAACGACCAAAATTTCGGTCTCAAAAATAGCAGCCGACTTTTTTTTTATTTTTTTATTTTTTTACTTTTACAACTGTTTTTGCTACCGAATTATTTGAATTTTCTTTTCAGTCTTTTAAGCAAATATTGCGACTGTTTTTGTGACTATCTTATTTTTTAATTTCCTAATATTTAAAACCGGCTTATTATTCGTTAACTTTTTAACCTTTTTTTAAACATTTGGGAATGCGACTGGATTAATTTTTTATTTTATTTTTTAATATTTGCGACCGACTTTTTTTAGTTTCTTTAAAAAGTGTTTCTAACCATTTTTTCGACCGGATTATTTTTTATATTATGTTTCGCTAAATTTGTGACCAATTTTAAGACCGATTTATTTTACTTTTCGTTACTAGAAAACTCCGTTATTACGACCTTATTTTCGGTCACAATTTCTCTATTTGCGACGGAAATTAACCGGTCGCACAATTTGCAACCGATTTTGCGACTGAAAAAAGCGGTCACAAAATCCGCAACTGATATGCGATCGGATACTGTTCGGTCGCTAACTTTGCGACTGTTATGAAATCGGTCGCTAGTTATGCGGTCGCAGTTGCCAATAGTGTTTAAAATTGTGACTGTTTTTGCAACCGTTTAATTTTCGGTCACTAATTTACTGTTTTGCCTGCTAATCCAGTCGCTAATTTTGCAACCGTTCTTCTAGTTAGCTTTGCTCCTTTTTTGTAGTAGTGACATAAAAAAATTTAACTTTTTTTCACAATGATTCATAAAGATTGTAGGAAGAAAAAGATACCTGAACTTGTTTGTCAGCAACAGCTAGGTGTAGTATAGTATTGCCATGAGCATCTTTAGTGTTTATAAACTCATGATCACTCATAGTCTCTATTAACAACTTCAAAACCTCCAGTTGGTTATGCTTCACACACAAGTGCAAGATGGTCTCCTGCTGCACCATGGCTCTAGCTGCATGAGGTTTAGCTTCAACTAGCTCTTTCACAACTTCACAACACCCTTTAATGGCTGCAAGATGAATAGGGTTTCCCCCATCGCGATCGCGTGCAAAGCATGTCTCAGGGTTAGCCGATACTAGCGCTTTAACTATATCCACATGGCCTTTAGCAGATGCTATATGAAGAGGCAAGCGTTTTTGAGAATCGCATTCCATAGCGAGTTGGGGCTTTCGGGCTATAACCTCCTTGACAAAATCCACATGTCCAAGCATGGACGCGATGTGTAGAGGCGTGTCGCCATGACGGTCTAGGGTAACTCTGTCAAGAATAAGTGGATCTTCTTGAAGCAACATTAGCAACATGTTAAGGTTTCCTTCTAGTGATGCTTCATAAAGAAGTTTCTCCATTTTGTTAATCTCTCAAATTAATGCACATAACACAAAATAGATAATATATATAAGTGTAGCATAGATCATGCTTTTTTATATATTAATAGGACCGGATATATTTTTGGTCAACTTATAACTTTTGTCAAGTTAACTGGTTGGGAATTAAGGGGGTATTATTGGGACAATAATCATTGACTAACTACAATATAAATTGCAAAATATTACTCATGATGAGAGCTTTATAGTTGACTGCATGTTTAGATGACAAGCTAGAAATTTCCCAGCTTCTTCTTAACTTTGAGAGTTTGAGATTTTAAAAGTATTTTATGTGTACAACTTTTCAAAATTTCCTTTTCATTTACATCACAGTTATATGTTTTAATATTTTTATTGTTGTTAATATTTGTTTAACATTAATGTCATTCCCCCTTTATTGAAAAACCATGGGGATTCCACAGTAGAGCTTGGTTTTTTTATTTTTTTCCCTCAAAAGTTTTTTTATAGTTTGGCCACAAGTTTTTTCTCAAAAGTTTTTTTTAGGTTTTTTGTTTTATAGTTTTGCCACAGATTTTTTTCAAAAAGTTTCTTTTTATAGTTTTGCCACAAAATAGATTGTATAGACGGTTTGCATTGCGCGGGGAAAAAACAACCAAACTCCAACGCGGGGCGGTTCGAGTTGTTGTACGTTTCGACGCGGCGCCGTAACGCACGGGGTGGTTGAGTTACTATACATTTTGACGCCGCCCAACGCGGTGCGGTTCGATTCGAGTTGTTGTACATTTCGACGCCGCCACAACACGAGGCGAGTAAATCCCCTAGTTCTCTTTAAAATACCGGAAGTGACCTATGCACAACAAAGAAATAAATAAATTCATACACAACAAACAATTGTTATTTCATAATCTTACCCTTAAGTTATAAAAAAGATTAAAAAAAGGTGTTAAAAAGGTTGGAGTAAGATTATCAAAAAATATATAATAATAATAATAATAATAGGGTTCTCCCCCGCGAGTTACGTCGGGAATTTTGCCATGAACTCGAAATAAATTAACATATCATGATTAGGTTAATTTCTATAGGGGAAGGTTCAAGAGAAAATCACAAAGTTAGGCGAAAACTGAGAAAACTACTAAAAGAATGTGTAATAATATGGGTTACGTATACGTAAACACAATTTTTTGTTTTTTGTTTACGTATACGCTAACACTATGGGTTACGTATACGTAAGCCAATATTTAAATGATTTTTTGATAAAAATGTGTAATATTACATTTATACTCTTATAAAAAAGTAAAAATAAAATAAAAAATAAATATTATTGATTAAAATTGTTTTTTTTAGTGATTTTCTCAGTTTTCGCCTAACTATGTGGTTTTCTCTGAAAGTCTCCCCAATTTCTATATACTAAATCACCAGTATAGTGAAATAAACAATAATACGGAAGTGTAAAACTTAACGAATGTCATTGGCTTGTTCCAGTTACAAATCACATAATTTCAATAAGTATCAAGCCAAATTGACACAAAAGAAATAATAAATAATTTCATATGAACACTTTGACGCGTTGCTGTGGGTTCTCTTGTTCTTTCGGGAGATACAAAGACAGAGTAAAACGATACCATTGTGCAAGAGGCAAGAGCTACGGTTAGGGTTAGAAGAATATGAGAAACAATCAACATGGTTATATAGTCTTGGCAAAAGTATTTCACTTTGAAGCATTTGGGCCTTTAACTTGTAGTCTGTGAACCAAAACATTAGAATTACCGAAATGGACATTTGACCGGTCAAAATTACAAAAATAGACAAAGTTTTTCAGCCTACTTTGATATGGTCATTTAGGCAAAACCCCGGCTGAAGTAGGCTAGCTCAGCCGACTTCAAATTCCGTGCCAAACCAGCTTTTTTCAGATTTTCAGCCAACCAGAAACTGACACATGGAGGTGCTGATTCCCAAGGCAGCTAAAGCCCACTTCCAAGCAGGCTTAGCCGGCGTGTTTTTTTTAGCCTGTTATATGACTTTTCTTAGCACACTTGATTTTAGCATGTTATATAACTTTCTTTAGCTGGCTATTTGCCTTTGTTTAGCCCACTTGAATACATAAAAAATAGTATGACTTTGCTATATAACTTTCCTTAGCCCACTTAATTTTAGCATTCTATATGACTTTCCTTAGCCGGCTATTTGTCTTTGTTTAGCCCAATTGAATACATAAAAAATAGTATGACTTTTGTCACGACCCGCTCAAAACGAGCTTAATTTTGCCCAAAAGTTCAGTTTTCATGCTTGGGATTCCGGAATGTTCCAGAAACTTCAAGGCTCATCAAGACTTGAAAAATTCTGGAATGAAGATCATAAAAATACTTAAGGGCTGATCTAGAAAGATCACCCAAAATATCTTGGATACTTAGTCAGTGTATCTAGATTATTCCATGTAAATATCTTAGATACTTGTATTATTGTATTATTAAGAAGAGTCTAGATAGAAGGATCTAGATTAAGGCTTGATTAGTATAAATAGGTGGTGTTAGACATTTGCAAGACCACCTCCAAGCACTTGTAAACATTCACCTTGTAAAGCTCACCTGTACTTTTTCCTTGTAATCAATATGAGTTGTTTGATTACGATCTTGCTTGTTTGCATCTTATCGCTTCCGAGTTGCTATATAGTTGGGACAAAGGCTGAACTTAGTTGGTCACTAAATGCCGCACGAGAGTCAAAGAAGTAACTCTGCGACACTTTGCTATATAACTTTTCTTAGCCCACTTGATTTTATTTTTTCTATATGACTTTGCTAAATATGGAATCCACATTGCAGTAAGTTTATTGAGTTCAGAGAAGAAGAGAAGTTAAAATTGTTCGCATCTTTCAAGCGTGATTACGTGTTGGAGTTGGGCAAAGGAGGTCGTCGGTCGGAACGCAGGTGGAAGGTGGCAGCGGTGGTCGCCGGAGGGAACGCAGCTGGCAGGCGGCAGCGGTGGTTGCCGGTCGCAACGCGGTGACGAGCGTGAGTACGTTTTAGAGAATGAGTGTTATATGTATATATATTTAAAAATAATAAATAATTAAAAAAATATTTCGGATTCGGATATCCGAATTTTTCTAATATTACTATCCGAATCCGAAATTTCGGATATCCAAATTTTCGGATAATTCGGATTCGGATTTTCGGATAGTTCGGGTTCGGTTTCGAATTCGGATTTTTTTGAACACCCCTAGCTATGGTTACAGTTAGAATCTTAGAAACAATCAATCAACATGGTTATAGTCTAGGTAAAAGTATTTTATTTTGAATCATTTGGGCCTTTTAACTTGTAGTCTGTGAACCAAAACAATCAATCAACATGGTTATAGACATTTTCTTTCAATCCTTCAAAACAATCTTCACATGGAAGAAAACCTTCACCCAAATCACCCTCACTCTAATCCTCCCCCCTCTCATTCACCTTCATCTCTACATCTCTACATCTCCACTCGATTCTTCAACCAAATCGAAAAAACCTAACTCATCTAAATATATATATTCAGATTTCACATTTGGTCATAAATAAATTCAAATATACAAAAAAATGACTTTGATGACACTAGAATCATATCAGACACTTATCACCACACATACAATACAATGTTGATAAGATATAATGCTCGTTGCTTCCTTGTATATTGGAAAGCTATTTGCCTCACGGGACGACATTGCAATAGATATCATTTAACTTAAGCAATAAGTTGTAGTTTTAATTCTAGTTTTCGGTTTACTTAATTTGGTCACTATATTTAGAACCCTTATATAACTAGTACATTTTTGGTTTTAAAGTTCCTAGTTTTCTGGTTTTAGTTATCATTCAATTCAATTCAATTCAGTCGTGGTTCTAAAAATTTATGATTTTATGTCTAATGCAAGAGTCAATGTAAAATATATGCAAATTGGAGAACAAACTAAGTAAAATCTACACATAGAAGAGCTATATCATACCAATTAAAACCAATAAATGAAAAGTTATTAACTGTAATAACTAATAAGCACCAATATTCTCAAATACTCTTGAGTACATCTGTTATATGTATCAACATGTCACTTACATATTTGAGGCTTCAATGGCTAAATGTTTTACAAGTTAAATTTAAGTATGGTGCATGATGGCATTCTTGCTAGAGGACGGTAACTTTTGGAAGATATCCATTAGCCGAATGGCGTGTCCTGCAACTAGAAGAGTCATCAAGCCGACCCATACCAACACGATACCAGTTACTACATTCTTAAACGTTTGCGCCTCAGGTTTTGGTGTCAAAACCGATATGGTGATCCCGTAAGTGATTGACATGGATGTGGTAGCAATCCACATGATAATCATTAGAACCCACAAGAAAGCCTTGTGCTTCAAGAAAGGTAATCCACTAATAAGCAACAAGATAATGCTAAGAGTAGAAACAAAGGCCATTGTGTTGGAAACTAGAAATGTATGGTAATAATTTGGATGATTGTATATTATGACTGCGGATCCAGCCTGCGCGATTGAGTTGTCTTGCCAAACACCACTTGGAGGATTAGTACCTGCTTGAAAGGCCATGGTGGCTATCAATGATGAAACAACCATCAAAGTGTTTCTCTTCTTGTCTAAACCAATCCTCGTCGTCCTTTGAGTCTTTCTTTAAGTGCGGTTTCATGTTGTCAAACCTGAGTTTGCTTTTGGAATTTTGAGGATTTTGTTCTAACAAACTTTCTTCTTCCAAGTCAACCACGCCTGCTAGTGTTAGGCACCGGACGATTCGTTGATCTTCCATATCTCGCGGACCTTGAGCCAATAGATCCATCGATGTTTCCCCATTCGTGTTTGATGCATTCATTTCTATTGTTGTATACAATAGCAAAAAGTTGACAGTCTAACAAATGTTCAAAATATGATCAGTTAGTCATAATCAACATACTTTTTTTATGGTGTGAAATTTTGACATGACGCAAAAACACGACACGAACCTAAACACAAATTTCACACAAACCTAACCACGAAATTGACAGGTTTGAGTTTAGTATAAATGGGGGTCAAGCTTGAACCGCGAACATGTTTAGTTAGGGTGAACCTGACGGGTCGCGGGTTAACCCGTTTAACCAGTCACTTTTTATTTTTGTAAATATGATTTATGATATAAATTAATGTGGTCGGGTATTTTATGTCAAAGTTTAAAAGTTAAATAAGAAATTAACACATATTATAATTTAAACGTAATTGTTTTATATGCATTTGAATATTTGGTTGTTAAAAAAACTTCGGGTTAAACAGACGTGTCAACCCGCGAATATTCGTTTCATGTTTGGCTTCATGTATTTGACATGATTTTCGGGTTCATGTCAGGTTTGACCCACCAACCAGTAAACACAACTTGTTTAGAAACCCTACTTTTTGCATGCATATTCACATACACATACTTAAAATTGAAGAATTCATATGTATCATGAATAATAACATATTATTGTGCATACCTCAATTTGTTTGTCAGCAACAGCTAGATGTAGTATAGTATTACCATCAGCATCTTTAGTGTTTACAAACTCATGATCACCCACAGTCTCCACTAAAAGCTTCAAAACCTCCAGCTGGTTATGCTTCACACACAAGTGCAAGATGGTCTCCTGCTGCACCATAGCTCTAGCTGCATGAGGTTGAGCTAACACCAGCTCTTTCACAACTTCACAGTGTCCTTTAACAGCTGCTAGATGAAGAGGGTTCCTCCCATCACGGTCGCGTGCAACGCACGTCTGAGGGTTAACCGATAACAACACTTTAACTATTTCCACATGGCCTTTAGCACATGCTATATGAAGCGGCAAGCGCCTTTGTGAATCGCATTCCATTGAAAGTTTCGGCTTTCGGGTTAAGATCTCATTGACAAAATCAATGTGTCCAAGCATAGATGCAATATGTAGAGGCATGTCATCATGCTGGTTTAGTGTAACTTTATCTAGAATCAGTGGATCTTTTTGAAGTAAATTTTGCAAAACTGTTGTATTTCCTTCCACTGATGCTTCATAAAGAAGTCTCTCCATCTTCTCAATTTTTCTCAAATGCACAAAGTAGATATTAGCTCAATGAAAGAAGTTATATAGATTTTGTTGTTTTATGTATCTAACTTTTGACTGGGGAAATTGTGTGTTCAAAAGATTTTTCTACAGTCAATTTATGGGGGTGGGAGATCTGTTCCAACTGAACTTCTTTGAACAAGTCTCACTAGATTATGATTGGTACAGCTTACCAACAACTCATGCATTTTTCTAAAAACTTTGATGACTCAAATTTAATTTAGAAATTTGACACTTTGGTTTGATAATATATACAACTTTTGTTCAAAATTTATGAAGTTAGATACCTTTGGGTTATCTAACTTAGGGGAGTATTAATAATAGATAAATCAGAGAAACACGAGAATCACATAATATATTTATACGCTGTGTTTGGTAGATGTAATGAGAGAGAGAGTATAAAAGCGATTTTTAGAGTACTTTATTTAAAAGTGGTTATATATTAAATGACTGGTTTTTACTTATATTTTGCGTATGTTTTTTTATTGTTTAATAACAGATAATAAATTATAATAGTTGTTAGATATTATATAGTTATGATTTAATTAGTTTAATTTCTTATCGTAACTATTTAACAAACTATATTAATTGGTTAAAATGTAATAAAATTATAAAATTTTAATACGATAAATATATTAGACTTTATTTATTAGTGCCTTTTATATTTACAGGAAAGTTTGACCTTTTTTTTATAAAAAAAAAATCTTTATATTTAATTAGAGACGCCACGGGCTATCACAATTTAATAGAATAATGTTTTTGTTGTAGGTTGGAACAGTAAAAAATATGATTTGAATATCAACAATTAAATAATAACAAAAGAAGAAACTCCTAATTAAAAAATAATAACAAATAGAGATGGCAACACATCGGGTAAAGACGGATTATAATAATATGAGTCTCATCTATACATACTAATAAATAAAGGTTTTTATGAGTTAATTTTCTCGCCTCTCTGTCCTATTAATTGCACAAACTTTCTTGAATTGTTTTTTAATAAGTTTTTGTGGAAAAGTAATTAATATCTATATTATATACTATAATATAAATAAAAGTTTTTCCATGTCACGTCGCTTTTATATATTTTTCTCATCATCTTTTTTCCGGTAGTCTCTCTTATTAAAATCCTTAATCTTTTAATAATAATATATATTTAAAGAAAGTATTAATTATACTAATAAAACACATTTATTTTAATTTATCCATTATTATAAAAAAAACTTGAAATCTAATTATCTAACTATTATTTTCAATCAAATAATAAATGAAAATCAAAATTTTACATTAAATAGTATTTAGCATATTTTCGAAACCCAATTATATATTAATTTTTATATTTTTTTAAATTTTGTTTTCTATCGTAAGTATACTGTAAAATATACACATAAAGATTTAAGAAATTTTATTTATTGATATTTTTTAACCCGTGTGTAATACAAGGGATTTAAGCTAGTTATACTAATAAAACATATTTATTTTAAATTTTTCCTTATTATAAGAAATTTTAAAATTTAATTATGTAACTTTTATTTCAATCAAATAGTAAATGAAAGTTAAATTACATTAAATAGTAATTAACGTATTTTCGAAAATCAATTATATATTAATTTTTACATATTTTGGGTTTGTTTTTATCCTTAGTATATGTAATATATTTTTACACATGTAAAATATATACATAAATATGTAAAAAATTTATATATTGATATTTTTTAATTTTCACGCCGTGTGTAGACACGGGATATAAACTAGTTGTCCTATAAAACAGTGTTCATACATAGTCTCATACTGATACGGCTCCGGTTATCCAGCCCATGGGCATGAGTAGAGGTGCACAAACCGGATTTTTTTCGGATCCGGACCGGATCGGTCAACGGTGGTCAACGACCGGATCCAATGGAACCGGTTCCGGATCGGATCCGGTTAAGGGAGTGGAGACTTGGAACCTTTTGGAACCGGACCGGATATAAGGAACCGGACCGGACAAAAAAAAACCGGTTCCACCGGATTTAAAAATTTTTTTTTTAACAAATTAACAAAGATACACTATAAAATACATGTTTTATTTATTTTTTATATTTTTTTAAGTGATTTAACAATAGTTCGTACCAAAAAATTACAAAAAAATAATTGAATAACAAAATATATATATTTTATTATGACTCGTTATTCGTCGTTTACTCGTCTTAGTCTTCGTAACATCGGTTTTCAATCTTCTTCGCTTGAGATACGTTAGGCTTCATCATAAGCTTGTTTTTCGTCAGAAAGTAGATGTGAGGCCCCAAACCCGGGAGGCCCCACGCGTTGGATTTACTCATTCACAAACAGTTCTCAAACTAGAATATCAAATAACGCAGCGGAAAATTTCGTTTCAAACATAACATTACATCGTTTAACATGCGGAAGCGTAACATTTTCAAATACATGTACATAACAAAAACAACTCGTAACGGGATGCCAGTCTTCATATCATCCGGGTAACTCCTCAAGCCGCCCAGCATCACCGTCCATCATCATAACTTCCTTAACCTGAATGTGCATACTAAAAAGGTCAGCTACGCTGGTGAGTTCTAGTTTTAACGTAAAACATTAACATCAAATATTTGCCAAAAACATAACATCATACTTCATTTAATAAAAGCGTACATAAAACATGCAATAACTTAACATCATCAAACATCGTAGCATAACATCGTAACAATAGTCAATATGAACCGAATCTGCGCCTTCTCGTAACCGTCAAATCCATACATCGCATACCAGCGGATGAACTTAAGGCTCGTTACCTCTAAGTCATCCGTCACACAGGTCCCCTAAGGCTCGTTACCTCTAGGTGAACCAAACATATGTCTCCTAAGGCTCGTTACCTCTAGGTAGACAGCACATACCCGCGGATGAACTTAAGGCTCGTTACCTCTAAGTCATCCGTCATCCAGGTCTCCTAAGGCTCGTTACCTCTAGGTGGACCAAACATACGTCTCCTAAGGCTCGTTACCTCTAGGAAGACTAAACATACCATAGGCAATATTTCCCCGCAAGGAATAGTACCTTCCATCGGGATCCCGGTAATCCCATGGGTGACCGTCGTCACCCCATCCTCAACCAGTTGTACAACCGTTAGCCAGCCACAAAGGCCCCCCGTAAGGTAAGGCCAATACATACATACATACATACTCTAGCTCCCGTAGGAACTTGTGGCAGATTCGTTCATTCGTGACTTTCATAAAAACCTTTACCTCGTTTTAGTTAAAGCATTCGTACGTTTTATTAAATAACACTTCATTCGTAAACCTTTCACAACTTCGTTTGGCAAAATATTTTATAAACATCATCTCGTAAACCTCGTTTCGTAAACATCTCATTAACTCGTTTCGTCTTCCCCTTTCGGAAGCATCGTTCATAAACCTCGTTTCGTAAACCTCGTTTCATAAACCTCGTTTCGTAAACCTCGTTTCATAAACCTCGTTTCGTAAACCTCGTTTCATAAACCTCGTTTCGTATGTATGCACACCAGCCCAAAACATTTAATTAAAACATTAAAAGAAGGGCTTCTAGAACTCACCTTATAAGCTAGTCTCGGTTGTCCTAAACAAAGGTCCAACAACGTCACTTCCGATCTGAATTGATTAATTAAATACACATCAGACCTAAATCCCGACTCTAACGGTTTACTCGTTCTGTTACAGGTGAATACACTGACTTCACCTACTGATGCAGACCTATCGAAACTACTTAGTTTCGATACCTGCAGGCCCCTCGAAACTTCTAGTTTCGATACCTGCAGGCCCCTCGAAACTTCTAGTTTCGACAACTGCAGGTCACTCGAAACTTCTAGTTTCGACAACTGCAGGTCACTCGAAACTTCTAGTTTCGACACCTGCAGGCCACTCGAAACTCTAGTTTCGATACCTGCAGAACTCAGCTATCTTCCCCAAAAACCCTAACTTTCGCATGCAGGTCCGATCTTGTCAAGATCCGGACTTTTTGTATTCAAAACGTGTATTTTCCTTTCGTGATTCCAGATTTATAACCCTTTCCTCATTTGGTTTATAAAAACCCGTCATTTTCACAAAAATACCCGAAAACCCAAAAACGAACAAAAACTCAGATTTGGTTCGGGTGTTACCTGATTTCGAGATTCTGATCCGGAGGTTTTGCTCACGAGTTCAGTAGCAACAAGCTCCTTCAATCTCGGGTCGATCCGCCAACTTTCTCTCTCTACGGTTTCTCTCTCTAGATTCTTGCAAATGAGAGAAATGGTGTGTGTGTTGGCTATTTAAAGGGAGGAAACCCCCCCTTCCTTCAAGTTTGCCGGCCCAACCGGCCCGGCCCGTTACGCCTCGTTCTTTTATCCCGTTCGTCCCGGTTCAACCCGTTATTTAAAATCCTCATTTATTTTGGGATGTTACAAGTCTACCCCCCTTACAATAGGTTTCGTCCCCGAAACCTATCATAAGTCAAACAGTTGAGGGTACGACTCCTTCATTTCCGTCTCCGTTTCCCATGTAGCTTCCGATCCCTTCCGGTGCTTCCACTGGACTTTAACCAACTGGATAACTTTGTTACGTAAACGTTTCTCTTTCCTGTCTAGGATGGCCACAGGTTCTTCGATGTAGTTAAGGCTGTTGTCGACCTCGATGTCAGTAAGTGGTACGTGAGCCGTTTCATCCGCCAAACACTTTCGCAAGTGTGATACATGGAAGGTAGGATGAATCCCACTTAACTCATCAGGCAATTCCAACCGATAAGCGACTTCACCAACCCGTGCCATAATCCTGAATGGTCCGATAAACCTCGGACTTAACTTTCCTCTCTTTCTGAATCGTATGATTCCCTTCCAAGGCGACACTTTCAACATTACTCTGTCCCCAACATTAAATTCAATAGGCCTTCGTCGTCTATCCGCGTAGGATTTCTGACGATCTTGGGCGGCCTTCATTCGTGCTTTGATCTGATCAAACCTTTCCGACGTTTCTTTTACAACTTCAAGACTTCCCAATTCCTTCTGTCCAATCTCACCCCAACAAACCGGGGTCCTGCATCTCCTCCCATACAACATTTCATAAGGCGGCATGCCTATCGTCGTGTGATGACTGTTGTTGTAGGAGAATTCGGCTAACGGCAGATGACTGTCCCAACTGCCACCGAAGTCGATAATACAAGCACGAAGCATATCCTCCAATGTTTGAATGGTCCTTTCGGACTGACCATCCGTTTGTGGATGGTATGCCGTACTAATATTGAGTCTCGTGCCCATTGCCTCGTGAAATCTCTTCCAGAACCTCGATGTGAATCGTGTGTCCCGATCAGATACAATCGTCAGAGGCATCCCATGCCGCGCCACTACTTCGTTAATAAATACTTCCGCTAACCTTTCCGACGAGAACGTCTCGCGAATAGGTAGAAAATGAGCACTCTTCGTTAAACGGTCCACAATTACCCAAATGGTGTCATGACCTTTAGCTGTGCGAGGTAGCTTGGTTATGAAGTCCATTGTAATGTGTTCCCATTTCCATTCCGGTATCTCGAGTGGTTGAATTTTCCCATACGGTTTCTGGTGTTCGGCCTTCACTTGTGAGCAAGTCAAGCACTTGCTTACGTATTTCGTCACTTCGTGTTTCATTCCAGGCCACCAGTATTCCTTCCTTAGATCTTGGTACATTTTGTTGGTACCGGGATGGATAGAGTAACGAGACTTATGAGCCTCATCCAAGATTTTGGTTCTAAGCTCGCCACCCATAGGTATCCATACTCGACCAAAACGTGTCCTAACACCAAGGGTGTTATATTCTAACTTATCCTGTTGGCCAACCATCCTTTCCTTCTTTATGTTTTCCCCCTTTAGTGCCTCTTCTTGAGCCTTTTCAATTTCCCTCATCACATCCGATGTTACCACCATTTGGCAAGCTTTCACTCTAATAGGAGCAGGCACATCCTTCCGGCTTAGAGCGTCAGCCACCACGTTTGCTTTTCCAGGATGGTACATGATTTCACAGTCATAGTCTTTCAAAAGTTCCAACCATCGCCTCTGCCTCATATTTAACTCCTTTTGCTCGAAGAAGTACTTCAGACTTTTGTGATCGGAGTATATGGTAAACTTTACCCCATAGAGGTAGTGCCTCCAAATTTTTAATGCAAACACAACAGCAGCAAGTTCCAAATCGTGAGTCGGATAGTTGACTTCATGAACCTTCAGCTGTCGTGATGCGTATGCGATCACTCTTCCACGTTGCATCAGCACACACCCCAACCCCTGACCCGAAGCGTCAGAGTATACCACCAGGTCTTCATTGCCCTCGGGAAGGGCCAAGACTGGAGCTTGGGTTAGCTTTTCTTTTAACTCCTTAAATGCCTCATCCTGCTTCGGACCCCATTCGTACTTTTCTTCCTTTCGTGTCAACTTTGTCAATGGCGAAGCTATTTTCGAGAAATCCTGAATGAATCTCCGATAGTAGCCTGCCAACCCTAAGAAACTGCGGATCTCCGTTGGCGTCTTAGGAATATCCCAGTCCCTTACCGTCGTTATCTTTGCTGGGTCTACCATAATGCCGTTCGGGTTAATGACGTGACCTAGGAATTGGACTTCCCTAAGCCAGAACGCGCATTTGGAGAACTTAGCATACAACTTCTCCTTCTTTAGAGCTTCCAACACTTCCTTCAAATGACAAGCGTGATCACCCTCATTCTTGGAGTAGACGAGGATATCATCAATGAACACAATTACCGATCGGTCCAGCATCGGTCGACACACCCTATTCATCAAATCCATGAACGCTGCGGGGGCGTTTGTCAATCCGAAAGACATTACGCGGAACTCGAAATGTCCATAACGCGTGCGAAATGCAGTTTTCGGTATGTCTTCTTCCCTCACCTTCAACTGATGGTACCCGGACCGAAGGTCGATTTTCGAGAACCAACTTGCGCCTTGCAATTGATCAAACAGGTCATCGATCCTTGGTAAAGGGTACTTGTTCTTTACCGTTCGTTTGTTCAACTCGCGATAATCGATACACATTCTCATCGAACCGTCTTTCTTTTTCACAAACAACACCGGAGCACCCCACGGCGAGATGCTTGGTTGGATAAATCCTTTCTCAAGTAACTCGTCTAGTTGGACCATAAGTTCCTTCATTTCCACTGGTGCTAGTCGATATGGAGCCTTAGCCACGGGCTGGGCATCTGGTACTAAGTCAATTCGGAATTCAATCTCTCTATCGGGCGGTATCCCAGGCAACTCCTCTGGAAACACCTCCGGGTACTCACGTACCACGGGTACATCGTCCAGTTCTTTCACTTCCTTACACTTGTCAATTACGTATACCAGATAAGCCTCGCATCCGCGCCTCAAGTAATCTGCTGCCTTAATCATCGAGATGACGTTGGGCATCGGGGCATCGCGATCCCCAAGTACTTCCACTTCGCTACCATCCGGAGCCTTGAGTCGGATTATCTTTCGTTTGCATATAATTTGAGCCTCGTTGGCAGTTAGCCAATCCATACCCAATACAACATCAAACCCTCCCAAAACCATAACAAATAGCCTGACGGGGAATCTATGACCTTCTATCTTTATCGTGGAATCGTTAACTACTTTGGTTACTCTTGCAATTCTACCCTCAGCGGTTTCTACATTAAAGGCTCGTTCTATTTCACTAACCGTGTACTTTACTCGTTTACAGAAAGTTGCAGATATAAAACTCTTACTGGCACCCGAATCGAATAACACTGATACAAAAGTGTTGTCAAGGATGAACGTACCTGACGCCACATCGGGGTCATTCCTGGCCTGTTCTTGCGTTAGTGCATACGCTCGAGTCTTCGCTCGGGGCCTTTCCTCCCTCTTCTCTGGGCCTTTCCCTTTCCCGGTCTCGCCCATCCTGGGCTTAGTGCATTCCCGGCTCATGTGGCCACTCTCCCCACAGTTGTAGCATTTGATACCGTTCGGGCATTCTCGGGAGTAGTGCCCGGTCTTGCCACATTTGTAGCACAAATTTGATCCCAACCGGCATTCACCGGCATGCCTTCCCCCACACTTCCCACAGACTGCTAATTCATTTACCCTGGCCCGTTTGTCCTGAGCCCCAAACAACTTCCCACCCGATCGCTTAGCGGGAAAACTCAGCTTCTTCTTAGGCTCTTCAATGGCAACGACATTCAGTGCCAGATCATCAAATACCACGCCGCTCAGTTCTACTACCGAATCGTAGGTAGTAGGGGCGTTTGCCTTAACATATGTGCGGACCTTGTCCGGCAACCCTTGAATATAACAAGCGATCTTTCTTTCTTCAGTAGTGACAAGGTGTGGCACCAGACGTGCCAGTTCATTGAACCGTGTCGTATACTGCCGGTGCGTCATGCTCCCAGCCTTCAAACCCAGAAATTCCCTTTCTACCTTTTCGATCTCATTCCTTGGGCAGAAATTCTTGATCACCAAAGTTTTCAAATCATCCCACATCATCGAATCAACCACCTCGTTCCCCTTAGCCTGGCGTACACCTTCCCACCAGTGAGATGCTTCCTCCCTCAAGGAGTTAGCAGCAAACTTCACGACCTGATTCGGTCGACATTCACTCAGACGAATGGCGGCTTCCATACGAATTACCCAGTCAAAAGTAGCCACCGCGTCCTTCTTTCCAGTCAGAATTGGCGGGTCACATGCCTTAAAGGACTTATAATCGCATCCGCGAGCAGGCGGTGCATTGTCGGTCTCATTGTTCTGAGCACCAATTGCCGCGCTAGACCCACCCGCCCCATTGACCTGCTTCAACGCTTCAGCCAACAGACCTGGCAGAGAATTCTTCATCAATTCTGTGAATTCTCGAGCTATAGCTGCTCTCACTTCTGGTTCAAAAGTGAAAGGTTGCTCTTCGACCTGTGTCTGCTCGGCTTCATGCACACTAACCGCCGGTTCAGTGTGAACACTTCCTTCTTCACTGTGTTCTTGGCGCGCAGGAATCCTGCCACGCCCACCATTTCGACCGCCGGTACGACCACCGGTACGGCCACCACGCCTTCCGTTCCCTCTTCTTGCCATTCCGTTCTACAAGACAAGGAAATCCAATGTCATCACGCTAGTTAACAAATAGAATTCAACAAGCATTGTAAGATGTTAATATACACTGGCCATCTGCAATTAACCATTACACTACCTCTTGATTTCGATTTGACCACCTTTGTGATTTCCATCAGAACCCAAGTCCTAACCTTAACACTTCCTAAGGCATACTATATATGTAAATATATATACACTACCTTCATACCTGATGCTGTGGCTCGAGTTACCCGTACTGGCATCCGCTTTCGGTCCCATTCTCAGTTTAAGTTCAGACACAGGGAGTGTCCAAATCTCTCAAACTATTGCTCTGATACCAACTTGTGAGGCCCCAAACCCGGGAGGCCCCACGCGTTGGATTTACTCATTCACAAACAGTTCTCAAACTAGAATATCAAATAACGCAGCGGAAAATTTCGTTTCAAACATAACATTACATCGTTTAACATGCGGAAGCGTAACATTTTCAAATACATGTACATAACAAAAACAACTCGTAACGGGATGCCAGTCTTCATATCATCCGGGTAACTCCTCAAGCCGCCCAGCATCACCGTCCATCATCATAACTTCCTTAACCTGAATGTGCATACTAAAAAGGTCAGCTACGCTGGTGAGTTCTAGTTTTAACGTAAAACATTAACATCAAATATTTGCCAAAAACATAACATCATACTTCATTTAATAAAAGCGTACATAAAACATGCAATAACTTAACATCATCAAACATCGTAGCATAACATCGTAACAATAGTCAATATGAACCGAATCTGCGCCTTCTCGTAACCGTCAAATCCATACATCGCATACCAGCGGATGAACTTAAGGCTCGTTACCTCTAAGTCATCCGTCACACAGGTCCCCTAAGGCTCGTTACCTCTAGGTGAACCAAACATATGTCTCCTAAGGCTCGTTACCTCTAGGTAGACAGCACATACCCGCGGATGAACTTAAGGCTCGTTACCTCTAAGTCATCCGTCATCCAGGTCTCCTAAGGCTCGTTACCTCTAGGTGGACCAAACATACGTCTCCTAAGGCTCGTTACCTCTAGGAAGACTAAACATACCATAGGCAATATTTCCCCGCAAGGAATAGTACCTTCCATCGGGATCCCGGTAATCCCATGGGTGACCGTCGTCACCCCATCCTCAACCAGTTGTACAACCGTTAGCCAGCCACAAAGGCCCCCCGTAAGGTAAGGCCAATACATACATACATACATACTCTAGCTCCCGTAGGAACTTGTGGCAGATTCGTTCATTCGTGACTTTCATAAAAACCTTTACCTCGTTTTAGTTAAAGCATTCGTACGTTTTATTAAATAACACTTCATTCGTAAACCTTTCACAACTTCGTTTGGCAAAATATTTTATAAACATCATCTCGTAAACCTCGTTTCGTAAACATCTCATTAACTCGTTTCGTCTTCCCCTTTCGGAAGCATCGTTCATAAACCTCGTTTCGTAAACCTCGTTTCATAAACCTCGTTTCGTAAACCTCGTTTCATAAACCTCGTTTCGTAAACCTCGTTTCATAAACCTCGTTTCGTATGTATGCACACCAGCCCAAAACATTTAATTAAAACATTAAAAGAAGGGCTTCTAGAACTCACCTTATAAGCTAGTCTCGGTTGTCCTAAACAAAGGTCCAACAACGTCACTTCCGATCTGAATTGATTAATTAAATACACATCAGACCTAAATCCCGACTCTAACGGTTTACTCGTTCTGTTACAGGTGAATACACTGACTTCACCTACTGATGCAGACCTATCGAAACTACTTAGTTTCGATACCTGCAGGCCCCTCGAAACTTCTAGTTTCGATACCTGCAGGCCCCTCGAAACTTCTAGTTTCGACAACTGCAGGTCACTCGAAACTTCTAGTTTCGACAACTGCAGGTCACTCGAAACTTCTAGTTTCGACACCTGCAGGCCACTCGAAACTCTAGTTTCGATACCTGCAGAACTCAGCTATCTTCCCCAAAAACCCTAACTTTCGCATGCAGGTCCGATCTTGTCAAGATCCGGACTTTTTGTATTCAAAACGTGTATTTTCCTTTCGTGATTCCAGATTTATAACCCTTTCCTCATTTGGTTTATAAAAACCCGTCATTTTCACAAAAATACCCGAAAACCCAAAAACGAACAAAAACTCAGATTTGGTTCGGGTGTTACCTGATTTCGAGATTCTGATCCGGAGGTTTTGCTCACGAGTTCAGTAGCAACAAGCTCCTTCAATCTCGGGTCGATCCGCCAACTTTCTCTCTCTACGGTTTCTCTCTCTAGATTCTTGCAAATGAGAGAAATGGTGTGTGTGTTGGCTATTTAAAGGGAGGAAACCCCCCCTTCCTTCAAGTTTGCCGGCCCAACCGGCCCGGCCCGTTACGCCTCGTTCTTTTATCCCGTTCGTCCCGGTTCAACCCGTTATTTAAAATCCTCATTTATTTTGGGATGTTACAGTAGATTCGTCACCCCTTGTTCTACTTCGAATTCGTGTATTTCTTGTTCAATGTCAAGCTCGTCTTCTAGTTTTGCAACATGTTGTACACGTTCGGCGGCATCTAAATGGTTCTTCAAGCAAATACACATCTCCATAGATTCCGGTGTAAGCCTCGTTCTTCGAATAGATAAAACTCTGTCACTAAGAGAAAAAGCAGATTCCGAAGCTACCGTGGAAGCTTGGACGGTTAGTAGGTCACGGGCCATTGCGGCTAGAATGAGATATTGAGATTCCCTTCCTTGCCACCAACTCAAGATATCAAAGTCTTCAAACTCTTCGGATCTTAGAGTTGAAATAAAGTCGGTTGCTTGATATCTTCCAAGCTCGCTACTTGGTGTGCTTCCAAGAGCTCGTTTAGTATTTTCGTTTCTTAAAGTGTTAAATAAATTTAGCATCGGGTTCCTTGAACTACTAGAACTTGAACCCGAACCCATTGATTCACGTATATTTGATGGATCACCACTTCCACCATATTTGCGTAAATAATAATCAAACATATTATTAAAAGCCGAATTGAAATCCCTTATTGCATTTGATTCAAAATTTGGGTCTTCCTCGAACATATTTAAATCGTCCGATATTGATCCAATTAATGTTTTAACATCGGTTACATTAATCGTTGGGTTTAAGGCGGCCGAACATGTAACAACGGCCGGCATTTCCGAAAAATATTTTTTAAATTTAGCTTTCATAGGTGTTACCATTTTTTCAAAAATAATGCCGTGATATTCAAACTCTTTTAATTTATTACATATTAAGTATAATTGTTGAAGTATTAACGAAGACGTGGGATAATAAATCCCGATAAACATGTAGTTGCATTTTTAAAAGCCTCAAGCAAATTAGTTAGTTTCTCGATCATATCCCAACTTATATTATCAAATTTTTGTGAACAACGTTTCTTTTGCACAAGTTCATCATGGAAATGTTTTAAAGTAACTCTTTGTCTTAAGGCCGATTCAAACATTTTCCATGTCGAGTTCCATTTAGTAGGTACGTCCCAATTTGGACCTAAAAAGATGGAATCCGTTTGTTGGCACAAGTTTCTATAGTTTATATATCTTTTTTTGCTTGTGCTAAAAACTTCCCGTAACATCACTTTAAAATTTTCTTTCACTTCTCTTATTTCTTGGACGTTTACATCGTCTTGTACAACCAAGTTAATGATGTGTGCAATACATCGACTATGAAAGAAAACACCGTTATAAGGCAGTCCATATTTTATTTTTAATTTTTCCACCGCGTTTGTGTTATTTGAAGCGTTATCAAAAGATATTGAAAATATTTTTGGTTGAATTTTATAAGTTTGAATTACCGAGTCTAAAATATAAAATAAGTTTTCGCCGGTATGTGGATATCCAAAATAATCAAACGCAATCGTACACTTCATCATTTGTCACGACTCGGGTTGAACCCAATGTGCGGTAACGCAAAGGTACGATTCGGGTAAACCATGTGAAGCGGATCAAACGTCCATGGTTAAGTTAATGCCGATATTTAAATTTTCAAAACCTAAGATTAATTCTTTTTTAGCTCTTTTCCATATTTTTAAACAATCTCTTCTCAAAGTAGAATGACTTACATTGGTGTAGCTCGGTTGAAGCGTCTCTTGTATCATCCTCGTCAAACGCGGGTTATCAAAGTGATCAAAAGGCAACCCTTCTTGAATGACGAAATGTGCCATTTTTCACGAACCCTCTCGACATTGTATTGCCAAACTCCTCCATCCCTACCAATTTGAGTTTGATCTTCACCTTGAGTGTGTTTTGCGTGACTACCAATATGTTTCCTCAAAGTGCTATTTCCCGCAGCACCCAGAATTTACCACAACGTTTGCAATGAGCCTTTAATCGAAATAAGCCCATATCTCTCGGTTTCGGGAGCAAGGAAGTACTCTCACCACCGTGACTTCGCAACTAGAACCACCAACCGAATTTTGAGTGCTTGCGGAAGCAGAAGCGGAAGCCATGGGAGCATTTTTTTTTGCGTTAAAGTGAGCGTTTTTTGAGTTTTAAGAGCTAGGATGTTGTGGTAAACTAACTCATATCCCCAATACCTATTTATACATAGTTTCTAGCCTCAAACAACCCAAAAAAAATACAAAAAAGGCCATAAATGGCTATATAACCGTTTTTTTACCCTCTAACGGCTAGAACCGGTTCCAAAATGTCCGAAAAAACCGGTTCCAAAATGTCCGATTTTTATCCGGTCCGTCAAGAACTCCAAAACCGGTTCTGGATCCGCCGGTTCTGAAAAAATCCGGACCGGTTCCAAAAAATCCGGTTCTAGCCGGATCCGGTTTTGGATAATCCATCGGATCGGATTCGGATCCGGTTCTTTTGACCACCTCTGGGCATGACCCGACCCACTAGAGCAAGACGGATCCCAGCTAGACTTTTGGGTTGAATGGATCAAAACCACTACTTGTTTCATGAAATGCATGCATGAGAGAATAAGGGGTAGTTTAGTTTGCATTTTCATTCCATGTTTTTGTAGGTCCCGTGTTTTGTATGAATTATGATAGGAGGGCTTGCAATTTTTGACATGGACATGTTAACACGACACAACACGTAATTAACATGTCTCGTATTTGACCTTAACAGGTTTCGTGTCTTAAACATGTCGACACGTTTAAATTCGTGTCTAAACAGGTTAAAGACATGTTAACATGTTAAGACCCGTTAGTGACATGTTAACACTTAACATCCTATTTACATCTAGATTCTAGGCCCAACCCAAGCCCAATGAATGTTTTATATTTTATTGTTAATGTATTTGATGGATGTTTTGATTTGACTTTTATGGGTTTTGTTTTAAAAAGGTTTATGATTTATTTTGTTAACGGATGTTATGGTTCGACTTTTTAAAATTTTATGAAGTTTTGGCATTTTTTTCTAAACAGGTGACATGTTTCTAAATAGGTCGTGTTCGTGTTTGAAAAAAATAACACGATCAGTTATCGTGTCGTGTTCGTGTTGAACACAACAGGTTATCGTGTCATGTCTGACATAACTAAGTGAAACTAGGGTACGTGCACTGATGGGGGATATTGATCCCTTCTCTGTGGATGTAGGTCTCCACCAAGGGTCTACGTTGAACCCCTTTTTTTTTTGAAATGGCAATGCTCTGGTAAATTTTGTTAAAAATAAATAGTAGGATTACAACCAAAGTGCCTCCCCCCTCCTGGGCTTTTGTACCATGGAGGGGGGAACCACAAAACAGAAATAAACACAAACGCAACTGCAAACAAACAAAAAAACATACTACTCAAACACGCCTAAAAGTGTAAATACTAGGGGACGTCTGTGGACATGAGCCTAGCCGTGCCATCCGTCTCTGACTCCACCTCCTCCTGAGCATCTTTGATCAACGAATAATAGTAGTCTTTAAGAGCAGTAGGCCACGTCAAAAAAGCATCAGGAGTGGGGATAGTATTCGTATCAACATATTTCTTAGCAGACTTCTTCAATGTAGCATTTAACTCTGGGGAGCTATCATAAGATTGGGTAGTATCATCCAAAGCAGAAAAAGGGTTAGAAACATGCACTTGGGTATTTTGGTCCCCTTTCTTTTTACGATAGTCTTGGATGAATTGTCAAAGTCGATACATGAGACAGTTCCATAGTGCGTGCTTTTTGCAGATGACATAGTCAAAAATATAAATTGAATATCAACAATTAAATAATAACAAAAGAAGAAACTCCTAATTAAAAAATATAGAGATGGCAACAGATCGGGTAAAAAGATGGATAATAATAATCTGAGTCTCATTGTCTTATAAAACAGTGTTCATACATAATCTCATACCGGTACGGCTCCGGTTATCTAGCCCATGGGCATGACCCGACCCACTAGAGCAAGACGGATCCCAGCTAGACTTTTGGGTTGAATGGGTCAAAACCACTACATGTTTCATGCAATGCATGCATGAGAGAATAAGGGGTAGTTTAGTTCGCATTTTCATTCCATGTTTTGTAGGTCCCATGTTTTGTATGATAGGACTTAAACTAGGGTACATGTGCTGATGGGGATACTAATCCCTTCTATGTGGAGGTAGGCCTTCACCAAGGGTCTGCGTTGAGCCTCTTCTTTTTGCAGTAGTCCTGGATGAGTTGTCAAAGTCAATTTTGGAGACAGTTCCTGGTGCATGCTTTTTGCGGATGATATCGTGTTACTTGCGTAGAGTAGACAATCCCTTAAGGCGCAATTAGAGGAGTGGCGTGTAGTGTTAGAGGATAAGGGTTTAAGGATTAGTTGTTCGAAGACGGAGTACCTCTACTGTGACTTCAGCGATACAAGCGACGAGGATGACACCTAAATCACCAATGAAGGGCAAGTGATTCCACAGCCAACCAATTTTAAGTATTTAGGATCGTTTGTACAAAGGAATGTGGACATAGATAGTGATATAGCACACCGAGTTTAGGCAGGCTGGTGTAGGTGGAGAGTAACCGAGAGATTCAGTGCAACAAGAACTTCCCAGCTAGTTTAAAGGGGAAGTTTTATGGGTTGCAGTTCGACCGTCTATGTTATATGGAACAGACTGTTGGGCCATCAAGAAGACACATGTGCGGAAGATGAAGGTAGCAGAGATGAGGATGTTGAGGTGGATGTGTGGGCACATAAGGCTAGACCGCATAAGAAATGGGGTTTTTAGAAAGAGGTTAGGAGTGGCTAGTATAGCAAATAAAATTAGGGAGGGGAGGTTGAGATGGTTTGGACATGTGAAGAGGAGACAGATGACGGCGCCAATTAGAGTTGTGGAAACCCTCTTTGTAGAGGAGAGTAGGAGTAGAGGCAGACCAAAAATGACATGGGATGCAAGGAACAGGCAGGATTTGCTAGAGTTGCACACCAGGATAAGAGTTCGTGGAGACGTAGGACTACGGTTAAGGACTTGTAGGAGAGGGTATAGATGGGTTGTAGCTTTGTCGTAGTTGACTCTGCATCTTTATGGTCTTATCTTCAGGCTGTTATTTCTATGCCTATTTATCCTTTCATCGTTTCCTTGCTTGTTGGTAGTTTTAAGTCACGATATTTTTAGTACCGTCTTGTGGAACTAATGGTCTCTCTGGAAGCAGTCTCTCTATCCCCAGAGGGTTGAGGTAAGGTTTGCCTACGCCCACCCTTCCTAGACCTTACCAATAGCTTTGTTATGAATGAGATTTTATTGGGTATTGTTGTTTTGTAGGTCCCATAATGTAGGAATCCACGTTTACATTTCAGTCAATTTCCTCTTTAAATTATAATCTTCATTTGATGATTTGAGAAATTGAGAAGAAAATTGTCTCAGTTAGTTGTCTCTTCCCGGGTTTTCTTTGGAGGTTGGTTCCCTCAAATAGAACCGTAACACATACCCTCAAGTACCCGGCCCGTCGCACTCTTTAAGCGTTGTGTTTACAAGTTTTTCCACAAGTATCTACTACTCGTTTGTGACTTTATAGTCTCATGAGATAAAAAAAAAGTTACCCGTTAGGATTCTCATTACCCAAAACTTGATCTTAAACTCAACTAACAAAACAACTTAAAACGCTCATCTACATAAGTTTATATTTTTAATAATCTTGGGTTTCTAACAACTTTAAAATAGTTATTAAAATACTATTTTGATCATATCTTTTAAGATTATATAATATATTAATATACTCAATTCCAATATGGGTGAACGGGAATGAGATCAGTTTCAGGTAATCAGCCATGTATCACATACCGGTTAAATACCTGAATAATCACCCCCCCCACCCTACCGATCCCAAATGTTTTAGGTTTCCATTGTGCATCCCTAAAACAAATAAACTGTTCTAACAAGCAATCCTAAAATCCCCTAAAAACATGTTGCACACAAGATAAATAGTGCAGCACATGTTCAACTTCTGCTGTCATCTATTTTGTAACCCAAGTAAAACATAAAACTCAACAGTAAACAAAAATTTCCGGTCACCAGGACACGATGCGAGTCTTTTAACTTGTTTATCATCAGATTTCTAACACAACAAATGAAAAAACATGTCACATATGATCTTAACGCATATTAAACAATTGTACAGGCCACTTTTGCTTTTGACCATCAAACCCAATGGTTGTTACCTCCAGTGAAATGTCAATGCTACGATGCTCAACACCGCGTGCAATACTGATGCGTGTTTCTATTTTGACTGCTGGGTTGACTTCACTGCCAACCGTTGAAGAACTCTTGGTGGTCAACATCTTGGATGTTAGTGAAATTGGTTCACAAAATGTGAGTAAGGTCTGGGACCAATGTGTTGGAGGTGTATATGGTGATGTTGACAAAACCGTAGGGGCTTCTTTGCAAAACCTGCTTGTAAACGAGGTCTCGAACCATAGGACTACTCCATAACACTTTGATATGGTTGGTTCAACCTCTATTGAGTTTGATGACTTTAGTTCTAATTGGACAGATGCAGTGAAATCAACTTCATCAGGTTTCATCGTCACCAAATCAAACGCCTAGTACCAAACAAGTCATAGAAATCCAATTAACATAACTAAAGTACTAGACTTCAATTAGATCAAAACGAGTCCTTTTTGCCCAAAATTTTATTTTTCTATATAGTTAGTGGGTCAGATGACAGATATCATTACAGAAACTATATTGATTTCAATAATAATCAAATTTTTTTTAATATTATTAAAAATGAATTTTGTGACTTTCGACCTAGTTGACCCGTATCATTTTTCAGGCCCGGCCCAGAGGGAGGGGCAAGGTGGGCCATGGCTCCAGGCCTGGTCTTTCGAGAGGCCCGAAGTTTTTAAAAATTGGAATTGGAAAAACCACTGCAAGAAAATGTAAATGGTATATTTAGTGTATATATCCATTTTGTTTACATCAAAGTTTCCTTGGTGCAATTGGAAAAACCACTGCAAGAAAATGTAAAGGTCACAGGTTCAAGTCTTGGTAACAACACTATTTATTTTTTACGTGTCCTATTTCTTATTTTCTCCTCTTTTTTTTTCTTTTTAAAAGGTTGTCCCACAAAAACGCATAATTGTTTAAACTATTACACCAAAACCAAAAAAAGACACAAAAATGTATATATTTAAACCCATTACATATAAAAAAAATTATTGAGGCCCGCTTTTTTATTACTTGTCCCGGGCCCAAAACGTTTCGAGGATTCTCAGGGCCGGCCCTGTCATTTTTAGGTTGAAATTGTGATAATCTCTATCATTAACCACAAAATAATGAATTTAACCAACCTGGAGAAGAGCAGTATTTGTCACCAAATTATTTCCGTCCACAACATCAACAATAGGAATATGAGCAGCATCTGCAACCAATTCCTTACCAATAGAAGACATGTTGAATCCATAAACATTTTCCCAGAATGGGATACTCGTAGCACCTTTACCAAATCCAGCAACAAACTGAAATACAAATTGGAAAAAGATAACACGTTTAACTAAATTAAAATTCAAAAGTATAAAGGGGGTGTTTGGATGTGTGTTTAGGAAGTGATTATATGATACTGAATATTCAGAATAAAAAGTCTGGGGTTACAAACCATGGTAGCTGTATCAGGAAGAATGGCACCACCGGGCTTCAACCAATGATCTCGTGCAACAAGCACTGAGCTGAGCATTGACTCATAGAGTAGGCAATACCCCATCCACTCACTGACTAACACATCAACACTGTGGGGCTGAATTTGTCTAGATTCAATAAGATCTTCAACCATGCTATTGATAACTTTAATTACTCCACTTCCCGGTTTGGTACCTCCATTTGAAGCTTGATTCTGCAAGAGACAATTGTCTTTTGAAATCTGCAAATTTCCAAAAAATGAGAAAAATTCTGAGAGATAGGGTTGTTGAAAAAGCTTGCGGCTCCAGGCTCGCTCGTTTAAATTAAAGCCAAAATTTTAATATATATATAAACTATAACCCAAATTTTAACATATATAAATTATAAATTCTGTAGTCAAGAAAATCTGTATTAAGTGTGTTACAAACATTACTTTTTTGTTTTTATATATCAATGTGTAAAAATACAAGATTTTAAAAATAAAAGAGCTGGCTTGAGCTCTTTACGAGCCAAGCTCCGAGCTCAACAATTCAGCTTGTTTACAGCCCTAAAAGAGGAAATGATCCTTGATAGAGGGGTGATTTTGACCTATTTACTTATGAATAGGTTGATTTGGGTTAGGTTTCATCTTAACCGATTAAATGGGCCAAATCAAGAAACTTAGTTAAAAGAGAACGGGTTGAATGGGTCAAAGTCACCCACAATTTGTTTAGTGCGCGTTATCCTAAATTGCCAAAAAGGATTAGATAAAATTAAGACACCAACTATTCTTAAAAAGAACTATCAAAAAGTGTTTAATACTCACTGTGACCCAAAACTAATGAGTTACCTGAGAGGCCACTGAAGCCATCTTATCACTTGCTTCAACTGCATTTACTATTGAGGCTCCTGCTTGGGCTGCAAACAGACTAATAAACAAAAAGATTAGAACAAGATAAGCTTTCATCTTGTAACTCAATTATAATACAAAAACAAAAGGACCTAACCTTAATATCCCTGTACCACAACCGACATCCAAAACAACAGCACCCTTTAAAAGCGAAGGATTGCCTACAATAGCTTGTCTATAAGCATCTGTCCTTACCTATATAACATATCATATAAAAGCTCTCAACTTTACAAAGAAACCGCAACTCATCAAACTAAGGAAAGAAACAGATAACTAAAACACTACCTTATCACTTATCATCTCTTTGTGTATACCAAATGAACTATACGAGCCAAAATAGTCCTTATTCACAATCATTATTCCCCGGTTGACAGCATTCACAAAAACACTATTTGATTTTTTCTCATCTGAAATAACCTCGTTGGATTCAATAAACTTAGAACTAGAAACATACGATTCTAAATCAGCTTTTTCTTCAATGCACATCTTTTCTACACCGTCTAAATTTCTAACCACGTCATCGTCATCAACTTCCTCATCTTCATCAAAACTATACAAAAGATGATCTTCTTCCATATACGGTTTAAGGTACATGTCATTATCCCATGGCAGATTACCGCCTTCAAAACCAAACGATTCATGCAAATGATCTAATAGCTCTTGTCTAGAATTACAAGTACTTCCACAACTCCAACACCGATTCCGTGCCACCTGGTAAAAACAACAAATATATAATACACCAAGAGGCAAATGAACATCAAAGTATTAGCTTTTATTTTTATTTTTAACAATTACAATAAAAACTACAAAATATTAACTCATTTAATTATAACTTTATAAGCATTCAAAGTTTCAAACAGTTGGCATCCTAACCTGTGATCTAACATAGTTAATGAGCTTTAAACAGCCATAGAAATCCAACTTCATTGTTGTCTTCATGCTTCCAAAATCAAAACTGTGGCTCAAACAGCAATGATCAAAGAGTGAATTACTTGAATTGTATTTCAAATCACAGAACAAACAGAGCAATTCTAGGGCATTTTCTTCATCTTCTTCCCCATCAGCAGTCAAATCCTCCCAATTTTGTTCTTCTTCTTCGCTGCCATCATCATCATCATCATCAATATCTTCCATGTTGTGCAAATCTTCTTCTTTATCTTCCATTGCTGATTCGAGATTGTTGTAGAGTGGAGCCACCATTATTTTAACAGTTTAAACTGAATTGAGATTAAAAAGTTATAACTCGACATCAATAGCTTAAATTAGGAGGAAAATAGAGCAAAATCATTACCAGATTATCGAATCGAGAGCAGAGATGGAAGCAATCGGAGAAATGAAGGCGGGACGACGAAGGTTAACCCTAGGGTTTTTGGTATCCTGACAGAGAAACTATAACCCCTTAAACCCTAGCAATTAGCAAACGGCCATTGGTACACGTATTTCATAAATCAATAATATTTTTTCTCATTTATTTGTTATTTCTTGACTACAAATCAATTTTAGCAAACTAGTGTGTACCCCGCGCAACTTTCAATGTGGTGTAGTGGTAGAAAGTATGGATTCTTTAAACAAGACCCATATTCTATCCCTATTAGCATCATTTTGGGAAAGGGCATGGTGGCTCAATGAAGGAAGACCTGGATCTTTGTGATCTTTGGTTCGATCTCGAGGGCGTCCGGGTTTTACCACCAGTGGGCTTTCAGGCAGGTGGGTTTTCCGCGGAACTGGAGAGAACTTGGGGCGCTTAAGGATTTGTACGGCTGGGTTGAGCCAGCTGGCGGTGGCCTTTTGCCAATGGGTCACCATGTACGGAGTACCTAAGCAATTTTATGTTTGTTGGCCGTTCAAAAAAAAGTGTGTACCCCGCGTTTTGCGGAGGGAGCGTGGTCGTTTTTTCTCCACATTACGTGACGGGAGTTTGGTCGGTATCGCTTATGCTCGTTGGAAACCATAAAAGTGAACATCGATACCGGGTACGATAATACCACAACGCTGTTAACGATGTTGTCACGGGTCGGACTGATTGAAGCATATTTATAACTGGATTACATTATACTAATTTATGATTATATATTATATACTATGTTATATACTCATGTATTACATGAGGTTGTTTAATAGAAAAATGAAATTACAATAAATAAAATTATTTGTTTCCTTAATTAAGTAATATTACAATTCAAATTTTATTTTATTTTATTTTTTTGAAAAAGAAATATTAACACAATTAGATTTCAAAATTGTATGTTTATTTAAAATATGAAAAATTAGAAAATTTTAGTGAGAAAAAATATAATAATGACATGTGGTATTTTTAAAATCGTTTATTAGAATAAGGATTAAATAAAGAATTATAATAATTATAGACAATAGATTGAAAAGAATTTTTAAACAAAGTGACATTTGAGTTGGTCATCATTTCATATCTCTAACAAAAAATTTCAAAAAATATATAGTTACCTTCCCAACACTATTCCTCTTTATCATTTTCTAATTTAATAAAAAATATTGAACTACAACGGGTGTGTGTAAATGTTTACATCTATTTTTTTAGAAAACCCTTCTTTCTGTAAACCCTCTGCACATCACCACTATCACACACCTTTCATTTAAAAAAGGCAACCCATCACACACCTCTTCGGCATCCTCCTCCACCACACCCACCACCAAATTAAATAGTCAATTTAAAAAAAACCCTTAACGTTGTACACTTTTAAAAAGCGTTAAGAAAAGTATATAATTAAATAAAAGTATATAATTCCTACAACTTGATGTGTTGATGTGCCGCAGTTTTATCATTATTTGTATAGAAATAAGAAATTTAAACATTTTTATAAATCTAAACCCATTTACCATGTTGAAAATGAGGCCAACTCTTACGCTGATGCCCCTGGTTTTACCCACGCCGATCCAGGGTTCGAGCATCGGTTCTCCCTCAAGCCCGAAAGAGGGCGTATTTGGTGGGATTTTTTTTATGCTCTCCAACTCTGACGCCAAGTAGGCCCGGTTAAGATAACATATTGGCCGGAGTTGGACGAGTCTCTCCCATGTGACGGGGTGCGACGTCACAACATTGAAAAAAAAACTACCATGTTGAAAATATAAAAGTTGTTTTGGAAACCTGTGAACCTGGGCCTCCCACCGTTCTCTCTCTCTCCCCTTCTCTCGTTCGAAAAACTGATTTCTATCTGAACACTCTTTATCTTAACATATCTCAAAGTCTTATTTAGTGTTCTTTGGGATTTCTGAGTTATATTCTCTCAATTAAGCACCACCACCTCCACGCTGGCACCACTTTCGGTTCGTGAATCAACTACTTGAACTTGTATTTAGTTCTTAAATGATAAAAGATTTTTTTTCTTAACAATAAGAACCCATTACCAAATAACTCATGGGACCCTTCAGTACCCTGCTAACCAACAGGATCAGACAACGCAACTTACATTGGACAGGTGGCATTCAAGAGGTTATGTCCGTCCTCACAGGCATTTTCCTTGGAAGGCAAAACCTCGTTGTCTGTAGCATCTGGTAGAGAGAGTCATGTTAGACACTAGGGTTGTTCACGAACCGAACCGAGCGAAAGTCTGCTCGAACTCGGTTCGTTTACAAACCGAGCGGCTTAGTTCGGTTCGAATTTACCAATCCGAGCGAGAATGTATTGCTCAAACTCGGTTCGATTTATATCCGAGCCGCTCGGTTCTGTTCGTTTTTGCTCGATTTCAAAAATCTAAAGCCTGAAAATCCCAAAAAATAAATATCCATCTTCTGAAGCATGTAGCATTCAACTACAAACATGACATTTTTAAAATCCAAAAAGGATACAAAACTCAAATCCAAAAACATACAAAATAAAGATGTACCCAACAGTTTGGTTTGACGTCTAATAATCACTAGTAAGTGAAATCATATCAACATTTTTCAAAATGCCATTTAATGTTTAGTAAGAATGAAGGGTTTTCAGAACTCAAAAAAGTTTAAAAGATATGTTTCTATATAAAAGATATATATCTAATAAACTAAAAAATAATTCGAGTCAAATCGAACGAGCAACGAGCGAGCGTACCTATACTCGTGCTCAGATCGTTTACAAACCGAACCGAGCGGCTCGGCTCGCTTTCAACCGAGCGAAAATCGAACGAGCGTATTTCCCAATATTTTTTGAGCAAGTATCAAACGAGTTTCGAGCGTCGAGCTTTTTGTACAGCTCTATTGAACACAGACCCGATGCTCATTTGCCAAAATATGACGATGATCATATGCCATAGAATATTCTTTAGTGAACTTTAACACATCAATTACTAAATACTCACTTAAGATGACCTTTACAATAATTTAATATTCATAAAGTAAAAAACAAATAAATAAGCTTTAAAGAACCCAAAATACAATAGAAAACTGCACCTAAAAGAAACCAAAAATTGCTTTCATTGAGAGTCGAACTCAAGACCTCCCGCTTACTAAACGGGTGCTCTAACCAACTGAGCTATGAAAGCAGTATGTCTCAAATCCCCACGTTTCCCTTTTCATCTTATCAAACCGTCATTCCCCACCACAAAATTGGATAAGGGTGATAAGGGTGCACTGCTTCATCAGTATCACTCCCTATTGTCTTGTTACAATAAAAGGAAGTTAGACCATGGAAACAAGGTTCAACTGACAAGGCACAAAGGCGAGCCGGACATTTTTTTGTGAAAAATACCAAAATGGACATGAGCCGGCAAAAAAATTACCGGCTAAATGTCCATTTTGGTAAATTTTGCCGGCTTATGTTCATCCAGGTCAAGACGGTAGTTTTTGTGTGTGTGATTATCGAACCTTATTAAAGTCATCAAAACCCTTTTTGCAGTATGAAAACCAATCTGTTGGTGGAGCCCTGGTGCACCATGATCCCATCTCATAACTAATTTGAATACTAAACAAGATAATTTGTCTACAAGTTCATGGTCTAACTCCAAACGACGGATCCTGTAAACTGTATTAAACGACGGATTTCAACCTAGGTCTGGTCTGTTGATCCCCAAATGTCACATCATCTCCAAGATTCAAAAGCTACCTAAACAGTTTCAGATTCTCAATTCTGAGAATCTGAAACAAAAAATGTTCAC